>OZ024821.1:150144087-150579278 GCA_964016985.1 Anodontia alba
TGGCTATCAAAAATGCACACAGTGAAGATTCTGATCACACTGCACAAAAGCACAGGCTGAACTTAATCTTTCATGGGTGCACATCCAAACATATGAGCCAGGGCATGACAAAACCCTTAAAATGGCATGTACACCCAGCAAAGACTCAGATCAGCCTGGGCATCTGCCCAGGCTGATCAGAGTCTTCGCTGTCCACATGAAGAAAGCTTGGGCCCCTAGCTACCCATTGAGTGCACAGCAAAGATTTTGATCAGACTGGGCAAATGCCCAGGCTCATCTGAGTCTTAGCTGGGCGCACATGCCATTTTGCTGGTTTTGTCGTGCACTGGCTCATGTTTTCTGACATTGCAGCCCATATATTCTACAGTAACCATTAATTCTGTTAGACCCTGATCAGACTCACTGAGCAAATGCACAGGGCAGATGCACAGGCTTATCTGGGCTTACTGTGTCTGAATGTGGCATAAGGACCCTTTCCTCACATTGTCAGTCACTACAGACACACATTTAGCAGTTTCATCTAGACAAAACTGGAAGTAATAAGTTCACTCATGACTTCTAACAATAAGTTCACTCATGACTTCTAATAAGAATGGCATCATATTCTCTTGAACTTACAAGTCATACAAGTGATACACCCTGAAATTTGGTGGCAGCCTGTAAAGTAAAATAACCCTCAAAGTGCTAAGCAAAATTGTACCAGACAATCGACATTCTATCTTTTTTAATTATTTTTCAAAATAAGGCTTGACATTTCATGCAAAATGTCTGCCTAGCAGATGATTCACATAAAATGTCAAGCCTTAATTTCTCTGAAAATGAGAAAAAAACAAAAACATTACAATGTCATCTGCTGCAGTTGTGATTTTGCAGTTTAAAGGATAAAATTCTAATATAACAGGACTTAATTATGTAACTTCTTAACCCTTGTCCTGCTGAACCCGGATATACCCTGCCTTTACAAACAGTGTAGATCCAGATCAATTGGCTTCTGAAGAAGCCAACTGATCTGGTTCTGCACTGTTTGCCATTACATATGTAAATTTATAGCAACAATCTGGATCAAGTTATCTGATTGGCTGAAAATTGGAAGTGGGCAGGTCATCTTAATTTATTCAGCAGGACAAGAGTTAATAAGGAGGGTATATTTCATATGCGAAAACATAGTTTTCATGGAGAAGTAAGAAGAAAACTAAGAAAAATATTTCATGGATACTCCCACCTATTTGGAGATATGACCTTTGTTAAGGAGATGGGGTGTAGAAAATGGGGCAGGGAGAAGATACAGGATGAATACAGTATTACAACAATAAATCTACGGAATCAAAGTATGAAGATGCAAACAAAATAATTGAATTGAAAAGCAGCACAATGAAAATGTATGTTAAACTCATACAAAAGCAAAATTTGATAGGCAAGTTAGTAAACCACCCAACAGATGTAACTTATTTATGAACAGTTCTTCTAATAAAATGAATGTATACCTTGAAAATATTTCCAAATTCTTTCCTAACAGCTGCTGCTTTTATCATAAATTCAATCCTTGTCATGCTGAATAAACTAAGATGCCATGCCCACTTCTAATTTTCAGCCAATAAGATGACTTGATCCAGATTTTTGATATAAATTCACATACTTACTGGCAAACAGTGCAGATCCAGATCAGTTGGCTTCTGCAGAAGCCAACTGATCTGGATCTACACTGTTTGCAAAAGCAGGGTATATCTGGGTTCAGCAGGACTAGGGTTAAAACAATACATGTATATCCATGTGGTCTTTTAAAAGACTGATCAGAAGTTTTACAATCATTTTAGAAGTTTTGTTCCATACATTCCATTTGTAACAGGTTGTATAAACAGACGAATGTTTACTGACCATAACATCACACGAGGAATACTGAAATTTCAATGCAAAACATGGGAATCCCATGCTACGTCATGGTCAATAAACATTCGTTGATTTTTTATATTCATTTTTTATTTCTCACACAATACTCAATCAACAAATATATTTCACATTCACACAACTTATCATTAATAAGACCTGTTGCTGGACTGGGTAGCTTACCTAAAACATAACAAGACGTTTCGCCCCTGGTCGTTTCGTCCCTGGTTGTTTCGCCTCTTTTTTTCACTCTTAGTGGTTTCGCCCCCAAATATTATTTCCCCCTAGTCGTTTTGCCCCCAAACTATATCCCCTAGTAGTTTTGTCCACAACCCTGTTTAGCTGTGTCCTGTGCTTATGTATGAATATAATATCATAAAAGTGGTTATGAACATTTGTATGGAGAAAGAATACAATTTAAGTAAAAACACAAACATCATTTTCAAGAATGGCATCTGTCAGCTACTGGGAAACGACAGGGCACTTAGTATATTTTATGCAGATTAATGTCTACATAACATGTATATTATGCAAAGGCGCATGCGCATGTGTGTGCGAAAGAGAGAGATCTTTCACAAGTAATCAACTATTTACAAAAAAGGAAGAATCATGAATAATAAAAAACAATATTATTCCATAATAATTTTTTTAAATTATTTTAATATGCGGGAAAATGGACAGACAGGAAAGAAAGAAAAAAGAAAATATTTGTTTTGTGAATCAATGTTGGTATTCACTGTAATTTTTTATCAAATCTAATAAAGTTTTGATTGCTGTGATCCATACCGTCAATCACCTTATTTTATTCAATTAATGGTGAGGTATGAAAACACATGCTCTTAGTAAACAGCTTTAATTATCTTGTTAGTACATTTACCTGTTTTAAAAAGTGTATTAATTGGTTGGTTGATGCTTTGATATTGTCCCTGAAAAATGGCTGTAAAACAAGGTAAAATGGAATCCCAAATTGTCATAATTGGCATATCTTTTGTATCAAGAAAATCTTTCATATGCCGACGACAGAGCTAAATGTCACAAAGGTGAATTTTCTGTAAATACTTTGTGAAATGGGGGAATTTATTTTCATACTTGTTGCTCTTCCATTTGTTGTTAAATGACCTGTCTTGGAATGGAATTCGACGTTGATTCCCTATTGATATTTACAGCTGGTGTTTATGACAGTAATCCAATCAGAGTAAAAGGTGTGTGTGTGTGTGTGACATAAAAATACTAACAACCAATAATACTGTGCATGTCACTTCACGTGTTTAATTCATACGCACTTTTCTTTATTACAGTCAACCCTCTTTATATTGACACTCGATATAACGACAAAATTCATTATAATGACAATTTGAATGTCACGAAACATTCACTTAAGAGGTGACAGTTAATGAGAAATTATGCAAAAACATAGCATAAAATCTTCAAGCAACATAATTATGTTTTGGATATTTGTTAGAATTGCCGCTTTGAGGCGATTCTAACAAATATCCAAAACATATGTTCTGTAAGGAAATAAGAATAAAAAAAGGCCTTTCTTACATATCATTCTGTCCATTAAGGCTCAGCATTAAGGAGTCTTTACAACAGCAAATTCATTATAATGGCAACATTTTTTGGGAACAAATGCTGTCGTTGTAACGAGGGTTCACTGTATTATGGTCATCCAGCTTGAATGTAGAACTTGTACATCGACAAGATGAAGTAATTTCATATTATTACAAGTCTATTTATTTCAATAATCCAGGTATGATTATATTTTACATAGAAATGATAGTAAATCTATTTATATCTTGTGTTCAACTTTAATTATTTATCTGTGATTCCAAATAAACGCAGTGTTGAAACTTAAGCTTGTTCGATGAAGACGTTGAAATGGATAAAGTTTAGCTATCCTGGAATATATTGCTTTGCTGACAATTTCTATACATCTCATAAGTTCTTTAAATTTTCAACAAAGTAACCACTGTCTGACCACTGTCCAGACTGATATTTATAATACATGTAATATGTACACGTGTGGTACTGTGTAAATAAATGTTGTATTTTATTTTTAGGATACCCTTTTTGGTTGCAATAAACATCATTCATCATCAACTGGTGTTCTACTATTACTGATCACTAGTGACATATATAAGACCCTATTACCATGTTTTATAGAAATTCCTGTATTTAATGGAAACAATGTAGTCCATGATCAGACACCATGTTCTACAGCATCTGCTCTGGGTCTACACTGTTTGCCAATGCCTCTTTTATGGGATGCCATGCTAAGCACTCTGAGTAAATGGGTTAATGTTACTTAAAAATGTACCTCATCTCCCTATGTATTCTGTTTTTTAACTCTTGTCATGCTGAATAAATTAAGATACCACGCCCACTTCTAATTTCCAGCCAATCAGATTACTTGATCTGGATTTTTGATAGAAATTCACGTATTTAATGACAAACAGTGCAGATCCAGATCAGTTGGCTTCTTCAGAAGCCAACTGATCTGGATCTACACTGTTTGCTAAGACAGGGCATGTCGTGCTCAGCAAGAGAAGGGTTAAAGATGATTAAATAAAAATTAGGAAATGTTATACTATCTAAAGTGCTAGTAAATTTTATCTAATTAATGTATATGGGGTGAAATGACTAGGGGGGGCTTTAATGACCAGAGATTGAAACAACCAGGGGCAAAACGTCTGGGGGATGAAACGTCTAGGAGAGGAAGTGGTTTGGGGGCAAAACAACTCGGAACAGCCTAAAATCATGCTTTTCCATTCTGAGGCATATTTTAATGCTATGCCAAAAATGAAACAAATCCATCAAAAGCATCACAAAAAACTCTAAAAGTTCTGTGACCGTGTCCTAAAGATACCATATACAACACCATATATAAACCAAATCTATCACAGGATTTGTAAACAATGGTCTTAAAAACTTAAACATAAAACTTTAAAAAAAAATTCAAGTCCTGAGGTCATGTAGGGTGTGGAGATGGTACTGCGTAAAAGTTCGAACCAACATATATATCTTCATACCAGGTATTACTAGAGCCATCACATGGTTTGTAAGTAATAAGGACCAAAAGCTTTAATGTAGAACTTTAACATAAAAATTTTAAGTCCATGACTTTGTCTCTGAGATCATATGGGGGGTAGGGATGCTACTGTGTAAAATGTTCGACCAATCTATATCTTCATACATATACCATACATAAACAAAATCCATCAAAGAGTTTGGAAATAAAGAGTTTCTAAAAACTTAAACGTAAAACTTTAACATAAAAATTCTAAGTTCATGTCCTTGAACTTGTGGTACTGCAAAAACTTTGGACCAATACCTATCATCATACCATATATGAACAAAATCCATCCAAGGGTTTGGAAATAATGTGGTCCTAAAATCCTTAAAACTTTACTGCAGTGACAGTGACCTTGAGGCCATGTAGTGGGGTTGGGATGGTACTGCATAAAATTTTGGACCAATATCTACAACCATTACATAGATGAACAAAATCCATCAAAGGGTTCGGAAATAATGATATCATCATATCATAATCAGATTTTTCATTAACGTGCAGGTACAGAGGCAACATCCACATCAGTGAGCTCCCCTCCAGATAGCTGGCTTGCTGCAGGCATGGCAGATCTCACACCAGATCTCCAGGTATGTCTATCATGAGGGTTGATAGCTGAGAGCTTCCACTCTCTGCAATCCCTCTCTGTCAGCTGCTTCCATGACATCTTTGGCCTCCAGGCCCATGCTTTCCCTCAACCTGAATGTCAAAGGCTGTCTTGACTGCACCATTGGAGCGTTCCACATGTCCATACCAGTGGAGCCTTCTCTCCTACAGAATGAGGTCCAGATCCTCAATGCCAAGCCACGCAAGTAGCTCATTGGACCTGGTGGTGACAATGTCTTGCGGCCTGACATTGCAGATCTGTCTGATCATTGCCCTGTCATTTCGTTGCAGACGTTGGAGGTTTGGATTTGTCAATGGCCAAGTCCCACTGGCATGGAGCATTGCGCTCCACACACAAGTGCTGAACACATGGCCACGTGTCTTGAAAGACAGGTGGCAGGAAGAGAGAATTGGGAGCAGCTTCTTGAACTTCTTCTAGGCGGTTTTCGCACATGTTGTGGTTGAAAGTTCACAGCCACCGGCTGCTGAGAACATGTCCACTAGGTAGCAAAAGGAAGCTACCACCTCCAGCTTGTCAGGTCCGTCTTGGACTTCCTTCTGCGGTCTGCCATCCAAGGGGCATACAGTTCCCTGGCACCGTTTACATCTGTAATCAGGGTCCTTTGTCAAGTGCTTGAGCCCACTGCATTTCTCGTGCACCCAGTGCTTGCAGCCATTGCAGAAGATGCTGTTGCTGCCCACTCCAGTGTGACAGACAGTGCATGGAAACTCGACTGAACTCTGCACGAGGTCCAGGCCCATACCGCAGATCATGATCTTCATCTTTCCAGCATTTACTCTCTGTCCTTTCTCTTCCATTGCTTCTTTCCAAGTCAAGAGCCTCCTGATACATTCCTCGAGCAATTCAGCGATGATAACAAGGTCATTGGCATAGAGGTCCTCCCAGGGGACCCCAGGGCAGAATCTCATGACAAGGCTTCAAGCACAATGATGAAGAGCAGCGGGCTGAGTACTGAGCCTTGGTGAACACCGGCCTTCAAACTCTTCACTGTTTTGAAATAATGAGGTCCTAAAAACTTTAACATTTGTGGAAGCCCCCAACTCCAATGTCAGGCTTGAGATCTATCTGAATGTTGTTCAGGTGAGCTAATGGTAAGTTGTGTCTACGTGAAACTGGAATTTTGTAATTTTTTGTAGCTGTTGTTGTTGTTGTTTTTTTGTTTGTTTGTTTGTTTGTTTTCTTTCTATTTGAATTGCTAAGGAATGAACAATACAAAAAGGTCATAATGTGACTGTTCATTCATAAGCTTGTAAATTTAACCGAAGAAAACCACACCACATAAGTTCTAATTCCCCTTTTATTTTTGAATTTACTTTCAGCTTATGACTCAAAAAAGATTAGGAAAGGTAAGATTTTCTTTTGTACTCTCATTGTTCATAAACAAGTACAATGTATTAAATTTTGATGTCATTCGAGTTACTGTGCCATTATATAATATAACATTTTGGAACTGTTCAAAAAGCTCCTGTTGTTACATACATGTAGCTGTAACCTGTGAGAAACAAATGACAAGCCTGGTCAATTATGAAATAGGCTTTATCAATGACCCTCATTTTCAAATGTTCTGGAATTGGCTCCCTGAGAAAATATAAACCACATTAGAGTGTAACTAGTTTAAGCCTTCCCTAGTGTTGTTATTTTTTTTTCCTGATGACCATTCCAAGGCAGGTCCTATGTTGCAATTCCATGGGGGGCTAGCCTACATCATATGAAACAGTGAAAAAGACTATAGACTGCTGAGAAAAGGGCCCATTCAAATCAGTAAGTTGCTGTCATTGTCCATTTTGTTGTTCTGACAAAAACCAGGATAGGCTCAACTAATGTAGCAAGAAACAATACATTTATATTGGCAAACTTGATGACTGACCATAATGTCATTTTTGAAAACACTCACATACAATATCTTACAAGGTTATCAAACTCATACAGTATCTTACTACGCATTTCAATATCCATTAGACTTTTGTGCGGATGTGACACAGGACAGCTGTCTAAATGGCAGCCAATTTCAGAAGCATTACCACATACTTTGATCAGAAACTGCCCATAAAAACATCAAACTAGTCGCTTGCGTAATGGAAGGCAGTCATTCAACATTAAATCAAAAAGGTACTTTAATTACCAATTACAAAAAAAGCAGCCAAAAACTATGATAGGGCAGCAGGCTATCGCATCTGCTTATTCCGATCAAGACCTACAAGTTGCTTGACAGGGTTAACAGGACCTAGAAACATTTTTATGCACAGATTGGTCAAGGTCATCGTATCTAGCCCAAGAAGTAAGTAACTATTTTATGGTTCACGAGTCTACCATTAATACCAGAGTGTTCCGAGTAGTAAAAAGCGTACCTTATTGCAAACGCAAAAATTGCTGATCCAGTCAAGTTTGCGTGGTCCAATAAGGGTCTATTTTATTTATAGTGCATATTTACAAAGACGGACATTCTTTACGCACAATGTTAGCAGTTTTTTTTATTTTGAGTAGCCTGTGCAGCCAATCGGGTTGCGAGTAATTCATATAAGATGCACAAATAAAGTCCCCCAAATAATGTACACTAGTATTTCACAACAGCTATACCTGGCCAGATAGAGGAAAAGTCAATCACAGATCATTTACTGGCTTAATTGTGTCCACCTACTAAATCAAAACCAATCACATGTGAGATAACTCAGATATCGTATGTCACTAATCAGAATTGCGCAATAGACAAGACCGCAATATAAAACCTTTTGATGTTTGTTTCTAACAGTTTTTTGATGGAATGAACTCTGTAATGACATCAGAATGTTGCGGTTTGATTCTCTGCACTTGACTTGAAGTCTAATGAATATTGAAATGCATAATATAAGGTTATCAAACTATTGTGCTCGAGTGTTCCCAACGATGATACAATGGTAGTCAATCAAATCTGCAAATACAAGTACTTTCATCCTTTGTACATATGCTGAGCTTTTTCTATTTTTCATCAAAACTAGAGCTGGTGTTTGTAAAACACTATGCCCCCAACTGCCTGACTCTAACACTGCTTGACTCCAACACTGCTTGCCCATGACGGTAACAACAGTATAAATATATGAGACTTCAATGTTATTTTATTGAAGGAAAATAACTCTAAAATAGGAGATAACTGGGATAAGAAAAAAAATTTTTTCATGAGGAATCAAAATATGAAATTTCAAAACATTAGCATACATGGTTCTAAACTTATGCTATACACAATAAAACAATGACATTAAATGGCCAGAAATTGCAAAGGGCCATAACTCCAACATTTCATTTAATTGGTTCAAAATTTAATCAGGTGATCTCCTCCTCAGTCCCAATCAGTATACCAAATATCATGGCTCTGGCTTAAATACTTTTTGAGATATCTTGCTGACAAGGTCAAAATGCCTAGAACTACACTACGTCAATTTTTCGTGGAATTCCCTAAAAAACAAATCAGATAATCTCCACATCATCCCCAATCAGCATATAATATTTCAAGACCCTATTTTAAGTACTTTTCGAGACATCTTGCTGACAAGGTCAAAATGCGCAGAATTGCAAAGGGTCGTAACTTTATCAATATTTTCAATGAATTCCCTCAAAATATAATCAGGTAATTTACACATCATTCCCACTTACTATATAGAATTTCAAGAACCCAGCTTAAATACTTTTCAAGATATCTTGCTCACAAGATTTAATTCTGATTTTTTTCAAAGGGGCATAACTCTAAACAAACATGCTAGACAAGAAAAAAAAAATATAGGTCAGCTATTTATTCATTGGGAACCCAAATATAAAATTTCAAAACCCTAGCATGCAGAATTCTTAAGATATGGCATGCACAAAAAAGCTTGACGAATGGACAAACAGGCGGATGGACAAAATTTAATGAAGGCAAAATAATATGCCCCATCAATTTCATTCAAAACTGGGGGCATGATCAGGTCATCTACTCATCGCTACCAATCTATTCATCAAATTTCAAGGCTCCAGCTTCAATAGCTTTTTAGATATTTTGCTGACAAGGGAAACATGCCCAAATTTACAAAGGGCCATTACTTACGAAATATTTTTCAGAATTTACAAAAAAGTTAATCAGGTCATCTACTCATCATTACCAATCTATTCACCAAGTTTAAAGTCTCTAGCTCTAACAGTTTTTGAGATATTTTGCTGACAAGATAAAAATGCCCAAAATAACAAAGGGCCATAATTCAATAAGTATTTTTCAAAATTTATTCAAAAGTTAATCAGGTTGTCTACTCATCATTACAAATCCATTCACCATATTTCATGGCTCTAGCTCTAACAGTTTTTGAGATATTTTGCTGACAAGGTAAAAATGCCCAAAATCACAAAGGGCCATAACTCAAGAAATATTTTTCAAAATTTCTTCAAAAGTTAATCAGGTTGTCTACTCATCACTACCAGTCTATTCATCAACTTTCGAGGCTCTAGCTCCAACGGTTTTTGAGATATTTTGCTGACAAAGTAAAAATGCCCAAAATAACAAAGGGCCATAACTCATGAAATATTTTTCAGAATTTCTTCAAAAGTTAATCAGGTCATCTACTCATCACTACAAATCGATTTACTAAGTTTCAAGGCTCAAGCTCTAACACTTTTTGAGATATTTTGCTGACAAGGTAAAAATGCCAAAAATTACAAAGGGCCATAACTCAAGAAGTATTTCTCAAAATTTCTTCAAATTTTAATCAGGTTGTCTACTCATCACTACCAGTCTATTCATTAAGTTTCACGGCTCTAGCTTCAATAGTTTTTGAGATATTTTGCTGACAAGATTGTGTCTATATTTTTTCAAAGGGCCATAACTCAGAAAAGGGGCATAATCCTGTCAAGAAAAAAAACACGTTTCAGCTATTTTTTCATGAGAAATCCATATAAGAAATTTCAAAACAGTAGCATTCACGGTTCTAAAGTTATGCTAGGTATCAAAAAGCGTGACGAACGGACGGATGGACGGACGGACTAATGATGGATAGACAGATGGACGGACGGACGGACGAACAACCCCAAAGCAATATGCCCCTCCAACTTCTTTGAAGTTGGGGGCATAACAATGAAAATAATAATAGAAACAACTAACCAGTTTAAACAGACCCTTTTCACAAAAATCTATAGTCTTTTTCACTGTTTCATATGATACAGGTTCCTCCTGAATTCATCTTTCTTAGTATGTCTGTTACTGCAAGAGTGCTGTTTCACTTTGTCATTGTTTGTTTCACATAACTCCTAAGTCACTAAGTAAGGTTGTGCTTCATAACTGTAGCCTTTTATGGGTTTATTTAGCTATTGTTACAGTAAAAACATGTCCATACTTCCGCAAAAAGTCACACAAAATACACAATGTTTGTTTGTGTTGCGGTTTTACGGCCCGTTCCCATTAGGGTCATGTCAAGTGTGGTCAGTTTACCTAACCACACTTTTACTGGGCAGGCCTAGTCCTCTAAGCGATTAACCAGTATTTGTGTGCATTCTTTCACCAGAAACGGACAAATGCCCTTCTTGAGTCAACGGAAAGAACAGAATGACCATAGAAACTATTTAATGATCAATCTTCATGAAAGAATGTTGCCGGACCCGGCGGGTATCAAACTCTCCATCCTCCTGATCACCAGTCGAACATGCATCCGACTGAGGCCAGCAGATATATAATATATTGTATAATAATAACATAATATAATAATAATATATATAATATAATATAATAATAATATATATAATCTTCATTCTAATGAGTACCTACCACATATGTTTCAGTAGAGAATAAGAAATATGTAATTTTGTTGGCTGAAACAGATCTTATGCACTGACTTGGCCAAACCATATAGTATTACATTTCACAAAGAGGTATTAATATAATGACTAGTGTATGTCTAAGTAAACTGTAACAAGAGGCCCTTGGGCCACAATTCAATCACCTGATAAAAACAGCTATTACATATTTGCAAATGCCATGCAACTTTCTTCCAGTATTGCCACAGCAAGAGGGACACAAATTTGGTATACCATAAAAAGGACAAAGGTCAACCTAAAAAGGTCAAAAGTCATCCTAGTGTCATCATTTTAACAAACTTGGTAGACCTTGAGTCCCCGATGCTGTATACCAAGATTCAGCCTCAAACCTTTCTTAGTACAAGAGAAAAAGAAAGACTTTTAAGTGTGTTTACTATAAATGGGTATGGCAGCCATCTTGTTCAATGGTGCAGAACCATTTGAACAAATTGTCAACAACCCTTTGACAGAAGGCCCCATGTGAAATCTGGTGAAAATTGGTCAAGAGGTTTCAGAGAAGAAGACGTTTAAAGATTTCATGATTTTTATACCTGTTTATAGCCAAGGGGCAATGGCAAATAACCCCTGCGGCGGCAAAAAGTTTTGATCATAAAACATTTTACTACTTTAATCATACATTGTAAGTTTCAGCCATTAGTCTTAAATACATATTGAAAAACTTTTCCTCCATACAAATCTATAGAGATGCAAATTCGACCTTGTCGTAAAATGGTCAAAGGTCAACCTAGGATCATCATTTGAAAAACTTGGTAGAGCTTGAGACAGCATGCTATATACCAAGATTCAGCCCCAAAGCTTTCTTGGTTCTGGATAAGAAGATTTTTATATGTTTTTACCATATATGGGCATGGCGGCCATCTTGCTCAATGGCACAGAACCATTTGAACAAATTGGCAATACCCTTTTGACACTGAAGGCCCCATGTGAAATCTGGTGAAAATTGCTCAAGTGGTTTCAGAGAAGAAGACATTTAAAAAATACACAATTTTATACATGTATATAGCCCAGGGGCAAGGGCAGACAACAACCAGGGAACAAAATTTTGAATATAACTAAAATGTTTTACTACTTAAATCACTCATTTGTAAGTTTCAGCCATTAGTCCTTAATACATTTTGAGAAAACGACTTTTAACATTTTCTCCATACAAATGCATGGGGACATAAATTTGACCTTGCCATAAAAAGGTCACAGGTCAACCTTGGGTCATCATTTGAACAAATTTGGTAGACCATGAGTCCATGATGCTACATACCAAGATTCAGCCATGAAACTTTCTTGGTTCTGGAGAAGATCTTTAAGTGTTTTCACCATATATGGGCATGGTGGTCATCTTGATTAACGGACCCTGACCATTTGTAAAAATTTTCAATCCCCTTAAACAGAAAGCTACACATGAAGTTTGAAGAAAATTAGCCCAAGGGTTTCAGAGGAGAAGTTTATCAAAGGTGTGGACGGACAACAGACAGACGACAGATGGAAGACAACATAAGACAGACGGCAAGTGATTACAACAGCTCATCCTGAGCCTTTGGCTCAGGTGAGCTAAAAATTAGTAACATTTACATTCAGTAATTATTCAAAAGTACAATAAAATAATTTTGTTAAATCAAGGACTACATCAAACAGCTTGCTGCTGAATCTCAACCCTCCACCAGTTTAGGGAACACAGAGAAATTCAGTTGCCATTCTCCACATCCACAATAGATTACAGCTTATTGCACTCAATCATAAATATTGTATATGGACTAAGGTATGACACTGGAAGTGATGCAGTATGTCATACAGGTATATCACTGCTGCATTTACTCCTTAAAGTGCTTAACAACATTCTAGTAGTCAACATTCTATTATCTTTTTTATAGTTTTTCAGAGAAAATAAGACTTGGCATTTCATGTGAATTGTCTGCTAGGCAGACAATTCACATGAATTGACAAGCCTTATTTTCTCTGAAAAATACTGGCTGATGATTCACATAAAATGACAAGCCTTATTTCTGAAAAATTAAAACAAATAAATAAATAAATAATCAAAATGGTGTCAGCTGCAGTTGCGATAAGCACTTTAAGGGTTAAGAATCAGGGCCCAGTTGTTCAAAACTAACGATGTGACCATGTCGTTAGTTAACATATCGTTCAAACTTAGATCATTAAATATGGCATATAAGCTAATATTTTTGCTGAAAAAATGTGAGTAGCTTTTGCTAGCTCACATTTTTTTCAGCAAAAATACCTGTGAATTAGATATTGTACTTACTAGAACTGTTAACATTTTGACCACTAACGAGCTCGTTAAGCTAACAAGGCTTTGAACTGGGCCCTGATGTGACAATTTTGGTAAGTTTTCTCAGTTTTGCATAAAAAATGTAGCTTGTGGGTACTTGCTCAAACTGCCTCAGCAAGGCAGCACCACTAAGTATCCACTAGATATGTGTGGGTGTAAAAAAACTGGAAGAACTTCATTGAAGTTTATGTCGCCACTGCATATTAACCCTTCTCTTGCTGAGCACGACATGCCCTGTCTTAGCAAACAGTGTAGATCCAGATCAGTTGGCTTCTGAGGAAGCCAATTGATCTGGATCTGCACTGTTTGTCATTAAATATGTGAATTTCTATCAAAAACCCAGATCAAGTAATCTGATTGGCTGGAAATTAAAGGTGGGCGTGGCATCCTAATTTATTCAGCATGACAAGGGTTAAAATGTGAAAAGAAGCACCATAACAGTGAAATCCTTGCTTAGCTCAGTTTGATAAAAACAATCAGTGAAGTAAAATTAATTGTAAAGGTTTAAAGTTTGTAGACTTTATTTAGGGTGGAAGCTAGGGTAGATGTTTGTTTGTATTGAGGTTTTACGGCCCAGTCATATCTAGCGCTGTCAGTTTACCTTACCACACTTTTACTGGGCAGCCTTAGTCCTCTAAGTGGTTAACAGTATTATGCACATTTATTCACTAGAAACTGACAACTGCCCTTCTTGAAATCAGCAGAGGGGAGAGAATAACCAGAGAAAACATTTCAGGATCAGTCTCCATAAAAAATGTTGCTGATCTGGCGTAATTCGAACCAGCAACCTCCTGATCACCACCTGGACACGCATCCAACTGAGTCACCAAGGCTGGCCTAGGGGGGATGTAAGTACACGGACAAATGAACTGAGAGATGCCTAAGTCCCCCATGGTACAAAGGTGCTACTAAAAAATATCTTCATATAATATAAGTATGGGAATACCAAGGAAAGGCCACAATCACAGAACACAGCCCTCCAAGATACTGAATAAGGGGGTGGGGGGGACAGAATAAAGAGGGGGCAGCATAGTTATTAACCTTGACTGGGGTCAGCCAAAAAAGCATGCAGTCTGTCACATAACATCTATCTACTTTATTATTTTCTACATTTACATCCTATCCTTTTATACTGATTAATAATGGGTTTTTAATTATTGAGAAATACAGAGATTACCAACAATTTTTCTAAGTTTATAAACAAAATAACCATAAAATTCCGGTGCCTTTATCTGAACATATGATGGCTACATAGACATATAAAATACCTCACAACCAAAGTATATAAATGCATTCCTTTTGAAATGGGATGTACTCAAATTTGCTTGCCCTTAGAAAGGAGTCTAGTACTCTGAAAGGGAAGAATTTGCTCACCTTTGGTAGCCTTTGAAAGCAAATCCTTACCTTTTACAGATAAACGCCACACATATAAATCCAGCATTGTAAGGCTTAACTCTTGTCATGCTGAGCCCCGATATACCCTGCCTTTGCAAACAGTGCAGATCCAGATCAGCTGGCTTCTGAAGAAGCCAACTAATCTGAATCTGCACTGTTTGCCATTAAGTATGTGAATTTATGGCAACAATCCAGATCGAGCAATCTGATTGGCTGAAAATTAGAAGTGGGTGTGGCATCTTAATTTATTCAGCATGACAAGGGTTAAATAATAACAGAGTTATCAGAGTGTCTAGCTGTACATGTTGTCCATATATTTGGGTTTGGTTTTGAGAAAGTTAGTGTTTTGTTGTTGTTTTTTTTGTTTTTATTTTCATGACTGTGGAGAACAGCAAACATGAAGACAATTATCTCAAGGCATGTAAATCAGGCACAGGAATAGCTTACAAAGAAGGTAAAACAAAAAAATGACAATACATGATGACTTACTCAAAGTCTAATTCTCTAAAAACAATAAAAAAAGATAAGACAAAATGAATTGGGAATTCTATGGCTGTATTTGAAATAAAAAGTTTAACAAAACATTATCTTAACAAAATGAATCAGTGCAAACTTGTACATGAAAATGCACAATCCCAAGAAATGGGTGGCTCCTTCTAACTATAGTCGACTCTCGTTATCTCAACTTAATTTATCTCGAATAACCACTTACCTCGAAGTGAAAATCTGGCCCCTCTTTAAACAGGAAAATCTAAGAACAGCTAAAGAAATATTGTGGAAAAGAGGAGAAATTGCTCCCAAGGAGGAATTTCTCCTCTTTTCTGCAATATTTTCAATATATCACTAACCAGGAGTCAAATTACATATTCATTTTGTGAAATGTGGTTGTTCGATTTATTTTTCTGCAAATCTGATATGTCGTGGTACGGTATGGTAAGAATGGTAAGGTTGGACAGATAGATGGGAAGGATAGACAGATGCTCTTAAAGGTTCATGTGTTCACTTCATTATGAGGGCATAATAAAATACATGCTAAAGGACAGGAATACAGAAAAATCCTTTTAAGACTAGATACACTTGGTAAATTTTCCGTTTTTTTTTTTTACCAGGGAGACAACTTTTGTGACTTCCTGTTTGCCTTTCTGGACACCAAATCGCTTCTAAAAATGGATCTACTTTAAAAGGAAAGAATTTTCTCCCACAGGGAGCAAATTTTTTTCTTTTGGAGCAGACCCTTTTTGCTAGGGTTGTCTCCTCTGAAAGTGTATCTAATCCCCTTAAATCCAATGGGGTTATTTTATTTTAAGTAGTCACTAACACTTTAAATGAATGAATTAATTCCATTAAAATAGCACATCAAAGCAAAACTACTTGTTTAAATGTAATTAGATATCAACAGTTACTGCATACAGATGTCAATGGTGACAAAAATATCTTATGAAAAAAGTGAAAAAAAAAATGAAACTTATAGTACATCATAGGGCAAGCACTACATCAGAAATTATAATACTCACGGTTTCTTTGTAAACATTTTTCCACCTTTGGAATCTACTCTTATAGTTTTGTTGCCTCTTCCTGGGGACACTGAAATAAGTTTTAAACAGTAAATCTCATTATCATATTTTTACTATAAAATACTTCATTTTTCTAAATGTGATACAATCATGACATCCATGCATGTATCATGTTAGTTGAGGGTTAGTGAGATGCCATATGGCATACTCCATATGACACACCCAAATCCATATCGAACATTCTATATCGCACCCTAAAAACTATATCATACCTTTCCGTCAGTCTTGGGAAGACTCAGCTGTCTTCCTGTTGGCAGTGATGCCACTTCCAGATAGTGGTTATTAGCAATTATCCTTTTGATATTCATTTAGTAAATAAACAACATGAAGTTGTTAAAGAAACCCACAGAAAATTATGGGTGTATGGGTGAAAAGACAATGGAGGCAATTGTTGAGTGACTGCTAGATCTTGATAATATCATTGAGAAAAGAAATAAGCAGGTATCAGGCTTCACCAAAACCACACCATTGCACAGAAATTAATTAGACGAAGGGGCAGTGGATACAATTCAGTTGGTAGAGAGTATGAGGAACACAAACACAGTTTGAAAAACTAAAAGAGACGTAAAAAAAAATCAACATTACTTCAGGAAAACTGTTGGAAAATATATATGATAAATAGATTGTAATATGGCATTTTTCATACCCCATATCAGCTCTTGACCCATATCATCCCTAGGGCCGAAGGGCCTCAGGCTGATATGGGAGTCTCAGGCTGATATGGGGTATGAGATGAAAAATACCATATGATAAACTTTATTGATACATATATATGTCAAAGCTCCTGGGTGGTAATTGATTACAGAATAACTAAACAACTGATTATGAAAATGGGCCTGGGACGAGGTTTACAATCAGTCCTTAAGTTAAGGTTGATATTAAATCTAAGGACTGAGATTTGTAAAGCACATTTTCATCATAGCTCCAGATAAGGTACTTTTTTTTTTCAATCAAAAAGTATTGATAGTTTTCTTATTTCTCCAGTAAAACATATGTTGTAGGTACTCATTAGAAGTGCCTTGGTGAGGCACTTCTAATGAGTACCTACAACATATGTTTTCCTGAAGAAATAAGAAAAATATTATAAGGATAGTATCTCATATCTGGGGCTATATTTTTAGCTTTCACATGAAAACTGACATTAAGTTATGATGCTAATAAATACATTCTAATATTGTTAAATGTTAAGTGAGCAAAAATTATAATACATGGGACCATGAAAATTCGTTCAAGACAGTGGTAGTTTGAGCCACAGAGGGTTACTATTAGTGCCATACTAGGAGGCATAATGGAGATAATTGTGGGATATCTTTTCGGTGTTCTATATTATAAATGTATGTTGTGTGTACTCATTAGAATCACCTCATTGAGGCAATTCTAATGAGTGCACACAGCATACATTTGCAAGATAAAAGAAGAAAATATCCCTAAATTAACCGTATTTCGTATTTGGAGGAAATCCCTGCGGACTCAAGAACGTGTTGACTCATCCATGGTAAACGAGCCATCGGGGTTTGAGCCATTGAAGTTCTACTGTACATGACATTTTGTTGTTTCTCTCAGAAAATCAGGCTTAACTCTTCATTCAAATTGTCTCCAAAGGAGACAATCAGCAAGAAATATCAAAGTTAAATATGATGATACCAAGGAAATATCAAGCCTTATTTTTTATGGAAAATAATAAAAATATGTTTAACCCATTTTCGTCTAGAGACTCCCAAGAGAGTAACTGGCAAACAGTGTAGACCCAGATCAGATGCCAGGAAATGTGGCATTACATCAGGGTCTCCACTATTTGCAAACAGTTTAGTGTTTTTGTCTAGAAATATCTATAATGATTGATGACATAGCCTGACATGCCTAAAATTGGAATTCTGCTCTGCCATTAAACAGAGTTGTGGGGAGGGGCAAGTTTATTCAGTTTAAAATGGGTTAAACATTATCAGGTTCTGCTCTGTTCAAGAATAATGGATAGATCTTAGGATTTTACCATCAGTTTTTAAAGGTAGACTGGAATTTAGTCCCCAGTACTTGGTCCTTTCAACTAGAATTCCAAAAATCAGACATGTTGCCTGCTTAACGAGCCAACCAGTTGATATGAAAAAAGAAACAAGAGGCCCACGGGCCACGGTTCGCTCACCTGAGTGACATAGCCACTGCAGACATGCAGATGTTATGCAACATTTTTCCAATCCTATCATCGCAACTAATGAAAATATCATCATTTGAGCCGTTCTTAGTTTTGAAGAAGAATATATGAGCATGATCATTTGAATAAACTATCAACCACATTTCAACAGAAGGATCAATGTGAAATTTGGTGGAAACTGGCTAAGTGGTTTCTGATGTCATGATTTTATACATGTAAACAGCACAGTGGCAGGGAAATATTATAAATATAAACCAGATGATGGCCATCTTAGATTTCCAATCAGAACAATTTTAACTACTGTTGATCTACAAGTCACTTCGATACTTTCAATATAAATGGATATGGCCCATACAAATGGGGAAGCAAATTTGACCTTGGAGGTAAAAAGATCAAATGTCAACATAGAAACATCATTTTAGCAATTTTGGTAGATCTCCTGTCCCACATAATTTGTGCAACGATTAGGACCCAGGGCTTATTTGGTTATGGAGAAGAAGATTTTTAAAGGTTTTTACCATATATGGGCATGGCAGCCATTTTGATCAATGGACCATACCCATTTTAGCAATCTTTCATTCTCCTGCCCATGGAGGCTCCGCATGAAATTTGAGCAACACTGGCCCGGAGGCTTCAGCGGAAAAGCCATTTGAAATTATCAACATTTTTTCCATACAAATGTATGGGGCCCATACAAATGCATACAGAAGCAAACTTGACCTCACTGTAAAAAGGTTAAATGTCAATGTATGACAATTATTTTAGCAACTTTGGTAGACCGCTCGTTCCAGATGATATATGCAAAGATTCAGCCACAAGCCATCCTCGGTTTTGGAGAATAAGATTTTTAAATGGTTTTTCCAATACAAATGCATAAGGAAGCAAACTTGACCTTGCCGTAAAAAGGTCAAATGTCAATGTATGACCATTATTTTAGCAACTTTGGTAGATCCCCTGTCCCCGATGATTTATGCGAACATTCAGCCCCAAAGCATCCTCGGTTCTAGAGAAGAAGATTTTTAAAGGTTTTTACCATATATGGGCATGGCGGCCATCTTGGTCAACGAACCATCACCATTTTAGCAATCTTTTGTTCCCCTTACCTAAGGAGGCTCCATATGAAATTTGAGCAAAATTGGCCCAGAGGCTCCAGAGGAGAAGTTGTTTGAAATTCTGAACATTTTTCCCATACAAATGCGTAAGGAAGCAAAATTGACCTTACCGTAAAAAGGTCAAATGTCAATGTACAACCATTATTTTAGCAATTGGTAGTCCTCCTGTTCCCAAAGATATATGCAAAGACTCAGCCATATGGCATGCTCGGTTTTGGAGAAGAAGATTTTTAAAGGTTTTTCCCATACAAATGCATAGGGAAGCAAACTTGACCTTGCCGTAAAAAGGTCAAACATCAACGTACGACAATTCTTTTAGCAATTTTGGTAGACCTCCAGTCCCCAATGATTCCTGCAAAGGTTTAGCCCCAAGGCATTCTTGGTTCTGGAGGAGAAGATTTTTAAAGGTTTTTACCATATATGGGTGTGGCGGCCATCTTGGTCAATGGACCGCAACCATTTTAGCAATTTTTCGTTCCCCCTCCCTAAGAAGGCGCCATATGAAATTTGAGCAAAATTGGCTCAGCGGCTTCAGAGGAGAAGTCGTTTGAAAATGTTAACGGACGGACGCACGGACGGACGGACGGAAGCACGGACGACGGACGAAAAGTGATCACAATAGCTCATCCTCAGCAGAGCTCAGGTGAGCTAAAAAACACATTATTTGTCCTAATAATGACTCCTATCCCTAAAGGCAACCCCTCACTACTTTGTCTGAATTTTATTAATCAAGTAAATAAAGGGCTATAATTCAACCTAAATTTTTTGGGTGATTACCAAAATCAAACTTGACCTCTATGCTATAATGATACACCATTCTGCAAACTTCGAATGAAATCAATGCATCCTTCAAAAGTTATTGAGGGAAAACAATATCTTTACCTTGTATTTTACCCCAACAAAAAAACTAAATCAAAAAAGGGCTATAACTTGGCCAAAATTTTGCAGATGACTACCAATATCGAACCCGACTGGTATTTTACAATGGTATATCCTTCTGCAAACTTTCAATAAAATCAATGCATCCCTGCAAAAGTTATTGAGCGGAAACCAATATCAACATACCAACAAAAACTAAGTCGAAAAAGGGCCATAACTCGGCCAAAATTTTGCGGATGATTACTTATATCGTTGTTTTTGACAATGATATATCCTCCTGCAAACTTTCAATAAAATCAATGCATCCCTGCAAAAGTTACTGATCGGAAACCAATATCAACACACCAACAAAAACTAAGTCGAAAAAGGTCCATAATTCAGCTAAAATTTGGCTGATGATCACCAATATCGAACTTGACCTGTATTTTACAGTGATTTAAAGTTCTGCAAAGTTTGAATGAAATCAATGCATCCCTTCAAAAGTTATTGAGCAGAAACAAACAACAAAAACTAAGTCGAAAAAGGGCCATAACTCAGCCAAAATTTGGCAGATGATTACCAATATCCAACTTGACCTGTATTTTATAGTGATATAAAGTTCTGCAAAGTTTGAATGAAATCATGCATCCCTTCAAAAGTGTGACGACGACATTGCCACTGCCGACGATGACGCAGATGGACAATATGATCCCTAAGTGTCTGCCATGCTATGCGGGTGACACAAAAATGGGGGCTATCCTTAAAGGAAAGAATCTGCTCAAGAATTTTTATGTCAGAATTTATTTCCCTTGAAGGTGTATCCATGTCCTTTTAATTTACCAGTTTAACCCTTGTCCTGCTCAGTTAAAATCCGGACATGCCCTGCCTTTGCAAACAGTGTAGATCCAGATCAGTAGCCTTCTGAAGAAGCCAACTGATCTGGATCTGCACTGTTTGTCATTCAGTATGTGAATTTATATCAACAATCTGAATTATGCAATCTGATTGGCTGATAATTAGAAATGGGCTTGGCATCTTAATTTATTCAGCATGACAAGGATTAAATGATAAACTCATACCTTGGTGCTGGTCTGCCTCTGGTTTTTCACTTTGCTTTATGGCATAATTTGCTCTGTCTATTTTGAGTCTCAGCATGCTTAAAACTTTTTCTATTATCCCTGGTTTTGCTGCTACCACATCATTTATAACATCTTCTGCCAACTCGAAATTCATCTTTGAAAACACTTTTCTACAAGAAAATTACAAGGCTTAATAAGATAACACCATAGCTCCAGATACAGCTTTTTTTTCAACCAAAAGTACTACACTACAACCTCTTTATAACACAGTTTGTTATAACACAAAATTTTATATCAAAGATGGATCCCAAAAATGTATAGCTTATATTGAAAAATGACCATAAATGGTCATTTTTCAATATAATCTATATATTTTTGTTTGGATATAACACGGTTGTTTAACTTACACGGTTTATCCTATAGATCCCAACAATAGTGTTATAAAGAGGTCGTGGTGTAATTGTTTTCTTATTTCTCCATGAAAACATATGTTGTGGGTACACATCTGAAGTGCCTTGCTTCACCAAGACACTTCTAATGAGAAGCAAAACATATATTTTCATGGAGAAATAAGAAAAATATTGTGTGGCTACCCCACTATTCTGGATCTACATAACACAGCTTAACAGAAAATGTAGCAATAAAATCAAGACAGAGCAATGTTGTATTAATCATAGGTCTGTTACAAGCATTAAGAAAAGCATTTAGTTTTTGCAATTTCCTATTTTATATTTTAAAAAAATTGAACAAACCGTCCATTAAAGATTGTCTTTTATGAAAAAATTTAGCCATGACATTTAGCAGAAAATATTTGGCCATGGCATTGTAAAATTCTCATGAAAAAATCACGTCAGTTTTTTAAAGTTCCTTACATAATTCTAAAATTACAATACTTTCCATTATTTGTAAAATTAGTAATTAAACAAATAAAGTTAAAGTCAATGAAGAACTCTGTTTTAAATATTATGTAAAGTTAGCATTGTTAGTATACACTGGCGTCAAATTAATTTGCAAAATCTGACAGGTAGCAGAGAATATGGTACATCTGAGGACACAAAAGCATACAAACTCTGAGGAAGTCACTTTCAATAACTATCTTCTCATCAAGTTAGTATGACAAACTAAGGTCCTTCATCAAAGACTGGACTTAGAAATGTACATTGTTTGATATCTCAAGTTTGACAAGCACTTAAGTTCCAGGTTAAGGTCTGACATATTTTTGACTGATTTTGTGTATGAAATTGGACATTACATAATTTAAGCTCACAATAAAATTGACCTCATTCAGTGTTTTGAATTGGTTAACGGCTCCATATTCCTCAAAAACAAACATTTTATAATCCAAGAGAGGTTTAAAAATATTAAAACAATCATTAAAGGTGGCACCTGACAGCCTGTAAAATTTCAGTTAGTCTCTCCTTCTTGAACTGGATCAAAACTGAAATGATTTTTTATTGAATTTCTGAAATAACGTTGCTGACATTAATTCAGAGATACGATAAAAAATCATTTAATTTTTTATCCAATTTAAGAACGCAAGACTAACTGGATTTTTACAGGCTGTTATTTAATGATCATATTCATACCATGTATCAATTTATTAAACCTTTCTTGGATAAAAAATGTCTTTTTTTGAGGAATATGGAGCCTTTAATTGACAGGAAGTTTAGAGATTTTACTGCTGCTGAAGTGTTACATTCAATGACAATTCAAATCAAGATGTAATGAAGCACATCAAAGTTTGTATGCTTTTGTGTCCATGGTTAGTTTTTGTTAATACAGAAATGAAGCCTTCTGTGAAAACACTGTTCTCTATCATATGAAATGTTTGCTTTTTCCAAACAATAACTATCATTTTCTCCCATAAACAATATTTAGCGGTTCAAAAATATTTTTTTACCTCCTCAAAACACCAGGGCCCAGTTGTTCAAAGCTAACGATGTGGTTAGTTAACGATTTGTTAAAATTTACATCAAGTGATACGCAAATATGCTGAAATTTTTTGCTGAAAAAATGTGAGTAGCTTTTGCAGTGCAAAAGCTACTCACATTTTTTCAGCAAAAAATATCAGAATACTGTATATTGAATCCGCTAAAATAACTAACGAAATGACCCTTAACGAGCTCATTAAGCTAACTACACTTTGAACAACTGGGCCCAGTATTTTGTATTTAGTCAATATATTCCCATAGTCTACCCAATTAACACGCAAGAAGCTAAACATTATTTTGTGAATCAGAAAAGTATCAGCCATGTATAGACACATATTAAGTTTACAAGCGTTCTTCCTTTGTTTCATAGGTTAGAAAGCTAAAAAATATCACAAGTTTCACTCGAACCTTTTACTGTTTCTGACATTTGTCTAGATAAGAGAGGGTATCAGTCAAATAGTTTGCTTATGTCTCAACAAAAACATATGTTGTGGGTACTCATTAGAAGTGCCTCTGTGAGGCGCTTCTAATGAGAACCCACAACGTATGTTTTTGTCGAGAAATAAGACAAATATACTTTTCGGTTGAAAAAAGCGCCTTTTCAAGAGCTATGGTTTCAACATCCCTCTGAGCAGCTGTGAAGTAAGGGGAACCGATACACTTTCAGGGGTGGCAATATTGTCAAAATTGTTTTGTCTCCTTTTGGAAAACGGGGCTACTTTAAAAGATAAAAAAATTGCTCCCCTTAAGAGAAAATTCTTTCCTATGTGAGTAGACCCTTTTCAGGAAGTGTGCAGGAAAGCAAATAGAAAGTCACAAAAGTTGTCTCCCTTGTACAAAATGGTGGAAAATCTACCAAGCATGTGCAGTCCCATTAAGTGCCCACGTCACTGGTAGCTGATGTGATTCAGTGTTGCTTATTTCCAAATCTGGCCAAGCTTTTAACCCTTGTCCTGCTGAACCCAGATATACCCTGCCTTTGCAAACAGTGTAGATCCAGATCAGTTGGCTTCTGAAGAAGCTAACTGATCTGGATCTGCACTGTTTGCCATTACGTATGTGAATTTATAGCAACAATCCAGATCAAGTAATCTGTCTGGCTGAAAATTAGAAGTGGGCGTGGCATCTAAATTTATTCAGCAGGACAAGTGTTAAGTATATACTTATTTAGTGGATATTTTACAACACATTTCTGCAGTAATTTTAAAAACCCTAACTGCACAGTGCAGTAATTCTGTTCAATATGGTACTTAAGTAACAACCCTAAAATATGACCTCAGGTAAAAGAAACCTGGCTTTAAAATACATCAATAAAAAGGACAAGGATGTGTATAAATAAGGAAATTTTAGCTTCAGAAGCATTTCCAGAAATAAAGAAACACCATATAAAAAATCGTTATTGCTAAAGCTAGCTGAAAGAATGCATATTTATGATTGTTTATTGCCAATAAAAATAAAATAAAATTATTTTAAATCTTTATTTTAAGACCAAACAATTTTTTTTTCTCAATTTGTTGTTATCCATCTAATAAGTATGTGCATCTCATTGGTTTAATGCCAAATTAAACTGCTTAGACCATGTATTAAATTCAAATGAAAGCCTTTTACAAAGGAACAAAAACAATTAAGCTGTTTCAGATTTATATCTACATTTAGAAGATCGATCATACTTTAACCTTTACTGCTTCTGGGATAATTCAGCAAATGACAAATTGATGATATATTTTTCTTAATGCTCCCAGCAAACAGGAGTTGAAATTGGAGACAATTTGCATAAAATGTCAACCCTATTTGCTGGGAAAAAAATAAGAAAAAATATTTGTAAATGCCCTTTGAAAGTTTTATCCAGCATGCTAAAGGAGCATACTGGAGCCAGGATGTGAGAAGCAACTTTCAGACAATCACATATGCATCTTAAAAGCCCAATGGCTGAATGTGTATCTTACAAAAGTCAATATTAACCTTATCTCCAAGACCCAGCTCATCATAGTTTTAGCAAAAATAAAACAAGTGTTATACCTTTTTAATTACAGCTGAAATTATTCTATTACTAAGAAGCAAGCACATCAAGAAAATTAATCTACAAAATTTTGATTAAACTGAATGCAATTTGAAGTTTTGCATCACAGCTAATGAACAAATATATCTCTTTACCTGTTCAAATAGTACCAATTTTGCTTCTTTTTGTTCGTATTATTTGCAGCTGTATAGTTGTGCATTTCTACAAGGCCCGTTTTTGGTAAACAATATTGACAGACTTCAGCAAGCAAGACTGAAAGTTAGAATGATTTAGTCTTAGAATGTTTTATCTATATGTTTGTATTTTCCTGGGCTATTATAAACTTGTGGCAACTTATCTGCCATTCATTTTGATACTGATTTGATGCAAAACTCAAGTTGTTACAAGGACTATTATTTAGTTGATTTAATGGGAAACACATATCAACTAATAAGCGGACATAAAATAAAGAGTCTGTTAAGGGCTGAACAGTTTGGTGAAAAAATTTTGAAAATCAGCTGACAAATAAGAAAGTTATTGATCTTTTAAATTTCTAGAAAATGCCGTCATGGAAGTCGCCATTTCTGCGAGTTAGTGACATCATAACGACCTAAGTAAATATAGAAAAATTATCATCTGAAACAATATTTTTTGTAAAATGACTGTAAATGTGTTGGTTTGCATATAAACTGTCAGCTAGCCCACATAAGCAGCATATTCCTGTAAACAGGTGACTTTTATTTGTGGATTAAAAAAATTGAACATCTAATTAAATCTTTGCGTGCTGGGTAACTTTGCATGCTTTTTTATTGTCTGTGGATTTTTTTTAAAAATTAACTTTTTCAAAAAAAAAAATGTTTCAGGAATACCAACAGAGTGCCAAACAGTTTGGATCCAGATCAGGCATGACATTTTGTTAGGCCTGATCTGGGTCCAAACTGTTTGCAAATGTTATCAGCAGCCGACAAGAGTCGCCACTGGAGAGGAAAGAGTTAAATACTGAAAATGGCAACTCCCATGGTCACAGCTATATAACATATAAATTATAATATCTTTCTTATTTCTTAACAGATTTTAATCAAATCTGCACCAAGATGCTTGTTTTCTAAAGCTGAAGAATTTAAGGCATACACTGCATTTGTTCTACTGTGGCTTGAGTTGTACATCACTCAATCGAAAAAGATATCTACATACACAACTTATGCCTTGAGAAAATAGCCTGCCATCTGTGCTGTCAGCTTACATGACAAAAAGTAACAGGATACTATAAATTATGTGTCAAGGAAAAAGACTTCAATTTGGATTTTTGCATAGATGTTCAGCCTTCAAATGGCATCTCTTATTTTTAAAGTGGTATTATAACTGGTAGGCCTTCCCATATGTCACAATTTTAAGGTGGTATTAAAATAAATAGATGTGGCAGGTGCCCTTCCCATGGCATATCTCAATTTTAAGGTACTAATTAAGTTAAAACCTTCCCTTGCATGCTTAAATAAGAAAAGTGTAAGTAACTGTGCTAAAATTTTAATCAAGCTTTATCCCTTCAAATGTTTTTGTAATAAATTATAATGCATACAGTTTCATTGTTCATACAGCTCCAGACAAATGGGAATACCCACATATTATTCATATTTCTCCAAAACTTATCTCATGGGTACAGTAAATGTCCTAAAATTTTGAACACCAAAGTGAACAAAATGACATTTGCAAACAGTGCAGACCCAGATCAGACTGCTCCTAAAGGAGCAGTCTGATCAGGGTCTACACAGTTTGCCATTCCACTAAGTATTTTAGGAAACATATGCATAATAAACAAAATTTAGCTCAAAATACTATGGAATAAAGTGTTCGAAATTTTAGGACATTTAGCGTACTCATAACAGAAGCGCCTCAGTGCTAAGCTGCTTCTTATGAGTGCCACAAAATATATTTTCATAGAGAAATAACAAACCACCAATACTTTTTATTTGGAAAAAAGTATCTTATCTGGAACTATGACAGGTCAGCTTGTCAATATAAAATGATTCGCAAGTTAATAAATTAATGAGGCATCTGAAAAGAATGAAACTTCAGGGAACGGACAGTATGCATAGGTATAAAGGTGAAAGTTATGCTGAAGGGATAAAATTTGACACTTTAGAAAGTCTTTAGGACTTTGGAGATCAGATTGCAGAATGGTCATTAAACATTGTTTTTTTTGTTTTTTGTTTTTTTTTCCAGGGTGTTGTTGAAACAGAGCTTCGAACAAACATATCTGTTATTGGCAGTAGCAATCTAAACCTGATAGCTACAGAATGTATTCCAACAGTAAATGTTACAGAACACTGATTTAACCCATTTTTAGTCTGAATACCCCAAAAAGGGTAATTGGCAAACAGTGCAGACCTACATGAGATGCCGCAGAATGCTGCATTTTATTAGGGTCTCCACTGTTTGCAAAAAGTTTAGCCATTTTCTTTTCTATGCATACATGCCATAAGCTGTGGACTAAAATCTGTGAGATAAGGCAAAATTTTAAAGATTTGACAAAATTCTGTGAGATTTTCTTAAACATCACTTTGGAGTTCCCCCAATATAGTCTAGAAATCTTCTTTTTTTTTTTTTCGTGTAAGAAACTTGTTAAACCCACTACAGTGTGTGATTTATGTTGAAATATATTTCTTCATAAAATCTGTTGTAAAATGGTCCGAAAATTCTGTAAGATTTGAATTTTTTATGGGAATTGACTTCCAGATGGGCCAAATTCTGTAAGATTTTATCTCACAGTGTGAGATATGGCATATATGTCTATGAATGTCTAAATCACATAGCCACTGGTATACCTAAAATTCAACTCTTCCAATACATAGTGTGGGGAGTTTGGTTATTCAGTCCAAAATAGGCTAACAGTTTTTTTGTTTTTTTTTTTCATTTGTGTTGTACTTGTTTAGCACCACTGTTACTGTTCCCCTTTCCAATATTTCCACTGTGTAGTCAATATATCTGCTATATTGTTCCCCAAATTGTCATAAAGACCTTCAAAGCTAAGGGTTCAAGCTTTCAGTTGGATTCCAACACACAACAAAGACAAGAAGGATGACATCTGATACAGAAAAAAACTTTGTAAGAATTTAACTTCAACAGAAGTACAATGTAAATGTATTCTAAAACTACAAAGAAATTAGAAAGTAATACATGGCTCTTGAGGTCTTCTGAACAAATTTTTCTGAACGTAATTAACCCTTGTCATGCTGAATAAATTAAGATGCCATGCCCACTTCTACTTGTCAGCCAGTAAGACTGCTTGATCTAGGTTGTTTATACAAATTCACATACTAAACAACAAACAGTGCAGATCCAGATCAGTTGGCTTCTTACTGATCTGGGCCCAGTTGTTCAAAGCTAACTACATTATTAGTTAACGATTCGTTAAAATTTATATCGAGTGATACGCAAAAGTGCTAAAATTTTTTGCTGAAAAAAAGTGAGTAGCTTTTGCACTGCAAAAGCTACTCACATTTTTTCAGCAAAAAATATCAGAATATTGTATATTGAATCTGTTAAAACAGTTAACGAAATGACCCTTAATGAGCTTGTTAAGCTAACGATGCTTTGAACAACTGGGCCCTGGATCTACACTGTTTGCAAAGGCAGAGCATCTCCGGGTTCAGCAGGATCAGGGTTAATGATAATTAAAGCCTACAATCAATTTATAATCAGATCAAGATTGTTCAATTTTAGAATACAAGTTTCATTCTTCTGTTGAAGTGTTTCACTCTCCATCAACCCATTAATGACTGATGTTCCATAAAGTGGACTTTGTCTTAAGCAGATCAGGAGGCAGACTGCAGTTTTTGCCATTATACTACAAGAAAAAAAAAAAAAAACAGTATTGTAATTTTTTTTCTAAAATACTGAATGGGCTAGTCACCTTCCAAGATGAATGATTCCATTAAGCATAAATGGGTTAACTAGTTTTAAGGTCTGCAGTAAGACTACATTATATATTCCTCAACCAGATTTCATAATCATCAAAATGCACAAAATCCACAAGAAAGTGAACATTAAAACACAATGTGGATTTGTTAACCCTTGTTCTGCTGAATAAATTAAGATGCCATGCATTTTTTAAATTTTCTGTCAATCAGCTCACTTGATACGGATTGTTGCTACAAATTCACATTCTTTATGGCTAACAGTGCAGATCCAGATCAGTTGGCTTCTGAGAAGCCAACTGATCTGGATCTACACTGTTTGCAAAGACAGGACATATCCGGGTTCAGCAGGACTAGGGTTAAGAATAGCATAGTTTGCGTTTTAATGTTATCAGCCCCTTTAGTTCTGATTTTCTACATCTCCACGAACTGGCCATATGCTCTTTTGTTAACACTTAGGAAGCTGGGTAAAATTTTCAGCAGATGAGATTTTTTTAATACTTTTTTTTTTTTCCCCAGAAAACAGGATTGGACATTTCATGCAAATTGTCTCCTTAGAAGACAATTAGCATGAAATGTCAGCTCCTGTTTTCTGAGTAAAATAAGAAAAAATATCATCAATTTGTAGATACTGCACAAAAACCACGCAGGTTTTTTTTGGGCACTTTTTTTCTCCGTAACAGAAACAGATGTAACAATTAAAATATATAAGGAATACTCTAAAATGGACTGAAAAAGAATGAAACAAATGAAACAGACCAATAGCAGTTCTCACTGATGGTCTGTTTCATTCGTTTCATTTGTTACGAAACAGGATGTAACAGTGCAAAAGACTTGTTCAAAGCTCGTTACAAAACATGGTGAAACGGAATGAAACGATGAAACGTACATCTTTTTTTTTTTTATAAACCCATTTCTGTTTCGTAACAAATGAAACGATTAAGATATATAGGAAAACCTCTGAAACAGACTGTAACAGACCAAAAAATTTAAAATAATCTCGTTACGAAACAGGGTGTAACGAAATGTAACTATGAAACATCATCTTTTTTTTTTTATCAACCCATTTCTGTTTCGTAACAAATGAAACGATTAAGATATATAGGAAAAACTCTGAAACAGGATGTAACAGTGCAAAAGACTTGTTCAAAGCTCATTACGAAACATGGTGAAACGGAATGAAACGATGAAACGTACATCTTTTTTTTTTTATAAACCCATTTCTGTTTCGTAACAAATGAAACTATTAAGATATATAGGAAAACCTCTGAAACAGGATGTAACAGACCAAAAAATTTAAAATAATCTCGTTACGAAACAGGGTGTAACGAAATGTAACAATGAAACATCATCTTTTTTTTTTTTTATCAACCCATTTCTGTTTCGTAACAAATGAAACGATTAAGATATATAGGAAAAACTCTGAAACAGGATGTAACAGTCCAAAAGAATTGTTCAAAGCAAGTTACGAAACAGGGTGTAACAAAATGTAACAATGAAACATCATTTTTTTTTTTTTTTATAAACCCATTTCTGTTTCGTAACAAATGAAACGATTAAGATATATAGGAAAAACTCTGAAACAGGATGTAACAGACAAAAGACTTGTTCAAAGCTCGTTACGAAACAGGGTGTAACGAAATGTAACAATGAAACATCATCTTTTTTTTTTTTTTATAAACGCATTTCTGTTTCGTAACAAATGAAACGATTAAGATATATAGGAAAAACTCTGAAACAGGATGTAACAGACCAAAAGACTTGTTCAAAGCTCGTTACGAAACAGGGTGTAACGAAATGTAACAATGAAACATCATCTTTTTTTTTTTTTATAAACCCATTTCTGTTTCGTAACAAATGAAACGATTAAGATATATAGGAAAAACTCTGAAACAGGATGTAACAGACCAAAAGACTTGTTCAAAGCTCGTTACGAAACAGGGTGTAACGAAATGTAACAATGAAACATCATCTTTTTTTTTTTTTATAAACCCATTTCTGTTTCGTAACAAATGAAACGATTAAGATATATAGGAAAAACTCTGAAACAGGATGTAACAGACCAAAAGACTTGTTCAAAGCTCGTTACGAAACAGGGTGTAACGAAATGTAACAATGAAACATCATCTTTTTTTTTTTTTATAAACCCATTTCTGTTTCGTAACAAATGAAACGATTAAGATATATAGGAAAAACTCTGAAACAGGATGTAACAGACCAAAAGACTTGTTCAAAGCTCGTTACGAAACAGGGTGTAACGAAATGTAACAATGAAACATCATCTTTTTTTTTTTTTATAAACCCATTTCTTTTTCGTAACAAATGAAACGATTAAGATATATAGGAAAAACTCTGAAACAGGATGTAACAGACCAAAAGACTTGTTCAAAGCTCGTTACGAAACAGGGTGTAACGAAATGTAACAATGAAACATCATCTTTTTTTTTTTTTATAAACCCATTTCTGTTTCGTAACAAATGAAACGATTAAGATATATAGGAAAAACTCTGAAACAGGATGTAACAGACCAAAAGACTTGTTCAAAGCTCGTTACGAAACAGGGTGTAACGAAATGTAACAATTAAACATCATCTTTTTTTTTTTTTATAAACCCATTTCTGTTTCGTAACAAATGAAACGATTAAGATATATAGGAAAAACTCTGAAACAGGATGTAACAGACCAAAAGACTTGTTCAAAGCTCGTTACGAAACAGGGTGTAACGAAATGTAACAATGAAACATCATCTTTTTTTTTTTTTTATAAACCCATTTCTGTTTCGTAACAAATGAAACGATTAAGATATATAGGAAAACCTCTGAAACAGGATGTAACAGACCTAAATTTAAAATAATCTCATTACAAAACAGGGTGTAACGAAATGTAACAATGAAACATCATCTTTTTTTTTTTTTTATCAACCCATTTCTGTTTCGTAACAAATGAAACGATTAAGATATATAGGAATAAACTCTGAAACAGGATGTAACAGTCCAAAAGAATTTTTCAAAGCTCGTTACGAAACAGGGTGTAACGAAATGTAACAATGAAACATCATTTTTTTTATTTTATCAACCCATTTCTGTTTCGTAACAAATGAAACGATTAAGATATATAGGAAAAACAGTGAAACAGGATGTAACAGACAAAAGACTTGTTCAAAGCTCGTTACGAAACAGGGTGTAACGAAATGTAACAATGAAACATCATTTTTTTTTTTTTTTATAAACCCATTTCTGTTTCGTAACAAATGAAACGATTAAGATATATAGGAAAACCTCTGAAACAGGATGTAACAGACCAAAAAATTTAAAATAATCTTGTTACGAAACAGGGTGTAACGAAATGTAACAATGAAACATCATCTTTTTTTTTTTTTATCAACCCATTTCTGTTTCGTAACAAATGAAACGATTAAGATATATAGGAAAAACTCTGAAACAGGATGTAACAGACCAAAAGACTTCTTCAAAGCTCGTTACGAAACAGGGTGTAACGAAATGTAACAATGAAACATCATCTTTTTTTTTTTTTTATAAACCCATTTCTGTTTCGTAACAAATGAAACGATTAAGATATATAGGAAAACCTCTGAAACAGGATGTAACAGACCTAAATTTAAAATAATCTCATTACAAAACAGGGTGTAACGAAATGTAACAATGAAACATCATCTTTTTTTTTTTTTTATAAACCCATTTCTGTTTCGTAACAAATGAAACGATTAAGATATATAGGAAAAACTCTGAAACAGGATGTAACAGACCAAAAGACTTCTTCAAAGCTCGTTACGAAACAGGGTGTAACGAAATGTAACAATGAAACATCATCTTTTTTTTTTTTTATCAACCCATTTCTGTTTCGTAACAAATGAAACGATTAAGATATATAGGAAAAACTCTGAAACAGGATGTAACAGTCCAAAAGAATTGTTCAAAGCTCGTTACGAAACAGGGTGTAACGAAATGTAACAATGAAACATCATCTTTTTTTTTTTTTTATAAACCCATTTCTGTTTCGTAACAAATGAAACGATTAAGATATATAGGAAAAACTCTGAAACAGGATGTAACAGACCAAAAAATTTAAAATAATCTCGTTACGAAACAGGGTGTAACGAAATGTAACTATGAAACATCATCTTTTTTTTTTTCATCAACCCATTTCTGTTTCGTAACAAATGTCACGATTAAGATATATAGGAAAAACTCTGAAACAGGATGTAACAGTGCAAAAGACTTGTTCAAAGCTCGTTACGAAACATGGTGAAACGGAATGAAACGATGAAACGTACATCTTTTTTTTTTTATAAACCCATTTCTGTTTCGTAACAAATGAAACTATTAAGATATATAGGAAAACCTCTGAAACAGGATGTAACAGACCAAAAAATTTAAAATAATCTCGTTACGAAACAGGGTGTAACGAAATGTAACAATGAAACATCATCTTTTTTTTTTTTTATCAACCCATTTCTGTTTCGTAACAAATGAAACGATTAAGATATATAGGAAAAACTCTGAAACAGGATGTAACAGTCCAAAAGAATTGTTCAAAGCAAGTTACGAAACAGGGTGTAACAAAATGTAACAATGAAACATCATTTTTTTTTTTTTTTATAAACCCATTTCTGTTTCGTAACAAATGAAACGATTAAGATATATAGGAAAAACTCTGAAACAGGATGTAACAGACAAAAGACTTGTTCAAAGCTCGTTACGAAACAGGGTGTAACGAAATGTAACAATGAAACATCATCTTTTTTTTTTTTTTATAAACGCATTTCTGTTTCGTAACAAATGAAACGATTAAGATATATAGGAAAAACTCTGAAACAGGATGTAACAGACCAAAAGACTTGTTCAAAGCTCGTTACGAAACAGGGTGTAACGAAATGTAACAATGAAACATCATCTTTTTTTTTTTTTATAAACCCATTTCTGTTTCGTAACAAATGAAACGATTAAGATATATAGGAAAAACTCTGAAACAGGATGTAACAGACCAAAAGACTTGTTCAAAGCTCGTTACGAAACAGGGTGTAACGAAATGTAACAATGAAACATCATCTTTTTTTTTTTTTATAAACCCATTTCTGTTTCGTAACAAATGAAACGATTAAGATATATAGGAAAAACTCTGAAACAGGATGTAACAGACCAAAAGACTTGTTCAAAGCTCGTTACGAAACAGGGTGTAACGAAATGTAACAATGAAACATCATCTTTTTTTTTTTTTATAAACCCATTTCTGTTTCGTAACAAATGAAACGATTAAGATATATAGGAAAAACTCTGAAACAGGATGTAACAGACCAAAAGACTTGTTCAAAGCTCGTTACGAAACAGGGTGTAACGAAATGTAACAATGAAACATCATCTTTTTTTTTTTTTATAAACCCATTTCTTTTTCGTAACAAATGAAACGATTAAGATATATAGGAAAAACTCTGAAACAGGATGTAACAGACCAAAAGACTTGTTCAAAGCTCGTTACGAAACAGGGTGTAACGAAATGTAACAATGAAACATCATCTTTTTTTTTTTTTATAAACCCATTTCTGTTTCGTAACAAATGAAACGATTAAGATATATAGGAAAAACTCTGAAACAGGATGTAACAGACCAAAAGACTTGTTCAAAGCTCGTTACGAAACAGGGTGTAACGAAATGTAACAATTAAACATCATCTTTTTTTTTTTTTATAAACCCATTTCTGTTTCGTAACAAATGAAACGATTAAGATATATAGGAAAAACTCTGAAACAGGATGTAACAGACCAAAAGACTTGTTCAAAGCTCGTTACGAAACAGGGTGTAACGAAATGTAACAATGAAACATCATCTTTTTTTTTTTTTTATAAACCCATTTCTGTTTCGTAACAAATGAAACGATTAAGATATATAGGAAAACCTCTGAAACAGGATGTAACAGACCTAAATTTAAAATAATCTCATTACAAAACAGGGTGTAACGAAATGTAACAATGAAACATCATCTTTTTTTTTTTTTTATCAACCCATTTCTGTTTCGTAACAAATGAAACGATTAAGATATATAGGAATAAACTCTGAAACAGGATGTAACAGTCCAAAAGAATTTTTCAAAGCTCGTTACGAAACAGGGTGTAACGAAATGTAACAATGAAACATCATTTTTTTTATTTTATCAACCCATTTCTGTTTCGTAACAAATGAAACGATTAAGATATATAGGAAAAACAGTGAAACAGGATGTAACAGACAAAAGACTTGTTCAAAGCTCGTTACGAAACAGGGTGTAACGAAATGTAACAATGAAACATCATTTTTTTTTTTTTTTATAAACCCATTTCTGTTTCGTAACAAATGAAACGATTAAGATATATAGGAAAACCTCTGAAACAGGATGTAACAGACCAAAAAATTTAAAATAATCTTGTTACGAAACAGGGTGTAACGAAATGTAACAATGAAACATCATCTTTTTTTTTTTTTATCAACCCATTTCTGTTTCGTAACAAATGAAACGATTAAGATATATAGGAAAAACTCTGAAACAGGATGTAACAGACCAAAAGACTTCTTCAAAGCTCGTTACGAAACAGGGTGTAACGAAATGTAACAATGAAACATCATCTTTTTTTTTTTTTTATAAACCCATTTCTGTTTCGTAACAAATGAAACGATTAAGATATATAGGAAAACCTCTGAAACAGGATGTAACAGACCTAAATTTAAAATAATCTCATTACAAAACAGGGTGTAACGAAATGTAACAATGAAACATCATCTTTTTTTTTTTTTTATAAACCCATTTCTGTTTCGTAACAAATGAAACGATTAAGATATATAGGAAAAACTCTGAAACAGGATGTAACAGACCAAAAGACTTCTTCAAAGCTCGTTACGAAACAGGGTGTAACGAAATGTAACAATGAAACATCATCTTTTTTTTTTTTTATCAACCCATTTCTGTTTCGTAACAAATGAAACGATTAAGATATATAGGAAAAACTCTGAAACAGGATGTAACAGTCCAAAAGAATTGTTCAAAGCTCGTTACGAAACAGGGTGTAACGAAATGTAACAATGAAACATCATCTTTTTTTTTTTTTTATAAACCCATTTCTGTTTCGTAACAAATGAAACGATTAAGATATATAGGAAAAACTCTGAAACAGGATGTAACAGACCAAAAAATTTAAAATAATCTCGTTACGAAACAGGGTGTAACGAAATGTAACTATGAAACATCATCTTTTTTTTTTTCATCAACCCATTTCTGTTTCGTAACAAATGTCACGATTAAGATATATAGGAAAAACTCTGAAACAGGATGTAACAGTGCAAAAGACTTGTTCAAAGCTCGTTACGAAACATGGTGAAACGGAATGAAACGATGAAACGTACATCTTTTTTTTTTATAAACCCATTTCTGTTTCGTAACAAATGAAACGATTAAGATATATAGGAAAACCTCTGAAACAGGATGTAACAGACCAAAAAATTTAAAATAATCTCTTTACGTAACAGGGTGTAACGAAATGTAACAATGAAACATCATCTTTTTTTTTTTTATAAACCCATTTCTGTTTCGTAACAAATGAAACGATTAAGATATATAGGAAAAACTCTGAAACAGGATGTAACAGACCAAAAGACTTGTTCAAAGCTCGTTACGAAACAGGGTGTAACGAAATGTAACAATGAAACATCATCTTTTTTTTTTTTTTATAAACCCATTTCTGTTTCGTAACAAATGAAACGATTAAGATATATAGGAAAACCTCTGAAACAGGATGTAACAGACCAAAAAATTTAAAATAATCTCGTTACGAAACAGGGTGTAACGAAATGTAACAATGAAACATCATCTTTTTTTTTTTTTATCAACCCATTTCTGTTTGGTAACAAATGAAACGATTAAGATATATAGGAAAAACTCTGAAACAGGATGTAACAGACCAAAAAATTTAAAATAATCTCGTTACGAAACCGGGTGTAACGAAATGTAACTATGAAACATCATCTTTTTTTTTTTTATCAACCCATTTCTGTTTCGTAACAAATGAAACGATTAAGATATATAGGAAAAACTCTGAAACAGGATGTAACAGTGCAAAAGACTTGTTCAAAGCTCGTTACGAAACATGGTGAAACGGAATGAAACGATGAAACGTACATCTTTTTTTTTTATAAACCCATTTCTGTTTCGTAACAAATGAAACGATTAAGATATATAGGAAAAACTCTGAAACAGGATGTAACAGACCAAAAAATTTAAAATAATCTCGTTACGAAACAGGGTGTAACGAAATGTAACAATGAAACATCATCTTTTTTTTTTTTTATCAACCCATTTCTGTTTCGTAACAAATGAAACGATTAAGATATATAGGAAAAACTCTGAAACAGGATGTAACAGACCAAAAGACTTGTTCAAAGCTCGTTACGAAACAGGGTGTAACGAAATGTAACAATGAAACATCATCTTTTTTTTTTTTTATAAACCCATTTCTGTTTCGTAACAAATGAAACGATTAAGATATATAGGAAAAACTCTGAAACAGGATGTAACAGACCAAAAAATTTAAAATAATCTCGTTACGAAACAGGGTGTAACGAAATGTAACAATGAAACATCATCTTTTTTTTTTTTATCAACCCATTTCTGTTTCGTAACAAATGAAACAATTAAGATATATAGGAAAAACTCTGAAACAGGATGTAACAGTCCAAAAGAATTGTTCAAAGCTCGTTACGAAACAGGGTGAAACGAAATGTAACAATGAAACATCATCTTTTTTTTTTTTATAAACTCATTTCTGTTTCGTAACAAATGAAACGATTAAGATATATAGGAAAAACTCTGAAACAGGATGTAACAGACCAAAAGACTTGTTCAAAACCCATTTCTGTTTCGTAACAAATGAAACGATTAAGATATATAGGAAAAACTCTGAAACAGGATGTAACAGAGATACTTTTCTTAGCCAAGAAATATATTTTTCAGCCCATTTCTGTTTCAAACAAATGCAATGATCTCGATATATAGAGAAAACTCTGAAACAGGATGTAACAGACCAGAAACCATGGTCAGTGCTTGTTACGGAACAAGGCGAAACGATATGAAACGATGAAACAGATATATTTTTTTAATAAACCCATTTCTGTTTCGTAACAAATGAAACGAATAAGATTTATAGGAAAAACTCTGAAACAGGATGAAACAGTTCAAACCCCAAGGTCAGTGCTTGTTACAAAACAGGGTGAAACGAAATGTAACAATGAAACAGATACTTTTCTAGCCAAGAAATTTTTTTAATTTTTTTGTAAGCCCATTTCTGTTTCGTATCAAATGAAACGATTAAGATATATAGAGGAAACTCTGACACAGGATGAAACAGACCAGAAACCATGGTCAGTGCTTGTTACGAAACAAGGCGAAACACAATGAAACAGACATACAACCTTGGTCTCTGCTGGTTACGAAACAGGGCGTAACGTGATGAAACAATGAAACAGATACTATTCTTAGTCTTTCAATATTACTTTTTTTATTTATAAACCCATTTCTGATTAAAATATATAGGAAAAACTCTGAAACAGGATGAAACAGACCAAAAAATTTGAAATATGCTCGTTACGAAACAGAGTGAAACGAAATGAAACGATGAAACATACATCTCTTTTTTTATATGTTCAAGTTCATTATACTGAATGGTTCATTCTGTTTGTCCATTTGTCTGTCCATCCTTCAGTCTGGTTGTCCGTGATTCTGTAATCCTTACTATAACCAAGTTTACTTCGAAGTCTTTTGATTACTTATGACTCTGCAGCCACTGATCAAAATCTTTTTGTCTGTTACATCCTGTTTCAGAGTTTTTCCTATATATCTTAATCGTTTCATTTGTTACGAAACAGAAATGGGTTTATAAAAAAAAAAAAAAGATGATGTTTCATCGTTACATTTCGTTTCACCCTGTTTCGTAACGAGCTTTGAACAAGTCTTTTGGTCTGTTACATCCTGTTTCAGAGTTTTTCCTATATATCTTAATCGTTTCATTTGTTACGAAACAGAAATGGGTTGATAAAAAAAAAAAAAAGATGATGTTTCATTGTTACATTTCGTTACACCCTGTTTCGTAACGAGCTTTGAAGAAGTCTTTTGGACTGTTACATCCTGTTTCAGAGTTTTTCCTATATATCTTAATCGTTTCATTTGTTACGAAACAGAAATGGGTTTATAAAAACAAAAAAAGATGATGTTTCATTGTTACATTTCGTTACACCCTGTTTAGTAACGAGCTTTGAAGAAGTCTTTTGGTCTGTTACATCCTGTTTCAGAGTTTTTCCTATATATCTTAATCGTTTCATTTGTTACGAAACAGAAATGGGTTGATAAAAAAAAAAAAAGATGATGTTTCATTGTTACATTTCGTTACACCCTGTTTCGTAACGAGCTTTGAAGAAGTCTTTTGGTCTGTTACATCCTGTTTCAGAGTTTTTCCTATATATCTTAATCGTTTCATTTGTTAGGAAACAGAAATGGGTTTATAAAAAAAAAAAAAAGATGATGTTTCATTGTTACATATCGTTTCACCCTGTTTCGTAACGAGCTTTGAACAAGTCTTTTGGTCTGTTACATCCTGTTTCAGAGTTTTTCCTATATATCTTAATCATTTCATTTGTTACGAAACAGAAATGGGTTTATAAAAAAAAAAAAAAGATGATGTTTCATTGTTACATTTCGTTACACCCTGTTTCGTAACGAGCTTTGAAGAAGTCTTTTGGTCTGTTACATCCTGTTTCAGAGTTTTTCCTATATATCTTAATCGTTTCATTTGTTACGAAACAGAAATGGGTTTATAAAAAAAAAAAAAAGATGATGTTTCATTGTTACATTTCGTTACACCCTGTTTCGTAACGAGCTTTGAACAAGTCTTTTGGTCTGTTACATCCTGTTTCAGAGTTTTTCCTATATATCTTAATCGTTTCATTTGTTACGAAACAGAAATGGGTTTATAAAAAAAAAAAAAGATGATGTTTCATTGTTACATTTCGTTACACCCTGTTTCGTAACTAGCTTTGAAGAAGTCTTTTGGTCTGTTACATCCTGTTTCAGAGTTTTTCCTATATATCTTAATCGTTTCATTTGTTACGAAACAGAAATGGGTTTATAAAAAAAAAAAAAGATGATGTTTCATTGTTACACTATGTTACACCCTGTTTCGTAACGAGCTTTGAACAAGTCTTTTGGTCTGTTACATCCTGTTTCAGAGTTTTTCCTATATATCTTAATCGTTTCATTTGTTACGAAACATTTCATTGTTACATTTCGTTACACCCTGTTTCGTAACGAGCTTTGAAGAAGTCTTTTGGTCTGTTACATCCTGTTTCAGAGTTTTTCCTATATATCTTAATCATTTCATTTGTTACGAAACAGAAATGGGTTTATAAAAAAAAAAAAAAGATGATGTTTCATTGTTACATTTCGTTACACCCTGTTTCGTAACGAGCTTTGAAGAAGTCTTTTGGTCTGTTACATCCTGTTTCAGAGTATTTCCTATATATCTTAATCGTTTCATTTGTTACGAAACAGAAATGGGTTTATAAAAAAAAAAAAAAGATGATGTTTCATTGTTACATTTCGTTACACCCTGTTTCGTAACGAGCTTTGAACAAGTCTTTTGGTCTGTTACATCCTGTTTCAGAGTTTTTCCTATATATCTTAATCGTTTCATTTGTTACGAAACAGAAATGGGTTTATAAAAAAAAAAAAAGATGATGTTTCATTGTTACATTTCGTTACACCCTGTTTTGTAACGAGCTTTGAACAAGTCTTTTGGTCTGTTACATCCTGTTTCAAAGTTTTTCCTATATATCTTAATCGTTTCATTTGTTACGAAACAGAAATGGGTTTATAAAAAAAAAAAAAGATGATGTTTCATTGTTACATTTCGTTACACCCTGTTTTCGTAACGAGCTTTGAAGAAGTCTTTTGGTCTGTTACATCCTGTTTCAGAGTTTTTCCTATATATCTTAATCGTTTCATTTGTTACAAAACAGAAATGGGTTTATAAAAAAAAAAAGATATACGTTTCATCGTTTCATTCCGTTTCACCATGTTTCGTAACGAGCTTTGAACAAGTCTTTTGCACTGTTACATCCTGTTTCGTAACAAATGAAACGAATGAAACAGACCATCAGTGAGAACTGCTATTGGTCTGTTACATTTGTTTCATTCTTTTTCAGTCCATTTTAGAGTATTCCTTATATATTTTAATTGTTACATCTGTTTCTGTTACGGAGAAAAAAACGTGCCCAAAAAAAACCTGCGTGGTTTTTGTGCAGTATATGTCAATTTGTCATCTGCTGAATTTGCCCATAGCATATTAAGTGTTAACAGAGATATATAAATATCAGGGTCCAGTTTTTCAAAGCTAACGACATCGTTAGTTAACAAAATTTACATCGAGTGATACGCAAATATACGGATTTTTTTTGCTGAAAAAATGTGAGTAGCTTTTGCAGTGCAAAAGCTGTTCACATTTTTTTCAGCAAAAATATCAGAATATTGTATATTGAATCTGCTAAAACAGTTAACGAAATGACCCTTAACGAGCTCGTTAAGCTAACGACGCTTTGAACAACTTGGCCCAAGTTATTACATAGAAACTGGCATGTATGAAAATCTGAAAAGTTTTATACATATTGGAAAATTATTTGAAAACTAGGGTATCAAGAGTACTGAATATGAAATTTAGCTGCATCCTCAAGATGGCAAAAAATAATGTGATTTGTAATGTAGAAATCTCACTGCAAATGCAACCATGTACTCATTACGAAAACACGCCTATTCAAATATATAGAAATTTTCATCTCCAAAAACTGAAAATTTTCAGATAAAAAACTCTGATATTTTTCATATTTCTGCTCAAAACATAGATTGCGGGTACTCGTTAGAACTGCCTCGTAGAGGAAGTTCTAACGAGTACCCACAAACTATGATTTTGAGCAGAAATAAAAAAAATAATGTATACCCCTGTAAACCCCAGTTTTACTATATAAAAGTGTAGTTTAAGGGGGTCAAAATTATATAGGCTTGTTTTCGTGATGTACAACACAATAATGTCCATTAATTGCCCAAGATGCCTATTAAAATCAGAATCAAATAATCTAGTGATAAACTATAATTATGCAGGTATTTAATGCATCTTTAGAAGAAAACTTATGTCTTTGACAGGTTATATTAAAGGAAAAATAGCTTTACGTGTTAAAATGCATCATTACAGGCCAAGCCAGGAAAGGCTTTGTTGTTAAAATGCTTCAACACAGACAACGACAGGAAAACACTATCAGCAAAGGTCAATGATTTCTCCCATATATGCAAAAGAACTTCCAACAGATTCTAACAAATTCGCTGAGGAATATTTGAATTGCCATTAACCCAAAACAAAAGAAGTTAAAAACACAATCAGGAAAGTACCAGTAATTATATTATTTTAACCCTTAAAACGCCAAGAAAATCTGCATCTGAAAAAGTCGTCTGTTTATGTCGTCTGCTGAATATTCTTGCAAACTTTTCAAAGCTATTTTTGCATATAGGCAAACAGTGTGGACCCAGATCAGACTGCTCCTAAAGGAGCAGTCTGATCTGGGGCCACCCTGTTTGCAACAATGACTTTTAAAGCAACCGGCAGAAGACGAAGCAGATGACTATTGTTGTGATTGGCCCTTTAAGGGTTAAAAAAAAATGAGTGAATGTACCCAGGAAATGCCACAATCATAAAACACAGCCTTCCCAAGGCACCAAAAGAAGGCAAGATGATATGAATGACAAAACAAACATCACAAATGAAACCACCAGCTCAAGAACAAAGAAGAATTGCAGAAAAAATAAAAAAAATATAAAATAAAATAAAAACAAATAAATATAAAAACAATTATACCCAGCTACTTTTGTGTAGCAGGCAGATAACTCCTTCAAAGTTGGGTGAAACTTGCCTCTTAGCAATTCCAAACCAGACTGCCACAATATCAATTTACTTCCCAAGTTTGGTGAAAATCCACTGATATTTACTCAAGTTATAATCGGCAAATGAAAATACAGGTTGACAGACAGACTGATGGACTGATGAACACACAGATGACAAATATGAAACCATAATACCCAGCCACTGTTGTATGGTGGTGTATAAAAAGTGCCTTGGTACAAACACACATTCTTCTGTGAGACATTATTTTATGAATTTATATTGAGAATGTTTAACACACATTTACAAATTGCTAAGGTTTTATGCAAAACCTGTCACCAGCTATTTTATATTTTGCTACTAATTATTGCTTTTATAGAGTTATGCAATTATTTCTGCAGAAGTATGTATGCAGAAGTATGTATGTAACACAAAACTTGAAAAAAACATTTAATGTCTGCAACTGTATCAATGCTGGACATTTATAGCAGATAATTTCATAAAAAAAGAGTTACTTTTCCATTTTCAGTAGAGATTTGATTTTAATTACAGCCTGGACATTCAATGGATTCTATAGAAAAAATCTGGACAAAGGAGAAAAATAAAGTGAAAGAACAAACAACACTGTGCAAAAATAACATTTAAGCAACTTTTTACAACCTCTGGGTGTCAGGTACATGTTTGAATACCATACCTGTTTAATACCTCCCAATTATGCAATTTATTTTTTGTTGCATTTGCAGCTGCATAATTGTGCAGATCTACCATCTTTGGAAACTCATGATGCAAAACTTCTGCTATCAAAACTGAAAACAAAGATCATGAGATTAAAAGAAACACGAGAATAAGAATAAGGTGGAACTGAAAGCAAACCATTATCTAAATGACTACACAAACATATATGATCATAGCTCAAAAATGCAAAGTTTTAAATGTGACTTAGTGTAGTTTGCTGAGAAAGGTTCTATTTCCAGGTAGGGATATTTTGAAGTGTTTATAAAAAAAACTTGAAGTGTACAGAGATGATTGTATTCTAAGAGATTTTCTAAATATCTGCTCATAGATATTTTGCTGATAGTACTGCTTCTGCAGTTAATACTTTGGTTTTGAGCTGGTTGTCTTGACCTTGTAATGTGTATAACTTGGCATTTTGATGGATTAAACTCCATGTCCATGGGCTTTTTCCCAGGACTCAAGATCCTGCTCTTGCTAGAGTATAGAAGATAAGACTGCTTTGAGAATGTGGTATAAAGAGACAAGTGTCATCTGCAAATGATCTGACACCAGCTTTAAACTGTTTTGGTAGGCAATTAATGTATTCTAAAAACAGTATTGATCACAGGACTGATCCCTGAGGATGCCGATGATACTAATCTAATTTTAGCCTATTTGATAAAAGTGGCGCAGGAATAGCTCAATTGGTGGCGAGGTTTCTCATGACTAGCTGCACATATATGTTTGACTCCAGCTGGGGACATAATGACACAGTTATGTGTGAATGGTTGGCAGTTCTCTCCCATTTGTAGTGGTTTCACAGAAGGTATTTTCCAGTCCCTATACAACTAGAACTACCCTGGCTTTCCACCATCATTGATCTGTCCTCTGAGGTTATAGTCAGATGTGACTGTCTTGGAGTCTAAAAAAGTTTTTTTAGTTCTATCATTCAAAAATGATTAAATCCTGAGTATGCTAAAATCCTACCACCACAAATTCCACAGAAATGCAATTTTAAACAGAAGTTTTGAATCACCTTGCCAAAAGCCTTACTAAAGTCTGAAAGAATTAACTCGGTTTGTTTACAAAATTACAACCCCTTCATAAGTTTGTCTACCAGTCAGGCTTCTAAATTAATTAGATGATCCAAAAGAAACTATTAAGAATGATGATATTCTTTGGATTATAACAGCAGTTACGACATTGAAAACCGATGTCTTCATGATGGGCTAAATTTTCCAAGCAAACTCTGATGTCTCCAAGGTATGAAGAGGTTAGTGAATATCTTGTAGAAGTTACTGAGCAGAACAGATTTTTTATCAAGGGCCACAACTCTGAATCAAAACATAAAACTGAAAATCAGTGGGTTCAGCAACTCCAAAAGGTCCATCTAACTATGAAGAATGAACAGATGGAACAAGATGTTAGGGAATAATGAGAAATCGCACTGTGCTTTAACCCTTAAAGTGCCAAGCAAAATTTGCAGCCGGAGACATTCTAAAAACAATTTATTTGAAAATATTTAGACTTGAAATTTCATGTGAATCGTTTGCTGGCAGACGATTCACATGAAATGTCAAGACATTTTCTAAGAAAAAAAAATAAAAAAAAAAATATATAAATATATTTAAAAGTATTGTCTGCCTCAGCTGTGACTGGCACTTTAAGGGTTAAATTAGGCTTGGCTCTTTTACTTTGGCCCTTTTGCTGAATGGTACCTATATTTGTAAAATAAAACATTTCTGCACCAGCAGATGAGAACTTCAAATCAAAATGTAAGAACTACAGTAATTCTAGAATATGCAGCTTCCATGTGCTTTGGGTGCCTAACTATGTTAAAATCTATCTCAGTTCTCACAGGCTAACCTTGGGGTGGGGTGGGGGGGAGTGTGGATTCAAATGTGTGTGATACTTTTTTTATTTTACAATGCAAATTAAAGATGTTGCTGATAATGTTTTTTTATATGAAACTGGCAGTCAAGCCAACACAAGTGGCAGATAATTTATGCAATGGTTTGCCAACAGGTTAACAGTGTTCCAGAGGGAATATTGCTATGAAAACTACTGATAAAATCACCTCTGCAATTCTAATTAGAATCCCTTCTAATAAGGATCACCTAAATGATTTGAATAAGTAGCCACAAGAATTTTTTGTCAGGAAACAAGCAAAATATTAAATCAATAATGTCAACAGTGTTCCACAAAAAGGACACTAGCAAACAATTCCAAACACAGATCAGGCACCACATTCTGCAGTGTTTGATCTTCATCTACACTGTTTGCCAAGACATTACAGTTTTGCAATAACAGAAGCTGTTAATACCACTTCTATTTAACATCCTTTAGAGGTGACACATCCCCTAATTTTAGAAAAGTTCAAATTAAAGATATTGTTGTGACCACAATAATGTTGAAAACCACATTAAAAAATTCCTGTTGGATGAAAAGTTACATGCATTCAGAGTTTTAGTAACTTATGTTGCTATTTATAGTTTAGTAAAAAAAAATTTCCCACAATGCTCTTTTCTTTGATGTCATTGGTTCTTTTTAAATTTTACTTTGAAATCTACATTTTTTTAAATCCACCATAATTTTATTCCAGACAGTTGATTTTGATAAAAGTGGTAAATATTGTATTACTATCGAATATTTAGACTGTATATTTATAGCTAGCGTTTTTTAATTGATAAAAAAACTGGTTTAATTTAATTTTAAAAACAGATTTTAAAATATCAAAAATGCAAGATACAGATCACTATGTTGGAATAAAGCTTACTAAGAATAAATAAAGTGTTGAAAATTACATTCTGAAAGATTATTACATAAAATTTCAACAAAATAACTTCAGAAAATGGAATTTAAATTAATTTTAAAATTTTACTTAATTTTACCTTTTTAAAGATAAATTTCATTTAAAATCAAACCGATCATGAAAATATAGAGACCTTTTTAATGTTATTGTTTTCAGCTGGGCTACTGACTACGTGATAACAATATTATGCCACGTGACCAATAATTGTGGTTGGCACAAAACTTTTCCAGCCCCTTTGATTCAAGCCAAATTTTACCTGGATAATTTCCTTTTGGTTAATTTTAGTTAATATTCACTCTTAAATTCTATCTTGTGTTTAAAATTACAACTTTAAGATGCAATCCGACTGCTTTTTCTGAGATAAATACAACTGTTTCAATGACATTTTTACGATATCAGCAGGCACCCCTGCAACAGTAATATTGCTTTTTGGTGACCATTTTAACATCTAGTTTTAGGTAGTAAATAGTTAAAATATGTGTTAATATTTGTGGTTATGACATTTAAATGATCAGTCGATGAGAATCTCTTCTGAAAAGAAACTTTTGATGAATGAAAGCTGCTTTATTTTTCTGAAAAAAAAAAACAGCGTCCATTTCACTGTCTGATCAACGTGAACAACTTTCTGTCAATCAGTACCAGAACAAGGCTAGAACATATTCTCCCTTAACAACCGAGAAGGTCTGAATGATTTTATTGTGTGAGGTAGTGTTTAAATTGGTCTATAAGCAGTGACAGCAGTCCTATATGCAATATGTCATTGGTTCCTCATGAATAATAATGAGATGCAAATGAGCAAACACTTAAAATCTCAATAACTTTGTAAGTACATGTATTTAGAACATTTCAATGTGGTTTTCACCACCGGATTTGCTAGCCACACATCTTTCTTTTAAGCATATATACAACCAAAAGTAAATTAGGGATGCATCTGCTTTAAATACATAACAGACATTCATGACATTCATAAAGATTTCATGAAACCGTTAGGCATTAGTGAGTCAGTTTTACTTTTGTAATATAAAGAAAGCCTAGCTTGTATCTGGAATCCTATGCTAAGATAAAGAAATGATCTGCAAACAGAACATATCAAGGAAAAAACGATAGCACAATACTCGTATACAAGGGTCATTCAACATACAACTACTAGCAGTGGTAATTACCAATATGCTAAATTCACTGTAGATATTTACATGTATGAGGTATGAAGGGAAAAGGAGTAAAACAAATTGTGAGCATTTATAAACAGCAAAATATCCAAGTAGGACTCAAGACTATCATTAAATGATAAAATATATGAAAGCTTTGATGACCAAATGTCTCGATTCCTGCAAAAATGGGACTTCTATCTTTAAACAGGCAATAAGGAGAGAAAATATGCTGACCTTGCTGGTGGGGGACTACATGAAAAAAAGCATGCATGAATGACCCTTGTACTTTCCAGAAAAAAAGTGAGTTATAATTACACACAAAAGTAATGAGGAGATGTGAATAGGTTACAACATATAGGGATGAATAAGTCCTTGTCTACTAAAACAAAAGTTACAATTTTCTGTTTGAAAGTAATACAACCAGGAACTACATAGCTCCAAGGATATCCACATAACAGTTTTCTTATTTTTCCATGGCTACATAATTATGTTGTTGGTCCTTGTTAGAAATGCCTCAGTGAAACACTTCTAATAAGTACCACAACATACGCTTTCATGGAGAAATAAGAGTAAAATAGGTATCATTATTTTTTGGGTGAACAAAGCAGCTCATCTGGAGCTATGCTTAATGCACTATCTTTTATTTAACCCTTTCCTTGCTGAATAAATTAAGATGCCATGCCCACTTCTAATTTCCAGCCAATCAGATTACTTGATCCAGGTTTTTGATAGAAATTCACATATTTAATGACAAACAGTGCAGATCCAGATCAGTTGGCTTCTGAAGAAGCCAATTGATCTGGATCTACACTGTTTGTAAAGTCAGGGTATATCCGGGTTCAGCAGGACTAGGGTTAAATATCCTCTACTTTTGTGATATGAACACAGTACCAGGCAAAAGGCTCATAGAACATACAGAAATAGAACAAATTCACTTGTCAATGTACCATATTTAGCCTACATATTCAGACAGACAAGTCTGAACAAACAATGTACAGCTAGATCAGTTTGATCAGTGTCTACATTATCTTAAATTTAACCAGCACTTTTTCAGACACACCACAGGGTAGTCCAATGGGCTTATTCAAATTTAAAGGAAAATGGATATATCTCCAAGGGGATTCTGGCAGGAACTGTTTGCCTCCCTTCTTATTATTAGGTGCTATTCTTAAAGGAAAGAATTTGCTCCCACCGAGTTCCTTTAGGAGCAGCCCCCAGTTTTTGAAAAGTTCAAATTCTAGAGAGAAAATATCCTGTGTAAATTTCTCGCCTATCATAAAACAGCATTATTTTAATTTTTCAGGAGTATGCTTCCTCCTCTAAGGTGAGAATGGTAAACAGTTATGCATAAACATAGATCTACATAAGATGGGATATCAAGTAAATGCTTTTATTACAACTCCAAAAAAACATATCTTGTGGGTACTCATTAGAAGCACCTTGTGTAGGCACTTCAAATGAGTACTACAACATATGTTTTTGTGAGAAATAAGAAAAATATCAATAATTTTTGGTTGAAGAGAGAGCCTTATCAGGAGTGATGTAGAAATATTTGGGGTAATTATGGTACATATCACATTATATTGATGAAATTTCCTATAGCCATGTCAGGAATTGTGTAAGGTATAGCCAAGTCTAGAGGACTTGTTAAGGAGAAATATTTGGTGATAATTTAGGGATAACATAGGTCTAGATAAGAGGGGGTATCAGGTTAATATTTTTCTTATTTCTCCATGAAAACATATGTTGTGGGTACTCATTAGAAGTGCCTCGCAGAGGCCCTTCTAATGAGTACCCACATTATATGTTTTCGTGGAGAAATAAGAAAAAATATCAATACTTTTAGATTGGAAAAAATATCTTATCAAGGGCTATGGATAATTTTCCTTATATTTCCATAGAAACATGTTATGGGTAATCATTAGAAGCACCTCACTGAGGCACTTCTAGTTAGTTCCCACAACCTATGTTTTATGAAGAACTGGAGAAAATTATCCCAAAATCATCATCAAATACTTGTCCTTGACAAATCCTTTGCAGGTGTGAACTAGGGCCCAGTTGTTCAAAACTAACGATGTCATTAGTTAACGATTCGTTAAAATTTACATCGAGTGATAAGCAAATATGCTGAATTTTTTTGCTGAAAAAATGTGAGTAACTTTTGCAGTGCAAAAGCTACTCACATTTTTTCAGCAAAAAATATCAGAATATTGTATATTGAATTAGCTAAAACAGTTAACGAAATGACCCTTAACAAGCTCATTAAGCTAACGATGCTTTGAACAACTGGGCCCAGAAGTATGGCAACTTCCGGAGTTTCATATGGTGGCCACTTTCATCTAAGTGTTCTTGTTGCATGCTAAAATATCAAACTAGTAGTCTACACAAAAATATTGTTTTTCTAAGAGTAATCCATTTAGGGACCAACCATCTGATTTTGTGGTGGTGGTGTGCAGGGATATTAGTGGGGGTGTGGGTAAAGTGTTAAGGAAGATGTCTGAAAGTCTGAAATTGTTTTTCTTTGGCAATGTGAGCCTGTCTTTTTATTTTCATATTTGCAAAACATACAATAGCTTTTATCCTGTTCCTAGCTATTTTTTTCAGGCATAACTGGGTCCTGGATTTTTTTTTATATCTCTCTTCACAAACCCCCATAAAAATCAAATGGTTACTCCCATAGCAGCAAGATGTGAAGTGATTAAATGACTCATGCAAGCAAGGGAAAAGTGTTTAAAAACATACTCTGAAAATAAGACAGAGAAAAGTCTATTATTTAACTGAAAGCAGCTTAAGAACTTAAAAACTTCGAGGATCATGAAAATGGTTTTCAGTTACGGCTGCTACATACTGTAGGTGGTGTCATACATAGGTACATCGGTCTGTGCACTGATTACACTGATTACCCTTAAAACGATAAGCAAAATTGTGGCAGAGTATTGTTCAGAGAAAATAAGCCTTTGCATTTCATGTGCTAGGGCTTATTTTCTTTGAATTTCTTTTTCAAAAATCAAAATGTTGTCTGCTGCAGTTTTGATTAGTGCTTTAAGTGTTACTGTTTCTACCAAACACAACCATGGATGCAGATGTGGTATGTAAACAATTGAGTAAACAGTTAAAAAGAGACTAAGAACATTTAAGAAACCAAATATGGAGAAAGAGATGAAAAGTGGGGTTTGCATGTGCAGGTAGTTGGAAAAGAATGTCTCCAACCTGACTAAAGGTTTCTTGATGACAATCTCTGTATGTGTGTATGACAACTGAAATGAATTTTATAATAATAATCTGTAAATGCTAGCTGAGTCTTCATGGTTTTCTTGACATTCTTATTTCCACCAATTTCATATTTTTAATTTTTAATTATTTCTTCTCTATGATGACATACATTTTGCCATGTATATGCCTAATCAAAAGCAATAAGACCTTATAATATATAGTTGTGACTGCAAAAATTCTCTTTTATTGTCGTCAGAATATATGAGAAATTTAATGATTAATTTAACCCTATATAGTCCTGCTGAACCCGGTATACACTGCCTTTGAAAACAGTGTACATCCAGATCAGTTGGCTTCCACTTATCTGAATCTGCACTGTTTGCCTTTAAGTATGTGAATTCATATCAACAATCTGGATCAAGTAATCTGATTGGTTGAAAATTAGAAGTGGGTGTGGCATCTTAATTTATTCAGCATGACAAGGTTTAACATCACATTGGTCATCTCTATCAGATGACAAGCAATGTGTCAGCAAACAGAATAAATCGGGTTGGTGGGGACGGCAACTATCATGTATGTTTTTTTTTTGTTTTTTTTTTTGTTGTTGTTGTTGCTTTTTTTTTTGTGTTGTTTACCCAGGACCTGCTTAACCCAGATATGCCCATCCTTTGCAAACATTGTAGAACCAGATCAGTTTGATTCTGAAGAAGCCATCTGATCTAGTTCTGCACTGTTTGTCATTAAGTATGTGAATGTGTATCAAAAACCTACATCAAGTAATCTGACTGGCTGAAAATTAGACGTGGGCATGGCATCTTAATTTATTCAGCATGGCAAGGGTTAATTACACCCATCATAATTTGTAGAACAGAATCAGTAAACTTGAACAAAGAACATTACTTCATTTGTCTCATATAATATCACGTTAGCCCTTAAGATGCCAAGAAAATCCGCATCTGAAAATGTCGTCTGCTGAATATTCGTCTGCTGATCTGGGTCCACACTGTTTGCAGAAATGTCTTTTAAAGTAACCGGCAGAAGACAAAGCAGATGACAATAGTTGTGACTGGCGCTTTAAGGGTTAGTCTCATATTAATATCATATTTTATGCATACCTGCAAGGGAATATGGGTCTTAAGGTAATATAATTTGTTAAGATGTTTGTTTTTATTACTTCTCCACAAAATGATATAGTAATTGTGAGAGCTCAATAAAATCAATAAATCCAGATTAGCATAATGATAAAAAATGTAGGTTTTCATGAACAAGTAAAAACAACAAGACCAACACATGTACTTTCTGTTCCTTTATCAGCATTTTATCTCCAAAATGACTTACCAAGAGCCCTGACTTTTAGGTCCTCATCTCTGTGTAAATTTCATACACAGGCTTCATTATCAGTGTTAAACAACTCACAAGAAGACAAAAGAGGTGGCATCAAAGAAAGAGTTAGAGGGTATATTGTTGGTTAGACTGTGTAAGTACCTGCTGTCTCCTACAAGCCAATCACATTGAACCCCAAAAAAAAACAGAAAGAAGTAGTCAAAGTTTGTTAAGTGTGACAGCAGCTAGGGGCCACCACATGAATGTTACTTCTATACTTGTGGATTTTTTTAGTTTTCAGGAGTTGAATTCTAAGTGACTTAGGTTATAAATACATTAGGTCTAGTTAAACAGGAAAATGAGTAATCAGAATGTTTGTTGACTGACTGTTAGATATTTTAAATTATTCATTTTGTTTATATAGTTTTTATTTGTTTTTTGTTTTTTTTTTGTTTTTGTTTATATATTAATTTTGAGAACTGCATAGTTTGCTGAGGAACTTAAAATATTGTTTTTCCCCATTCACAGTGTGTGTACCTCACATACTTTTTAACCTCTAATCTACTGAATTTAAATACTAGAAGACAACCATTATTTTTCTTCCTGAAAATAGGACTTTGATATTCCATGCATACTGTCTCCCTAGTCCTTAGGAGAAAAATGTATGCAGAATTCTAAGACGTACAAGGTATATTGACACGCAGATGTCATCTGTACATTTACATTTCAGCCATTTAAGATAAAACTCAGACCATAAAGCAGTGGTAATTAAATGACAGTAATTAAATATTTATTGGATTTCTAGTTCTATTTTGTGAATTTTCAAAACCGAAGTATGTAAATACATGTATTGTTATATACACTCAGATAAGTTCTGGCTGCATTTGCTTCCCAAACTTTATTACAGAGAATCATTAATAAGGCTTTTAACACATCTCAGCCTAAACACCAAAGTGTGAAATCTAAATATACCTATTTTCTTTTTTTTTTATTTCAAATCACCAATTTTCAAAACATAGTGACCTTGTTCTATCCTTCATCCAATGTGATGGTCATGCAGCATATCAAATTGTATGGGCCTATTACGGGGACCATTTTTCTATAAGGGAGACAACTTTTGTGGCATCCTTCCTGCTTGCTTTCCTGCACATCAAGCCCTTGCTGAAAAGGGGACTACTCTAAATGAATTTGCTCCCAAGGGGAGTAAATTCTTTTCTTTTAGAGTAGAACCCTTTTCAGAAGGGAACAAAAACAACTTAAGAGTTACCTCCCTGTGAAAGAGTAGCCATTCCCTTTAAGAATGAAGAAAATAACAGGGCTCAATAAATGATAGCCCTCAAATGAGTCAAAGCTTTGAAGCTCTGTGAATTTTATCAGAAAAAGACACATGTACATGTCTATCACCATCATTTCATATAAAAACCAAGCCCTGGGTAAACTACAAAGGCCCAGTCTCAGACAGACTCCCAGTCTAACCTGCTTTTCTGACAGACACACGGTGTAGCCTGCTCTTCTGACAGATACGCAGCTCAACTGCTCTTCTGACAGATGCCCAGTCTATCCTACTTTTCTGACAGATGCCCAGTCTAACCTGCTCTTCTGGTAGATGCCCAGTCTCACCTGGTCTTCTGACAGATGCCCAGTCTAACCTACTCTTCTGACAGATGCCCAGTCTAACCTACTCTTTTGATAGATGCCCAGTCTAACCTGCTTTTCTGACAGATGCCAAGTCCAACCTGCCTTTCTGATAGATGCCCAGTCTAACCTACTTTTCTGACAGATGCCCAGTTTAACCTGCTCTTCTGACAGATGCCAAGTCTAACCTACTCTTCTGACAGATGCTCAGTTTAACCTACTCTTCTGACAGATGCCCAGTTTAACCTGCTCTTCTGACAGATGCCCAGTCTAACTTTTCTGGTAGATGCCCAGTATCATCTGCTCTGCTGACAGATACCCAGTCTAACCTTACAGATACCCAGTTTAACTGACTCTTCTGACAGATGTCAGTCTAACCTGCTTTTCTGGTAGATGCTCAGTCTCAACTGCTCTTCTGACAGATTCCCAGTCTAACCTACTCTTCTGACAGATGCCCAGTCTCACCTACTCTTATGACAGATGCCCAGTCTAACCTACTCTTCTGACAGATGCCCAGTCTCACCTGCTCTTCTGTCAGATGCCCAGTCTAATTTATTCTGAAGATGTCCAGTCTAACCTGCTCTTCTGACAGATGCCCAGTCTAACCTGCTTTTCTGACAGCCGCCCAGTCATACCTGTTCTTCTGACAGACGCCCAGTCTGTGTCGCCCTTCTGACAGTCATAGCATTGTCTGGGACACTGTGGTCTGCATATACTACATGAATTTTTACTTTAGAAAATTTAAAAACTGAACTAATGAAGGCTTTTGTTTGAAATTTCATTTCAGATATGACAGTGTATAGCATTCATAGCTCCAGATAGACAGGGTATCCACATATTATTTTCTTATTTGTCTGTGAAAACATGTCGTGGTGCCCATTAGAAGCACACCAGTGAGGCACTTATATTGTGTTACTGAGTGCCCACAGTATATATCTTCATGGAGAAATAAAATATCAGGACCCAGTTGTTCAAAACTAACAATGTCAGTAGTTAACAAATCCTTAAAACTTTGATCATTAAATATGGCAAATATGCTAATATTTTTGCTGAAAAAAATGTGAGTAGCTTTTGCATTTGCAAAAGCTGCTCACATTTTTTCAGCAAAAATACCTGTGAATAAGGTATTGTACCGACTAGAACAGTTATCATTTTGACCACTTAAACAAGCTCGTTAAGCTAACGATGCTTTGAACAATTGAGCCCAGTACTTTCTGGTTGAAAAAAGAGAGCATTATTCAGAGCTATTTCTCAGCTAGCATTCTTTATAAATTTACAGCGGGCCGTTATCGGCCCGTCAGCTACCCTGACGGGCCAATAACGGCCCGCTGTAGATTTATAAAGAATGCTTACTGGGTTAGCTTTTACTGCATGAGATTTCCTAATGTTTGCAACATAAAGCCAATTGCTAGCCAAACATGATAAAAAGACGTGAATAAAAACAATAGAAAAGTAAGATTTTTATAAACCAAGCTTTCACACATCACTCAGGGGTATACTACAAAAACCAGCTCACTAAAAGGCTCCATATTCCTCAAAAATAGACATTTTATTATCCAAGAAAGGTTAAATAAATTGATATATGGTATTAATACGATCATAAAATTTGGCACCTGACAGCCTGTAAAATTTCAGTTATCTTTCATTCTTGAAATGAAATGATTTTTTATTGTATCTCTGAATTAATGCTGGCAACATTAATTCAGAGATAGTATAAAAAATCCAGTTAAAAAATGACAGACTAACTGAAATTTTACAGACTGTCAGATGCCATATTTTATGATCGTATTTATACCATATATAAATTTATTAACCTCTCTTGGATAAAAAAATGTCTATTTTTGAGGAATATGGAGTCTTAAAGCTTTATAAAACATTACAGGATCCTAAAACTATATCAAACAGTGCTAAGCAGTCTTTACAAGTGGACAGCAAATGCAGCCAAAGAATACAAAAGGCTTCCAGGTAGAGTATTTACCATAAATATTCATATAAACTACCCAAGCAAACAACGTAATCTTGATCAAACTGCTCCTAAAGCAATTAGATCAAAGCCTGCACTGTTTGCCACTCAGATGGTGACTGATCAAATTAATTCAATGACAAGTATAATAAGGACATATCTCTAGGCAACCAGGGGTATCCATATAATATTTTTCTTATTTCTCCTAAAAAACACATTTTGTGGGTACTCATTAGAAGCACCTCACCAAGGCACTTCTAATGAATACCCACAGTGCCATAACCTATATTTTTGTGGAGAAATAAGAAAAATATCAGCCCTTTTTAGTTGAAAAAGTGCCTTATCTATATATGGTAACCAGTTATGGTGTATTAATATTTAACCCTTGTCCTGTTGAATAAATAAAGATGCCACACCCACTTTTAATTTTCAGCCAATCAGATTACTTGATCCAGATCGTTGCTATACATTCTCATAATGTCAAACAGTGCAGATCCAGATCAGTTGGCTTGCAAAGGCAGGATATATCCGGGTTCAGCAGGACAAGGGTTAAGGTATCTATGCTAAGAAAATGAGGTACATACTGTGGGAAAAATAAATTTTTCTTTTGTAAAAAACACTCTTACAAGCCAGTCCAGCTATTGGTGTCTTCCTTTCTCAGAAAATATTTGAGTCTTTTAGGACACCATGATCCAACACCTCTAAATGACAGCTTTCTTTTCATAATGAGAAAAGTGCCTTATCTGGAGCTATGTGATTCCATTATAGCATTTATTGAACACCCAGTAATTGTGTCCATAGTTCTAGAAATGCTGCGGTTTGGATTCAGTACCTCAGTAATCACTGGATTCTTTGGGACCACCAGCAAACTGGTCAGGGTCTTCAAAACTACTCATTTGTGTGCAGAGTATAATAGCACTGCAGTCTGTAGATTTGTTTGAGTTGAGATTTTATGGCCAGTCAACCTAATGAGGTCATGTTGAGTGCAGTCCATTTGCCTAACCACACTTTTACGAGGCAGGCTGCCCTCTTAGCAGTTAACCAGTACTGTGCACATTCTATTGCCAGAAACTGACAACTGCCCTTCTTGAATCAGCGGAAGGGAGAAAATGACCATAGAAAATATGTCATGATCAATCTCCACGAAAGAATGTTGTCGACCTGGTGGGAACCTGTAACCTCCTGATCACCAGTCGAACGCACATCCAACTAAGCCACCAAGGCCGGCTGCAGTCTGTAGACTGTCTCTTAATAAATGTCATAGCTTCAGATAAGGCATTTCTTTTTTTTTTTATCAAAAAGTATTGACATTTTTCTTATTTCTTCACAAAAACACATGTGGGTAATCATTAGAAGTGCCTCTCCAAGGTGCTTCTCATGAAAGCCCACAACAAAGAAAAATATTTTATGGATACCAGTTCTAACCTGGAGCTATGTAACATCCTGACTAGACTGCATACACAGGGTTTTCACTTTTCACATACCGTATTCAACCTTATTACCGCATATACCCCTATAAGCGCACAGTCAAGCAACTTCATAGTCTTCAGATTACAGCCAGTGTACTTTTTGAAGGCAAATGTTGTGGGTATCCATTTGAATTGCATCGACAAGTATTATGCTTTTATAAAGAAAATCACAAAGAAAAAACAAAACAAAAATATCGCATAAACATCAGTTGATGAGTCCTTTGCTGATCTCTTGTCTTTTAAAGTGTACCTTACGAGGGATGTTCGAAATGAATTGCTTATTGTCCTCTAGCTCGATATCCACGTGGGGCACGATAAAAACCAATACATACCTGTATAGGGTTATTCAATATCTACACAATGGTGTATAAATGTACATGTTAGACTAAGTGTAAGACATAAAATTTGCCATTTGAATACATGCAGTCATTGACCACTGCAGTAAAAATGGTTGGTAGAAGCGTCGACAAAAAAGATGAAATACGGGCTTACATCAAAGCTCACTCAAAACTTGGTTGTTCTTTGAAGAAGCTGATGACTGAAATTTCTACTGCTTTTGGACCGTCTTGTGTGTCTTATGACACAGTTCGGCGGTGGAAAAAGAAATTTGAGTCTGGTGTAGAGTCCATCAAAAATGCACCGAAATCAGGTAGGCCAAAATCTGCATCTTGTAAAGAAATCGTTTCCAAAATAAAGGAAATCATTGAAGGAGATGCCAGATTTACAGTTCGTGATATTGCACGAAAGGTAGGCATATCACTTTCAACAGTTCACCTTATTTTGAAGAAGCATTTGAAAGTCAGAAAGATTTCTGCTAGATGGGCGCCACATCTGTTGACTGACGAGCAAAAGAGGCAAAGGGTTAAAGTGGCCAAAAAGCTGCTTCAAATGTTTCCAAAATATGACAAAAAGCAGTTTGCCAGTGTCGTCACAGGTGATGAAACCTGGGTCCATTATTTTGAGCCTGTCAGAAAGGTTAGCAATAAGATCTGGGCCACTAAACACAGCAAACGCCCAATAATTGCCAAACGTTCTTTGAGTGCAAAGAAGGTTTTGTATGCAATCTTCTTCTCTGGTGAAGGAGTCGCAATAAAAGTGCCAGTGAAAAAGGGCAAAAGCATCACCGGAAAGTACTACAAAGACGTAGTACTGAAGAAACTGAAAAAGTATTATCAGAAACGATGCCCTGCCACTGGTTTTAAACATGTCCGTCTTCTACATGACAATGCCTCAGCTCATACCTCCGCAATAGTTACGGCGTTTTTGAAGAAAGAAAAAGTAACTGTTTTGCCTCACCCCCGTATTCCCCAGACCTTGCCCCATGTGATTTCTTTTTGTTTCCGAAATTGAAAGCATTCCTTGCTGGGCAGAAATACCAGTCCCGACAGGCACTTGGATCTGCCATTCATCAGTACCTTATTACTGTGCCCAAATCAGCGTACCGTGACGCCTTCAAGAAGTGGATACATCGGCTGAAACTTTGCATTTCTAGCCACAGGGAGTACTTCGAGGGCATGAAATGAGTACTTTTGGGCTAACTTGAAATTTGAAGTCTCCAGATAGAAATAAGCAATTCATTTCGAACATCCCTCGTAGTATAGGTAGAAACATATTTTACTACAAGTTTTCCAAGTATTTTTGAAAAATCTAAGCACATAGTGCATTAATTAGGTCGAATACGGTACATATATGGAACAATGATTATTTTCCCACAGCAGGTAGACCTCACCTTGATTTTTCTTCATTTAGGATACCTGGAGACCTGAGAACTAAGACTAAGGTAGACCACACAGTTTCAAAGCTATAGATAAGATTGTTTTATTTTTAGTATGTTTTGCCACCAAAACACACTGATATTCTTATCATCTCTCCACAAGTAAGTAAATTGTATATGTAAGTACTCATTAGAAGTGCCTTGGTGAGAAACATATTTAACCGAATACCTCTCTTATCTACAGCTGTGTACGGTATTTACCCTATGTATTTAGACAGACAAGAAAGAGCAAACAGAATATAGACAGCAGACATACTTATCTGCCACTGTGTGATGTAGCTATTTAAATCAATGTATTTCCACACTTTTTGTAATAATTGATACACTGCGATTAACCCTTGTCCTGCTGAATAAATTAAGATGCCACACCCACTTCTAATTTTCAGCCAATCAGATTACGTGATCCTGATTGTTGCTATGAATTCACTTACTTTATGGCAAACAGTGCAGATCCAGATCAGTTGGCTTCATCAGAAGCCAACTGATCTGGATCTACACTGTTTGCAAAGGCAGGGTATATCCGGGTTCAGCAGGACAAGGGTTAAGGCAACAGAAATGAAAAAACATGCCAAAAGTATGCATATTGATAAAAGCAATAAACACAATTTGAAGTCTGTAAATATTTTGCTCGATATGCAGCACTGCATGTTTTGAAATCAAAGTATAATTTAAATATTCATGTTTTGAAGATGTCACCATTGACATCAAAGTAGTCTAGCCACTAGGCCTTAAAATCAACAATATGGCAACTAAGCAATCTGTTTGCATTAAGTGAAACGTATAATATTTTAGCTAGTCTAGTCTCCTAAATACTTAGCCTGTATGTGTATTGAAGACTCTACCAAATAGACTTGCCATAATTATGATGTTGACTATCTTTAAAAAAAATGATGACTCTTATTATCAGACTATTAGCTAGTCTGAAGTCAACAGAAAGCTTACATTTTGAGAACTTCTGCCCACTTTAAAAAGTGACAGCTCCATTACTTAAAGAGCAAAAAATCATCGAATTTACTGTGTTTGTTTTTTTGCTTTAATATTGAGCAACATTTGTGAACTTTACTCCTTTGAGGTAATGTGCAAAATTCTTTTAGAAAATGTTGAAATGCAGTGATTTGAATGGCCAACAATAATGAACAAAGTGGCAGATAATTACCGTATGTGCCTTGAGTGTATATATAGACACAAATCAAACATTGCAGAATGCAACAGTTTCTTTTGAACAGGGTCCACACCTTTTGCAACTCATCCAGCAGTTTCGAACATAACAACAGGTAGTAAAATGGACATGTTCAAATTTTAGGAGAATATGAAAAGGAGTTGAAGACCTGGGCCCAGTCGTTCAAAGCTAACGACATTGTTTGCTAACGATTCGTTAAAATTTACATCGAGTGATACTCAAATATGCTGTAATTTTTTGCTGAAAAAATGTGAGTAGCTTTTGCAGTGCAAAAGCTACTCACATTGTTTCAGCCAAAAATATCAGAATATGGTGTATTGAATCTGCTAAAACAGTTAACGAAATGACCCTTAACGAGCTTGTTAAGCTAACAAAGCTTTGAACAACTCGGCCCTGAACTTTTAGGGTAATTACAGTAGTCATTGTAGTTATACACCACAACCTCTTTAAATACACTATTGCTGGGATCCAAAACAAAAACCATGTTTGGTAAACAACCATGTTGTATTCAAACAAAAATGTATAGATTATATTTAGAAAAATGACCATAAATGATCCTTTTTATATTATAAACTGTACATTTTTGTTTGGATGCAGTACTTATATCCAAAACTGTCTTATAATGAACCGTCATAGAAGAGGCTTCAGTGTACCAAACTGATCTGATAGTATGACCTTTTCAGTATTATAGCATTAAAGGAAAAAATTCCTTTAAGAACAACCCCATTCCAGAAGGGATCTGTATGCCACTGAAGAATTCTTTTTTGCTAGGGAGGGTTCTCTTTGAAAAGGGTTGCAACAGCTTTCAAATAAGAGCTCTCTCTCTAAGGTTAATCCATTCTGCAAAGGTCAAACCAACAGATCAATTCAGTCTCTTTACAACAGAAAGATTTATTAAACTACCTACATGTATGTGTGTATGTCTTTAATTTATCATCATAGCATAGAATCTAGGCAATAAATCAGTTGACTGGATATAGCCAGTCGTCAACAAAATATCATGCGCCACAACATCAGAAAGTGTACCTTTGGAAATGTACATCCAGGGAAGATTCAGATCAGATTGCGCAAATGCAGTTTGATCACATAGCACTAGTTAAGGAGCTTTTTTCAGTCCAAAAGTATTGATATTTTTCTTATTTCTCCACGAAAACATATGATGTAGGTACTCATTAGAAGTGCCTCACCGAGGTGCTTCTAATGAGTACCCACAACATATGTTTTCATGGAGAAATAAGAAAAATATTTACCTGATACCCTCCCTTATCTAGACCTATGTCAGATCAGAATATTCACTGGGCACATTTTGGATACCCAAGGATGCAAAAGCTTTTCAAGTGGACAACAAAGACTCTGATCAGACTGCACAGATGCGAGACTTCACTGACTGCTGATCTGAATCTTCATTGGGTGCACAGGTCAGAGGGTATGTTTTTTCACATTGCAGTTCTTATCTGAAAGTTTGCTTGTCAATAAATTTTAAACAGCCCCATATATGGTGATTAACAAATTATTTTTATGCATTTGTGATAAGAAATAAATACATCTGTTGCAACAACATATACAAAACTGAACTTTTAATGCAATATAGTCTTGTCATAAAGATTAGCAACAGAGGCACAAAAACCTCTTGTCCACACTGACCATTAACTAAGACAAGACAAATTCTACTTGCCATTTCCAAACTGCTTCAGTTGTTTGCTACATATGCCACTTATTGTTTATGTAGTTTGGGAATTTTATGTTACTTAGACTCATGGCTTCAGATAAGAGGGGGTATGTTTTTTTTGTGTTTTTGTTTTTTCCATTTCTCAATAAAACCCTACATTGTGGGTAATAGAGCAGACAAAACCTCATTATATGAAATAAAAAAGGGCATAATTATGTAAGAACTGAAAGTAGGGTTATGGTTATTTTTCTCTGCTATCATCTGACCATGCCAAATATTTGTACAAAGTTTCGTGAAGGAATCTTAAACAAAGAGGCATTATTACATCAGAACTGAAAGTAGAGTTATGGTTCTCTGCACATCATCTGATCATGCCTCATATTTGTACAAACTTTCATGAAGGAATCTTTAACGGTTTTAAAGTTACTGAGCAAATATGAAATATTACCTGAAATAAACAATGGGGCATAATTATGTAAGAACTGAAAGTAGGGTTATGGTTCTTTTACTCTGCTTATTGTCTGATCATACCTTATATTTGTACAAACTTTCATGAAGCAATCTTAAATGGTTTTAAAGTTATAGGGCAAACACGAAATATTGCCATGTGAACTTTCACCTTGAAGTCCAACCTTGATCTTCAATGAACAGGATTGATTTATGAGTTCTGCATATTGTCTCGGTATGGAAAATATTTGAGCAAAGTTTAAAAAATCCTTCAATTAAGGGTCAGACGGACAATGGTACATAAAACGAACCATCTTTTGATGAACGTATAATGAGTACCCATAACATACCTTTTTGCAGATATATAAGAAAAATATTGGTGATTTTTGGTTGAAAAAAGCACCTTATCTTGAGCTTTGCTAGTGCTCCTATGTTTTCACTGGAACTTAACTTCTGCGAAACTAAATTACTATCAAGTTTCACTTAACCCTTATGTCCTGCTGAATAAATTAAGAAGCCACACCCATTTCTGATTTTCAGCCAATCAAATTACTTGATCCAGGGTGTTGATATAAATTCACATGCTTAATGGCAAACAGTGCAGATCCAGATCAGTTGGCTTCTTCAGAAGCCAACTGATCTGGATCTACACTGTTTGCAAAGGCAGGGTATATCCGGGTTCAGCAGGACAAGGGTTAAATATTGCTCAAATGACTGTTTTTTCAAAACATAGTTTATCCTTTACCACTCTCTGGGCTAATTCAGCAAACCACAAGTGGTGACATTTTCCCCAGAAAACAGGATTTAACTTTTCATGCAAATCTCTAGTGGAGACAATTTGCATGCCTACGGGCTGGGGATAGCGGGGACATAACAGAGCTTAAAGGCCGTGATTAAACCACCGCTGAGTCCTGGCAGTGCCATAGATGTGCCCAGGTATGTATTTCCCACCAAAATGCTTTGCATACATAAATTAGAGCTACATCAACCTCAAACTTTAGTTTTCTAATAATCTGGCTCATACTGTCAATGATACTTTACCTTTGAATTTAGCTGTATCGAGTAAACCAGACCTTTTACCATGAAAAAGATACAGGTTGATTTTTGCAACAGAATGCTGTTCCAGGAAACAAAAACTGGCGCCATGGGTGGAGGGCTTTCAGTAGGGATTTTACCATAAATTTCTCTCCACACTTGAGGGCATTTAGCTGGGCTTTAAAAATTGAAAAGTTAAAAGCCACCCTACTCCCTGGCCCCATGGGGGTTGGGACTACAAATGACTGGTGCATTACAATAGTTCATTTTAAAGGAGATGTCAGGTAGCAAACGTAGCTCCAGAAAAGGCACTTTTTTCAACCAAAAAGCACTGATACTTTTTCTTATTTCTTCACAAAAGCATATATTGTAAGTACTCATTAGAAATGCCTTGCAGAAAAGCTTCATTCCAAGTGCCTTGCTGAGGTGCTTCTAATGAGTACCCACAACAGGTTTTTGTGAAAAGTAAAAAAAAATATCATGGATAAATGGACAAGATAATTTAACCCTTGTCCTGCTGAACCCGGATATGCCCTGTCTTTGCAAACAGTGTAGATCCAGATCAGTTGGCTTCTGAAGAAGCCAACTGATCTGAATCTGCACTGTTTGCCATCAAGTATGTGAATTTATAGCAACAATCTAGATCAAGCAATCTGATTGGCTGAAAGTTAGAAGTAGGCGTGGTATCTAAATTTATTCAGCAGAACAAGGGTTAAGTGGTTTCTCAGATTCAATATTTTTGACACCTGGATAGAAAAGAAATGCTTATGACCCTAGCTGCAATGAAGACATACACACATACAATGATCACAGGACTCCAGATAAGTGCATCGGTTTTTATGGATTTTATCCTTACTCCTCGGTGACAACGTAAATTTTAGATTTCTCCATGACCACATAAATAAAACCTAATGAGAATTGACTCACTAAAATCACAAGGACTTTTTTAAAGAAATCATGTAACCCACTTTTTATACTCCTATACTTCTCCATTTGATAACTTAAAGTAAGGACTGCATATTTTGTGGGTAAATGCAAAGTAATATGCATGTACCATCAAACAAATAGAACATTTGAGACGCAACATGAGAAAACATACCTTCTGCACCCTATGAATGCTCAAATATTGGTGTGGTCTCAATATTGAACACCTAATTTTCAGTCAATCAAATTACTTGATCCAGACTGTTGATATTAAGTCAATCAAATTACTTGATCCAGACTGTTGATATAAATTCACATACTTAATGACAAACAGTGCAGATCCAGAAGAAGCCAACTGATCTGGATCTACACTGTTTGCAAAGGCAGGACATATCTGGGTCCAGTAGGACTAGGGTTAACAGTGGTCTAGTCTTAACTTTTAGTGGTCTTGATAGCAGAATTTTACTATCTGTCACTCTTATTTAGAGCTATTTTTAGAATTTTTATCCTTAAAAAAGAACAGCTTATCTGAAACCTGTGTACTTATGAAGTACCTAGCCCTAAATTTATCTCTTAAAGCACCAAGCAAAATTTGCAGTGAATAACATTCTTTTTTTTTTTTCCCCCAAAAAAAATGTCTTGACATTTTATCTGAACTGCCTTTTCAAGACACTTCACATGATTCATCAAGACGTATTTTCTATGAAAAATACTTTTTTTCTTAAAAAAAAAAAAAAATGTTGTCTGCTAAGTTCTGACCTGCGCTTTAAGGATTAAGTGAAGTACCTGTTCAGCTGAATCCAATTATCTTTCTTCTGCCCAAAAGAATTAGCAGAAGAAATTGGACACACCATAACCAAGCGTGGTAAGTATCTCTTAACAACTTCCGTGATCATCACTAGACAAAAACAACAAACGGCCTTCATCAGGCAATCAAGAGAAAAATATTAACCCATTTATGCTCAGTGGACTTTTTCACCATAACTCTTTGGACGGGTCCATTTCCAATAGAAGGGATGTCTGGTTCTTTTTAACATTACCATGTTTTATAGAAATTTCTGTATTTAATGCAAGCAGCTCAGAATTTGATCAGATGCTGCATTCTGCAGTATCTGGTCTGAGTCTGCACTGTTTGCCAATGTCCCTTTTGTAGGATGCTAGGCATAAATGGGTTAACTCAACCAGAGTCAACCACCATCATCAGTTTGTTCACTGCTGTCTGTTCAAAATTCACCATCATGAAAAAAAAAAAAAATGATTTATTATATACCTAGCAGTGATGTACAGGGATTTCTTAGTTATTTTCTATAATTCACAGTGTGATGATATAATAACAGTAACTAGTGAATTATTTCACAGTGTCAGAATTGTATTTAATATGGACAGCTTCCCACATTATTGCATTTCATCTTGACATCCTCTCTGCCAAAAGGGACATTTATTTAAACCCGATCAAATGATAGAGGTTACCGTAACTTCATGAAACTGTTGACATTAAGTCATGAAGTAACGTCAAAGTTGCTAAAGAACAGACTGAATGCCATTTTCTTATGTTGTTTATTGTATCTCGGCTAAAACTGAAGCAATTTTGTGGTGCTTTTAGAAAACAGCACTAGCAAAAAGGTATATAATAAATAGAACAATGAACAGTTTCCTCAAGGTATGAAAAACCTGTCACTCAGGAGCGTGGATAATCTGGTAAAACACTCATTCCTTTCGAACTCGTTTTTACCAAATTACCACTCTCCTTTGTGACAGATTTTTCATATCAATCAAACACTCTTGATTATTCTCTATAAAACAGCTGTACATCACCAAAATACGCCTAAATAATTCTGACCCCTTTAAACCCCACTTTTATACAGTAAAACTGGGGTTTACAGGGGTATACATTATTTTTCTTATTTCTGCTCAAAAAACATAGATTGTAGGTACTCATTAGAAATGACACACTGAGGCAATTCTAACAAGTACCCACAATCTATGTTTTTTTATCTGAAAATTTTCATTTTTTGGTGGTAAAATTTTCAGTATATGTGAATAGGCATGTTTTCGTAATGAGATAAGAGGAGCATCCAGATCATCACAAAAACATGCCTATATAATGTTGACCCCCTTAAACCCCATTTTTATAGAGTAAAACTGGGGTTTACAGGGGTATACATTATTTTTCTTATTTCTGCTCTAAAACATTGATTGTGGGTACCCGTTAGAACTGCCTCACCGAGGCAGTTCTAATGAGTACTCACATCTATAGTTTGAGCAGAAATATGAAAAATATCTGAGTTTTTATCTGAAAATTTTCATTTTTTGGTGGTAAAATTTTCAGTATATTTGAATAGGCATGTTTTCGTAATGACATGATCAGTAAATATTCTTAAATTTCCTACACCAAAGTTATGACAAAATGACATATGCAAACAGTGCAGACCCAGATCAGCAGTCTGATCAGGGTTTACACTTTTGCCATTCCACTAATTATTTTAAGAAACCACTGCATAAAAAGCAAAATTTAGGCCAAAAAAAGTATGGAGTAATGTTTTCAAAATTTTTCGACGTTTACTGTAAATATTTCTAATTTCTCTTCAAAAACACCACTATTGCTGATTAAGCACGAAAACTTGAGATTTTAATGAGTACACGAAACACACCTTTTTGTGGAGAAATAAAAAAGTACCAACAACTTTTGTTTGAAAACATGCCTTATCTAGAGTGATGTTAATCCTTAAAGCAATATTATAAGCAAAATTGTAGTAGAAGACATTTTATTTTTATTTATTTTTATTTTTTTTTTCAAACAAATAAAACTTGGCATTTCATGTTAATCATCATTAAATGTAAAGACTTATTTTCCCTGAAAAATACTAAAAAAATCAAAATGTCATCTGCTGCAGTTGTGCTTAGCACTTTAACCTTTACCACTATTGCAAACTCGGCAGATGACAAGGATATGATAGTTTGCTTATCTTCTCCATAAACTACGATATTTCATGCAAATTATCCACCTAGGAGACAATTTGCATGAACAATCAAATAGATTCTAAAAGAAATGACCCTTGAAACTACACTTGCAAAACTGAAAACAACTGAAGTTTTTAGTTTTCTGGGCCAGACTAGCTAGTTACAGCCAATTTGGCCTCATCAGTGACCCTCAAACTTTTTCTAAAATCCCAGAATGAGCTCAGTGTAGATTACAAAGTCTATTTTATGGAAGAAATAATAAAATTATTTCAAAATGCTGTCTGATGAAACTTTTACCCTGCATGCTAAGCATTAACCCTTGTCCTGCTGAACCCGGATATACCCTACCTTTGCAAACAGTGTAGATCCAGATCAGTTGGCTTCTGAAGAAGCCAACTGATCTGGATCTGCACTGTTTGCCATTAAGAATGTAAATTTATATCAACAATCTTAATCAAGTTATCTGATTGGCAGAAAATTAGAAGTGGGTGCAGTGATTTTTTTACCTGCGAGTCCTGCTTCATATACTCATATTTTTTCTCTGGGACTCACAAATATAATATAAGTGAGTCCCTGGACTCACAAAATACAGCAGAAAACTGCTCTAAAACGTGTTACTTTCTCATGATTTTATCATGGGACAATGAATTTCAGTGATGTGAGTCCTTTGGACTCAGTAGAGCCAAACTGTAAATAAATCACTGTGGGTGTGGCAATTTATTCAGCATGACAAGGGTTAAGGGCTATTATGACTTCTACAGTCAGAATAAACTCACATCAGTCTCTGTAAACACGAAATAAATCCTGATAAGCAGGATAGTCAGAATCAGAGGAATATTTGGTGATAATTCTGGGATAATTTTTCTTATTTCTCCATAAAAACATATGGTGTGGGTACTCATTAGAAGCGCCTCGTCGAAGCACTTCTAATGAGTATCCACAACACATGTTGGAGAAATTTATCCCATAATTATCACCAAATACTCCGTCTTAACAATTCCTCTAAGAATATTATGATATGTTTTTTTTTTGTCTAAAATATACTATCTTGGTACTCCCGGAAAAAAAAAATCAGCAATGTGAGTCCAATGAGAACCCACAATACCATATTTACCCTAAACTTTTTGTACACCTTAACTCCATAGCTCTAGATCAGGCACTTTTTTTTCAGTCAAAAAGTATTGACATTTTTCTTATTTCTCCACTTAACCATGTGAAGCACATCACCCCAGTGACTACCCACAACAAATGTTGTTTTCTTTCAAGGAGAAATTAGAAAAAAATTTACCTGATACCCCCTCTTGTCTAGATCTATGTTAACTCCTTACCAAACTTACCCAAAATTTTGAATGTCCATTTGACTGCCTATTTTTAAAAACCTAAAAAAAGTTGTGGTTGAATGGCAAACAGTGCAGACCCTGATCAGATGCTACAGAATATAAGACACAACATTTTGCAGAAACCTGATCTGAGACTATAGCTTGTCTGAATAATTAACTTAAATACTTAAAAAGTTTTGGTGTAAAGTGTTTTGATATAATAATAAAAAAAAAAAAAAAAACACTAAAAAAAATAGATAAATAAATAAAAATGTGAAACGACAATACCCAGCTACTATCGTATCTTGGGCAGGTAATTCTGTCAAAAAATGATGAAATTTGCCCATTAGCAATACCGAAGCAAATCTCCACAATATCAATGCACATATATATAGCAAGTTTGGTGAAAATCCATTGATATTTACTCAAGTTATCGTCCGGAAACGAAAATATGGACGTGTCACGGACAGACAAGTCTGTCAAAAATTGGCAAAATTTTCTCATTAGCAATCCCAAACCAGATATACCACAATATCAATGCACAAACCAAGTTTGGTGAAAATCCATTTTCATTTACTCAAGTTATCATCCAGAAACAAAAATATTGATAAAACTGACGAAATTTGCCCACTAGCAATCCAAAACCAGATCTCCATAATATCAATGCACATACCAAGTTTGGTAAAAATCTATAGAAACTTACTCAAGTTATTCATCGGGAAATGAAAATACGGACGGACTGATGGATGACAGCGGGACTAAAACATGGACAGCCACTTGAAATCATCATACCCTACCACTAATATGTGTCTAAATATAAAAACAACATAAAAGTTATGACAAATTATTATCACAATTATTGCCTAAAATATGGCAGTCTGGCCTGTTCCTGGTCTATAGTTTCACACAACTTGTTAAGCATGAGTATTTGATGATAATTTTGGGATTTTCTCCTGTTCTCCATTTAAAACAAACATGTGGGTAAGGTGCTTCTAAAGAGTACCCATAACATATGTTTTATGTTATGGAGGAGAATTTGACATTTATCTGGGTCTACACTATTGTAAATGTCGCTTTTGGAATGCTAAGCATTAATGGGTTAAGGTTTTCATGCAGTTTCTTTGCAGACTTTTTTCTTATTCCTCCATAAAAAAAATGCTTCCCATCCGAACTGCCTCTATAAGTGGATTACAATAAGTACCACAGCACACATATTTGTGGAAAAATAATAAAAATACTGGTACATTTTGGTTGAAAAACGTGCTTTATCTTTACAATAATGCTTGGATTTGTAGCATTCTGTATGGTGGCATGAAACAATTCTCAGTACAGGGTGGTTTGGGGTGTTTCAAAAGATTGACAAATAATAAAATTTACTCTATGTCATTAAAAAAAAAGATAAACCACTGTCAAAAATAATGAGTGATTTTTAATTGATAATGAAATATAAATATGTAACTAAGTGCATGGTCTGTAATATTTAGGCTAGATTAAGGTTTGTTTTGTCGGGGGTTTGGGGATGATTTGTGCGTGTTCTGTGGATAAAAAGATTGGAAAATAATAGTCATATAGATTACAGAGTAGTCAGGTAACATTGTGCATTTAAGGAAATTTATGTTATTCTTTTGCTTAAAGCAATACCTAAGATGAAAAAGTTTATTTCCAAATGTTGATCATATCAGTGTTCATGTTAATGTAATAACTTGAGACATATAAATATATTGCTACCTGCAATAAAAACATTTTGAATCTAGCTACCCTACAGAAATTCCTTTGGCAATTTTGTCACCTAAAATTTAGTAGAGAAAAATTCTTAGACTAACAGTATATTTACCATCTTTATGTTTCTTTATCATGTGTTTTGTATCTTGTAACAAGGATGTTACAAGCATCTTAAAGAGAAAACTGCTGCACACAACAGGGGTAGTAGTATGATATTTATTTGGAAGTTTCCGCGAAATGCCAAATATCCAACTGTCTGCAAAATAGGATACTTGGCATGTATGCACTTTCACTAGCTGTGCTGAGTAAAATGGAAAGCATCTGTTTTAGAAATGCCAATACTGAAAGCAATATTATTCTGAAAGACAGCCCATGGATGCAATGTACACAATGTTACTATCCGCACAATCTACATCTGTTTGTCAAACTCAATCTACATCTGTTTGTCGAACTATCAATCTCGACTATTACTAGGACTGTGAAATTGTGAATGAGTATATTATCCCTTTGATATACAGATATGGACTGGTTTTTGGTGTACATTTTAACTATTTTGGAGGGTTCCATGTGTTATAGGGTGTTTCAGTGGGTCGAGTATCACAAAAGATCTATGTGAATGGACGATAATATGAGGATGAGGGCTATTCCCCATCTGAAAAGAGAGATATCCGGTTATATCACAATCCTTGAATAAATATATGCAAATTTTATCATTAAGCATTACCTCCATCAGAAAAATCTCTTGCTATGTGCTTTTTAGGTCTCGAAAGCGGAATCTGATCGACCCATGCGTACAAATGTTCAAGTTCTTGTTCGTTCAAAACGTCTTCCACATCACTTCTATTTATGTCGGCTTCCTCTCTCTCATTTCCTTTTGCTCCCTTTTTATGAGCCATTTTGATTTCAGTATCGGTATTACTAGTATATGAACCCTTATACTTCCTAATTTCGTGTTACTGTGTAGCCTTTAAATCTTATCCCTATTTAACTACTTAATTTTTGTTTTAATTTTCATGATTATGCGAGTCAAGGTTATTTGTTTACGTCGGTAACGAAGCTACCCACAATGCAATTTCTTGTACTTACACGAAGAAGTAAAACCCGATAGCGAAAACCACTCTCGGTATGAATCAGGATGGAACAGAATTGAACAATTCAGTTACAAGTATTAGCCCACCAAAAAAAGCTTGGTCTACGCTTAGCACACAATAATTTTTAAGCTGATTTTAATACGGAATAGTCTTGGGTTCTTTACATGCAAATCTTGGTTGAATTGGCTCAACTCCAGAATGCAAAAGGTGACTTTGAGTTGAGAGGTCTGAATGAGATCTCGTCCCATTTGCCTCTACCAGAATGAGAATCACATAAAAAAATAATTACAGCTAATTTTACTTCGCTTTTTAAGCTTACATATCTTCTTATACTGCCTGACACACTGACGGACATTTTAGGCAGGGCGTGCTGTCGAGCAAGGCAAGGTAGAAAATTAGCTGAAAAGAAATGGTAAAAGCAGGATAGTGCAGGGGATAAAATATGATAGGTTATAATAGTGGGGTTTAAAATCAGGTTAAAAACAACCAGAGTCTTGAGTGGTGCAGCTTGCTAGCCGCGATCTTGAAAAATTCAGGGTCTTCCAAGCTGACAACAGATTCTGGTAAAATAAAAATCTAAAAGGTTGCCTTTGGAAACAAAGAAAACATTACAGATAGAAAATGAGACTCTCGGTTTTATTGAGACTCTTCATAAGCAGTAATGAAGTTTGCAACACTGCTTACGCCCTCTAGCGTATACATGAGCAGAACTCCATTTTCAAAGATACAACAATGGACCCAATGATCCCAAAGGAAATGAAAACATAATCTGCACTATGGTGTGGAGCCTTTATACCAAGAAAATATAGACCAAATAGAAATGATGCAAATGAGGGCAGCACGGTGGGTTACAAACAGATACTCCTCCTATGATAGTGTTTCTGCGATGCTGGGCAACCTCGGTTGGCGCTCCCTTGAAAACCGTCGCTATGACTCGCGCCTCGCGATGTTTTACAAAATACAGTATGGCCTTGTTGCAGTACCGATGCCTTCATATTTTGAGCGGCCCAAGAAGATCACTCGCCACAGCCTTAATAATCCCATTAGTTTCCGCCAGGTGAAAGTAAAATTGTTTTTAATCTGCTTTTAAATCTCTTTCATACTAACACTCAAACACTATAATCTTTTTTCATTCTTCACTATCACTCTTTTAGCCCTCACTATTATTTTTTTTTTTACTTTTTATTCTCACGCAAGCATCCCTGCGCATAATACTCAGTAATGAGGGTGACGCAGTATCGATAGATAGATCGATAGATAGAAGTACGGGGAGATGTTCTACGGCCGCCACACGGCACTGACACTAGCTGCAGTGAGGTAAAATAAAAATCTAAAAGGTTGCCTTTCGAAAAAAAAAAAGAACGCGTTACAGATAGAAAATGGGAGTCTCGGTTTTATTGAGACTCTTCATAAGCAGTAACGAAGTTTGCAACACTGCTTACGACCTCTAGCGTATACCCAGCAAACACACAACGTCGTTACAACGCCGCTGCAACGTCACGACGTTGCAGCGACGTTGTAACGACGTTGATGCGACGTTGTGTGTTTGCTGGCTGGATACATGAGCAGAACTCCATTTTTAAAGATACAACAATGGGCCAAATGATCCCAAAGGAAATGAAAGGGGCCCTACTTTTTCCTTGGTGTAGGGGTCCCAAATGGGAGCAGCGTACTCGAGCTAAGGACAGACAAGCGTATTATTGATTGATTGTGTTGGGGTTTAACGACACGTCAACCCTTGTGGGTCATTTTGTGTCGTCTCCCAGAGAAAGGGAGAAAAGTGATAGAAGAGATAGTAGAAGAGATTAAAGAGAGGGACAGGGAAGAAAGGAACAGGAATGAAAGTGAAGAAACAGAAGAAATAAAGATATTCCCCATCTACCCTTACCTGCTACAAGGATAGCAGGCCTTGCCCAACTGTAAGCCAATATCAGTTGGACGCCCCGGTGACGTAAGACAAGCGTATTATAGTCGGCCTCTCTCACCTTCGGGTATACTGTCATATATCCTATGAGTATATTTGCAATCTTATATATGTACTATGATCTATGCGTTATGTGTAATTTTGTACTTCTTATCTAAGTTAGTAAGTAGCTGTACATAGCTAAAGTTATACTGTTTGTACTCTCTGACTTTAATCAAGATTTGTCTTATGTCTTATTTAGATTTTAGGCTTCTTTTTATATAAACTGATATTCGGTTAGCATTTCCAGTAATTCGGTCTATGAGGGAGTCTCAGTATAGGCCACTGGAGATATCAACCCCAAGTACTTTGCACTTGTGACAACCGCCAGGACCTGACCATGTAAACTATACAATGTATTAAAATTTGCCTGGCTGTTGTCATCCGTACCGCCTGACATTTAGAGGGGTTCAACTCCATGACCCACTGGTCCTCCCACTCAGACCAGGTGTGAGGGAGGCGACCTACAATACCCTGGTCCGGCCGCAGCTTGAATATGCTGTGGATGTTTGGGATCCCCACCATAAGGACAAAACACAACAAATTGAGAGAGTTCATCGGCGGGCAACCCGCTGGACAATATGTAACTTCAATACAAGAGCCAGCGTTTCGAATATGATTGAAACTTTAGGTTGGAGGTCCCTAGAACAAAGACGTGCTAATCCTGGTCTTTGGCTGTTTTGCAAGATTGTAAATAATACGGTCGCTGTTCCCTTCCTGACTTTGTCAAACCCAACCGGAGGACATCCCAGCGCGGCAGTTCCAAGACCTCCTCACAGATTCTCTCGACAGCTTCTCACCAGAAAGGACTTTTATAAGTTCTCTTTCTTTCCACTGGCAGTTGTCCAGTGGAACGTCCTCCCAGAATCTGCTGTCAGTTTGCCAAGCGTTGACATATTCAAGGCCAAAACTGGCAAGCTGCAAGCTGCCAAACAAATAAAAAAAAAAAAAAAAAAAGGTAAGAGAAAAGTTAAGGGAGTGCCACAGTCACAAACCGCAGCCCATCCCAGACACCAAGAGGAAGAGGAAACAGACAAAACCAAACAAGCGCAAATCGAACAAACGTACCAAAAGCACCAAGACTAGCTCTCTCTTTCCCAAGCAAGGTAATCGCAATGCTAAAAGTACTGACAAACACACGAACAAAACAAGGCAAGGCATAAAACAAACCGCCTCGTAGAATAAACCACAAAGCAACAAAGAGCAAGACCAACACCGGGACCACCGCCTTAGAACGATCAGTAGAATAAACCACCGGGGTGTTTAAAGCACTTTTACGCCCAGCCAACTTCACCCTGGGTCCCAATGCCACTCTTAATCACAACTAGTAAAACAGAAAGCAAAATGGGTAACTGTTGAAGGTGACCAAAATGCTAGCATCACAACACAACTAGTAAAACAGAAAGCAAAGTGGGCAGCTATTGAAGACAAGCCCTAGATTCTAAGCATAGCATGTTTTTTTAACTTGATTTTAGCTCTTGTTATCTGTTTTAACCTATCATCTTTCATCCACTTCACTGTCATACTGTATCATTCACTATCATACTTTTTAACTTTCAATCTTATTTTACTAACAGGCTTGGAATTGCTCGACGACGCAACATGCCTAGAATGTCCTCGCGGGCGTGTGGCATATGCCAATATAGATAGATAGATAGATAGATAGATAGATAGAGAGGTCCAGGTCATTTTGAAGCACTGTTTCATCGTCAGACTCTCCAACTGTTAGGCAAACGATCGTGTCATCGGCAAATAAGCGCACCTGCGATGACAGCTTCTCCGGGAGATCATTTATGTATACAAGAAACAGGATAGGTCCCGAGACTGAACCCTGTGACACCCCTGAGGTCACTGGGACTGATCCTGATTCTTTTTCCTGAAGAACAACTGTCTTTGACCGGTTACTCAGGAAGGCACCAATCCAGGATAGTGCATTTACTCTGATCCCTTCTGATGGAGCTTCCAAAGTAGCTTTGAGTGACTGACTTTGTCAAAAGCCTTCGAGAAGTCCAGCAGTATCAGATCAGTTTATTTGCCCGCATTTATATTCTTTGCAAGGTCCGCGAACAACATGGTAAGCTGAGCTTCACTTGATCTTTTTTTGTCTGAAACCATGTTGTAGGTCGTATAGAAGGTCATACATATCGAGGTGCTTTACCACGTGGGACGCCATAATATGTTCAAGCACCTTACAGAATATACAGATGAGGACGATCTGTCTATAGCTTGCAGCCGACGATTTACCACCCTTGTTGAAAATAGGCGTTACTTGGGCTCGACATCACTCTGCTGGAAGTTTGCCTGTTTGGCTGGAGCGTTAAAATGACTTGTATAATGGGAGCAATTTCCTCGCGTAATTCTTTCAGCAGGAGAGGTTTGTGTCTATCCGGGCCAGCTGCTTTACCAGATTTTTAAAATTCTGCAGAAGCTTCAGATTGCCAGCTACAGAGATACCGGAATCTTCCATACGGGGACCATGCCTTTATCGGATAGATATCATAACTGGTCGGGATGTCGGCAGATCGGTCCGATAACGACCTGATGTCTATCCGATATAAAACATGAACCACATATATATGTACTTCGAAAATGAGTATGAAGTTTTAGACGCATATTGAAATGCTTTTGAGTGTGCCTGGTTTCTGTGGTCATTTTATATCAGTTTGTAGCCAAATATCGGGCCGATATCTATCTGTTACGCCATAGGCGGCCAAGAGGCACCGAGGGTGACTTCCAATTTGATTAAGCTCCGGGTTAGGCGATGCCTAACTGAACCACTACACAGAAGACTCTAACAAACTTAGATTTTTTTTACAACTTTTTTTACATATACTATTTACAACAAATATAACAATACAGATAACAATACAATACACAATTCCAAGCAAGTCTCTTCACGTTGGCAGGGTTTGGGACATACCATACGAGTATAATACTTAATCTGGCTTGGTTAATCAATTTTATACATTCAGTATAACCCAACAAAAATGAGGAAAACTGTGCCAATGTGAAGAGATTGCCCTCCCTTTCTACACTATAACAGTTACATGTTCTTCACAACGTGTTTCTTCTCTATTCTAGTGCACTGTTTATGTAAGTTCGAGCTCTTATTTTACGCGATTTTCCCGCGGGACACTTTTATTTTATTTATTCTACTTTAATATAGCCTTTGTGCTGTTTAAATATACTGGTCAGTAAGACCTGGTATTGTTCATGATTCCGCCTCTTGCTGTTCACGACACTAATACTTCAGAGAATATTTTTCCATGGTTTGGTTTGTCGGCCTCTGTTCGACCTCTTGTTCTCTGGTTAGGTACTAAACATAGTGCTGAACATCAAAATGTTCTTGGAAGGACACAACTACAATAAACAAAAACAGAGACTAAGGACATATCCTACAATAATACAAGATGAAGTCTGCTGTTATGATTCTACCCATTATTCTCCAATGACGCACGTCACCGTATAGAGTGAGGGAAGTCACTGACGTCGCGACTGAATCTCCGATGTCATGATAGACCCATTATTGACGTCGATGTGACTAATCCGTGACTTATTACCCTTTTAATGACGTCGATGCGGTCGACGGTGAGTGTCGCTAACCGTCGGCAACGTCGCCCACTTAACGTTAATGCAAACTCCATTTCCATACATACGGCTTTATACTTAATATAATGTCCGAATGACAATCAGGGATATGACAAAAATATGTCGCAATCCTAAATGTCACTGACATTACAATTGTCAAACACACCCGATATTCGAATTATGATCAGAGGGAGAATAGTATTGGATCAACTCCAACTTTTAGTAACACCGTGCCCTGATCAGACGAAATCGGAATAGCAACTAACATACACCATATTCGATCCGTAGTCGGAAAAAACAGTACAAAATTTGCTTTATAAGGCTATGAGAAAATACAGTTTCTTAATATAATTGATTTAAATTAATGTTTAACATAAAAAACAAACAACTTTGCGTATGTTTGTGGGTGTGTGCATGCCTGTTTGTTCGTGCATATGTTTACGTGTTGCGTATGCGTATGTAAAATCCACTGGCTACTGATCAACAATATTTACGGTATAGTATCAGAATCTTCTAATAGGATAATAAATAATGGTAGAGCACTTTACTTCAACACCGTCCTGTGTTTCGTTGCTTTTCTAGTCCAGAACGTAATTTCCTCAAAACGCCACTTCGCCGTTATTTAGAAATAATGTCCCTTTCCAACATACAATGCAGACAATTCCTGACACCACAGAATTCCAGAAAAAATTGTTCTTGTTTTTCTAAAAATGCACAGTGCACCATTCACCTCACCCTACGGAAAATCTCGGCTTATCTCGTAGTCGTTTTTGATTGGACGACTCAAAAAGCGCTATGTTCACGGAAAACGCAAACCAAAATAGCAGCGAAACAGACTGAAAACAAAGAAAGAAAAATCGCATTACAAACAATATTTTGTGATTTGAACTTACTCATGAATGAAACCCTACCTAAAATGACGAATCCTGTTGAAATAATACAATGGTAATGTACTACAGTTGAACTTTCTATTTTTTCAACTCACTAACAAGTTTCGATATTTATGCTTTCGCTCAAAAGGTGATTCGTATTATCCATATTTTAATTGAGACAAATCCCCACAGAATAGAACAAAATATTGTTGTTAATTCCACATCTCGCAATAGAAATGATTTTTCTGTGCCAGCTTGATCTGTCAGGATGATGTTGTGTCCCTCCAGAATCCTTTCCTCAGCAAACATTTGTTCACTAGTGAAAGAAGCCATAATTCTTGATGTAGACACAATCCGTTGTAAAAATTTTCGTCCAATCAAATGTGTTACGAACGCAACCGAAGATTTCCGTAGAATCCGCAGGGTGAGGTGAATGGTGCACTGTGAGTTTTAAGAAAAACAAGAGCAATTTTCTCTGAAATCCTGTGGTGTCAGGAATTGTCTGCTCTGGATGTTGGAAAGGGACACTATTTCTAATTAACGGCGAAGTGGCATTTTGAGGAAAATTCGTTCTGGACAAGAAAAACAACGAAACACAGGACGGTGTTGAAGTAAAGTGCTCTACCATTATTTATTTACCTATAGAAGATTCTGATACTATACCTTCAATATTGTTGATCAGTAGCCAGTGGTAAAATCTAATCTTTCTGCTTACGCGATTCATATGGTACCACCCATAATAAATTGGTTATTCCGACCTTGCACTGTTTTTATTCGTATCAATTAAACTGCACCTTGCGCTACTGCTGCAAAATGACTGATCAGTCTGCACATGCCAGCGCAGCCTGCTCAGTGTTCACGACAGCAATTACAATGCACACAACCTGAGAAACCTCGATCAGACTGCACAGCTTAGCGCAGCCCGCTGGGTATTCCTAAATAACTCCGCCAACAAATGTAGAGTCGGATTAGCATGCTCTGCAATATATAGTTTGCGGGTTTCCTGTTCAGACTCGGACACTTTTCTGCTTCTCGGAATTCGAACAGAAAACCTGCAAACAGCTGAATAATATTAATATGAAAACACCACTCACCGAACTGTCCGCTGATCACGGCGCTGTTTCGTTGTCTGAGTGTCCTTCATTTGGACAGTGTTGGTGGGTGTATATATAATAAGGCTATAAACTTGAAACACATCACTTCCACGCTTTATGCGCTTTTCACGCTTTATGCGTTTAGCAACCAGTCTAGCCTTATTAAAGTTTAAAGTTGCGTAACTTTTATATCACGTAACTATTGATAATCAAATGGTACTACAGTAGAAATAGTAAAACCTATATAAACACTAGAATGTGGTCAGCTCGCGCCGGTATGTTTCATGAGACTGTGTTAGTTTCTTTTTGACTGATTTTCTGAGTGCCAAAAAAAACTTGTTTCACAAAGCTTGGTCCCCAGTATTCTTGATATTATTTTATATAATTGATTCCTTTTTCTTATTTCATGCAGAATTTCTTTGGTAATCCAAGGCAGTGATTGTTTGCCAGGAATGGATTTAACCTGGATGAAAAAAGACCCAGTGTTGAGGTAAACTCATTACAAAATACCTCCACAAACTTGCCGATTTGACTGCTCAATAATTTCTGTTGATACTCAGACATAGGCGACTTGAATTTGGATAGTCTGCTTTTTGGAACACAGGAAATTTGCGTTGATTTTGCCTTTCAACTGTTGGCTTAAGAGTACAATGAGCAATGACCATGTCACGGTCACAAAGACCAGGTTGGCAACTCACCTACTCTACAATGGTTAAATTTGTGGTAAACAAATATTTCCATGTCTAGTGGGCTGTGTTATCGTTTGTGAGAGTCAAAATTACTGAAGGACCAAGAAGTCGTATATCCGTTTGTGGTTACATTCAGGTCTTAAGGTGAGAATGTTATCAGGCCATGTGAGCTTTGGGAGATTGAAATCTCCAAAGATCCAAATATTACCTTCTGCCTTGATTTCTACCTCTTCAATAGGCCGATGCAGCTCTTGCAAGCTTTCTAGGTTGTCCTCCTTGGGATATAAATAACGGGAGCATGCCAGTGACCTCTAGCTTTACCCACAGAATTTCACAAAATTTTAAATTGGGCCTTTCAGTATAGACTATATCAGCACGAACCATGATAAAGACTCCTCCACTTCGGGTTTCTTTGATTTCTGGTCGGCTCTGAACACAGTATAACCCAGGAGGGGGAGGGGGAGGGTGCGGGGGAGGGAGGGGAGAGAGAGAGATTTCTCCATTAGAAATATCGGGGGACAACCAGGATTCTGTGCCGATAACAACATCTGGTTTCTCGGTTTCAATCAAGCAATGGAACTCTGGCACTTTGTTAACCACTGATTGCAAGTTTAGATTATTATTATTATTATTGTCATTATTATTATTATTATTTATTTTATTGTATTATTTTCTTATTTTTAATGCAGTTTTCTTTTTCACTGGTGTGGATGTTTTCGTTGAGAGAGAACTGGTTTCTAGTATGCTAAAACTGTTTGAAGACCTATACCTACCTCATCAAAACAAAAAAATAAGCAGTTAAGACTATCGGACATTTGTCAAGATGTCACAGGAAAGCTATAAACTGCGTTTAGCAGTACCAATGCATCCACCCACTTTCAAAGTGAAATTGTCAACATTAGTATATTTCCCATAACCTTTGATAAAATGCTGCAATGGTAACCTTTTAGAATATCTGTAGAAGTGTGGTCTACCGAAACAGAGCATGTTGTCTGTATATGTGGAATCAGACTACAGTTAGCTCCCTTGATTCGTTGTGCACTATAAGAAACTATATTCGCACAGATAGTATATTTGTTAACTGCATAGTTTGGTGACTTTATGCGAACCGAAGTTTTATGTATTTCTGTATTAAGAGTAGCATCGGGATCCAGGGTGAAGTTGGCTAGCTGTAAAAGTGCATCAAACCCCCAATGGTTTACTCTACTGACCGTTCTAAGGCAGTGGTCCCGGTGTTAGTCTTACTCTTTGTTGCTTTGTGGTTTATTCTACGAGGCGATTTGTTTTATGTCTTAGCTTGTGTTTTTTTGTTCTTGTGTTTTTCAGTCCTTTTAGCATTGCGATTACCTCGCTTGGGGAAGAGAGAGCTAATCTTAGTGCTTTTCGTACGTTTGATCCATTTGCGCTGTTTGGTTTTGTCTGTTTCCTCTTCCTCTTGGTGCCTGGGAAGGGCTGCGGTTTGTGATTGTGGCACTCCCTGAGCTTTTCTCTTACCCTTTTTTATGACAGAACATCACATAATAAGCTACACATGAGGGTCTTGAAAAAATGTTGTTTGTTCTAGTTTCTTTTATTTCAGGAAAATAGATGCGCCAAAGCACCAACCCCCCTCCACCCCAACACGCCCCTTACAGTGCGTTTACAAGGGCCATATCTGGAATTAACTGACAGATGTTTGGTTTGACAGCTGATAGAAGAAAAAGGATCTGGTCAACCCATTGTTATAGGATAAATTAAAAGGTGAGAAATTGTTAAAGAAGCACAAGAGTGTATTAATTGGAATTTTGTGAGCAGAGTTATTCCAAGAGATGCTTGTATGGAAAGCTATGGACAATTTGTTGTTGCCCGGGGCCATATAGGTTTCCCAATAGATAATCTATTCTATTTAGTGCTACAGCTTATCTCGGGTTTTAGTTGTAGACAACAAGCATAAGGTCAGTGATGTATTGCAGGTCAATAATGGATCATTTCCATGTCTCTACTCAACTCTATATAGTCTACGCCCCAGGGCCCTGAAACCACGAACAATTTTCGTCAGATTTCATATTTGACCTCCTGTCGAAAGGATGTTGACAATTGTTTTCGAATGGTTTCGCCCATTGAACAAGATGGCTGCCATGCCGATATATGGTAATACACTTAAAAAGTATCCTTCTCCAGAACTAAGGAAGCTTGAAGTCTGAATCTTGGTATACAGCATTGGGGACTCAAAGTCTACTAAGTTTGTTCAAATGATGATACTAGGGTGAACATTTTACGGTATGGTTAAAATTTGTTACCTAGTTGCTGTGGCAGTACTGGAAGAGGTTGCAAGGCATTTGCATTACCAGGTGAGTGAATCGTGGCCCATGGGCCTCTTGTTAACATTTTCCCTATACAAATATATGGGGATGTAAATTTGATCTTGCCGTTTGTTTGTTTTATTCGGGGTTTTCATCGCTTTCAACAATCTTTCAGTCATATTGCGATGGTGTCTTGATTTGGCAGGGAGCTCAATGCTCACTTTTAGAGTGCTGCCTCACTGAAATATCATACCCCAAACGCTTGTCATGATACTCGATTCAGTCACATTATACTGACACTGAGCTAACCAGTTCTGATTCCTAGCTCTACTTTCTTTATTCTGAGCGCCAAGCGAAAGAACAGCTAATACCATTTTTAAAGTCTTTGGTATGAATCGGCCGGGGATCGAACCCACATCCTCACGGTCACAAAACGGACACTCTATGACCTTACCGTAAAAAGTCAAAGGTCACCCTAGTGTCATCATTTGAACGAACTTGGTAGACTAAGTCCTCAATGCTAAACACCAAGATTCAGCCTCAAAGCTTTCTTGATTCTAGAGAAGAATTTTAAAAAGCTTTTTTTTATCATATGTGGGCAAGGCAACAATCTTGTTCAATGCTGCAGAGCCATTTTTACAAACTGACAATACCTCTTAAACAAAAAGCTCCATTTGAAATCTGGTGAAAATTGATCAAGGGGTTTTAGAGAAGAAGACCGTTAAAGATTACACGGCTTTATACGTGTATATAGCCCTATGGGGGAGGGGGCACGGGCAGATAACTCCGGGACAAAATTTTTACTGTAACTAAAATGTTTTACTACTTTAATCATACATTGTAAGTTTCAGCCATTAGTCTTGAATACTATTTGAGAAAATGATTTTCAAACATTTCCCCATTGGTACCAATGTATAGGGACGCAAATTTGACCTTGCCATTAAAAGGTCAAAGGTCAACTTACAATCGTCTCGTTTGAACAAACTTAGTAGACATTGTGTCCCCGATGCTATATACCAAGATTCAGCCTCAGAACTTTCTTGGTTCTTGAGAAGAAGATTTTTATGTATTTTTACCATACATGGCCTTGTTCAACGGCGTGGAACCATTTGAACAAATTGTCAATATCCTTTCGACAGAAGGCACCATGTGAAATGTGGTGAAAATGGGTAAAGTGGTTTCAGGGTCGAAGACGTTTAAATATTATACTATTATACGTCTGTTTAGCCCAGGGAGGGGGCGGGCGAGGAGGAGGGGGGGGGGTGCGGGGAATGAGGGGGGCTAATGGCAGATAAACCCGGGGGACAAAATTTTGACTGTGAATAAAACGTTTTACTACTTTAATTATACATTGAAAATTTCAGCCGTTAGTCTTTAATACATTTTGAGAAAATGATTATTCAACATTTCCCCAATACAAATGTAATGGGATGCAAATTTGACCTTGCCGTAAAAAGGCAAAAGGTCAACCAACGGTCATTATTTGAATAAACTTAGTAGACACGGAGTTCCCGATATCATATACCAAGATTCAGCCTCAAACCTTTCTTGGTTTCTGGTAAAGCAGGCTTTTAAGTGTTTTACCATATATGGGCATACTGGCTATCTTTATTAACGGACCGTGACTATTTGTACAATTTTTAATCCCCCTTGAACAGAAAGCTCCATATGACGTTTGAAGTAAATTAGCTCAGGGATTTCAGAGAAGAAGTCGTTTGAAAGTGTGGAAAGATAAACGGACGGACTACGGACGGCAAGTGATCACAATAGTTCATCCTGAGCCTTTGGCTCAGGTGAGCTAAACTAGCGTGCTGTCATTTAGGGCAATAAGTGACAGATCGTGCATACTGCCCTTTTGAAAGGATTGAAAGCGGACAGTAATGCAAATTTGGATGGGTGCTTATTCCACTGCACGGTTGGGAGGGATAGAAGGAGTAAATATAATAGTTTATTAATCGACTGAGAAATTAGTGTTCTAATATGTGCCAAACAGCCTGCATCATGCCAATGCAATGTTTGGCATGATTTCTATACGGTTTTGGCCCGGGCTGTATACGAGGACTAATATGAAAGTTACAAGAATTTAAGGGATAAAAAAGGTAAGAGAAAAGTCCAGGGAGTGCCACAGTCACAAACCGCACCTGGCTGTCCTACGTTGGACCATTTCAACTTTATTAATATTGCATTGAGTGCAGTGACTCCAAACAAATGAAGAACATTCCACCAGAGTGTACAGTGTGTGTGTGTGAGGGGTGGGGGGAAGGGGTTGGGGGGCGCGTGTATACCATTTCTCGAGTACCTGGGGATCTTGTCCTGACGTTACGCTTTCTAAATGTGCATATTTCTGGATATGGCTGTTAAATTGTAGGTTTTCACAGATTTCTTCCCTCAAATACTTACAGCTTCCAACCGATTCAAGAATTTGATCAGGCAGCAGATGCTCGCGAGGGATTGGAGTTCTACCTCGTGTCATGTGTATTAAAACGCATTTACTTGAACTCTAAGTCCCATTGCAATTCCCATTCGTAAAGGCGATTGAGATCCTGCTGCACAATTTGAGCATCCAGTAGGCTAGTCCTGTCCAGTAAGTCTTGTTTTTTTGTGTTGAGGTTTTACGGCCGAGTCAACCCAGTGGGGTCATGTCGAGCGCGGTCAGTTTACCTGACCACACGTTTACTGGGCAGGCTTAGTCCTCTAAGCGGTTTACCAGTATTGTGCACATTCTTTCGCCAGAAACTGACAACTGCCCTTCTTGAATCAGCGGAATGGAGAGAATGGCCGTAGAAAAGATTTCATGATCAATCTCCACGATAGAATGTTGCCGACCTCGGCGGGGGTTGAACCCGCGACCTCCTGGTCTCCAGTCGGACGGCGCATCCAACTGAGCCACCGAGGCCGGCGTCCAGTAGGTCATTAATATATGTCAAGAACAGTATAGGGCATCAGAAGGAACCTTGAGGGACCCCAGATGTCACAGGTACCGTGTCCGACGTTTCACTTTCGAGAACTACAGATTTTTTGTGCAGTTTCGGCAGGAGGTTTGGCTGGCTGACCTTGTCAAATTGAGAAATGAAGCAAAAACAAGGTCAGTTTGGTTACCTGCTAAGGAGTTCCGCATGAGGTCTTCTATGAGGGTCATAAGCTAGATATCACAGGAGCGTTTACTTCGAAAACTCTGCTGCAGTTCATACAGCAGGTTGTACTGGTCCATGTGAGACACTACATTAGTTGTGATAATGTGCTCTAACACTTTGCACAAGATGCTAGTCAATGACATTGGCCTGTAATTGGATGCTAGGCTGGTATCTCCTTTCTTGAAGAGAGAGCATCCAGTCTTTGTGTGCTCGAGCAGTATCTGGACTATTTCTTCATATTTTTTTCGCTTGATTTTCGGCGATAACTTTTTTTATTTGTTATTTTGGAAAACATGTCCAGTGAGAAAGTTGTCAAGGAGGACCTGCGCAAACTTCTCCAAAAGGCTCCAGCTTCCTACCATTTATACATTTTCCTCCAGTTAGATAAAACAAAATCTTAAGTTTAAAACATTCAGCTTTCTTTTTCTGTGTTCGAACCTATCATTCATAACATTGTGATGTAAATAATGCAGGCAGATAACGTGCTCTGTGAGTGTGCATATGTCACACATACGAATACGTTATCGTTCGTCTGTCATTACTGACAATGACCATTCCTAATCAACTGTGTGATGTGTTATTATTTGTGTGTCTAAGATGGCTGATGAGACTAATCTTAGCTCTAAGCTGCCTGTTGCAGATAGAATAAGAGAGGTCTGAGGAAGAAAGCTCTGTTGGTGATGCCTTAGCTCTGGCTTTCCGCTGTGCACGTTTCTACTCGGCTTCGCTGATTCTTTTTGCTTCGTATTCACCAGCTCTCCTCCTTATGAGGCCTCGCCACTTTGTTCGATCCTGTGCAATCTGTTCCCACGACTCTGTTGGTATGTTGAAGTCTTTAAGGGAGGCTTTGAGGATGTCCTTGTATCGCTTCTTCTGACCACAATGGGAGCGTTTTTCAACTTGTAGTTCTCCATAGAGGATTTTCTTTGTCAAGCGTCCATCAGGCATTCTGGTAACATGGCCTGTCCATCTTAACTGTGCCAATTTCAGAAGAATATGTACACTCTGCATCCCTGCCCTTTTCAGGACTTCTGTGTCTGGAATCCTGTCTTGCCACTTGATCTTTAGAAGTTTTCTAAGACAGCTTGTATGGAAGTGGTTCAATCTTTTGGCATGCCGTTGATAAACTGTCCAAGTTTCGCATGCGTATAATAGTGTCGTCAGCACCACTGATTTTGTATACTTTCAGCTTTGTGTCAGGTCTGATTCCACTTCGGTCCCAAATACTTCCACGTAGCCGACCAAATGCTGCACTAGCTTTGGCAATCCTGGCATTGACTTCATCATCAATGTGCACAACTTTGCCATGTTATCAGCAAAGAGGAACTCATCTAGCACCTCTGTCTGCACCTTGGATTTAGCTTGCAGCCTTCGTAGGTTGAAAAGTTCCCCATCAAAGCGATACCTAATATGTATACCATTGTTACCAGCCCGGAAAGCATCTGTAAGCATGGCAGAAAACATCATGCTGAACAGTGTAGAAACTAGTACACAGCTCACCATTGCTATGAATTTGGCAGGACAGCCAAACTTTAATATAATTCTCCAAAGTCCCTCACAACTGACTGTGTCAAATGCTTTGGTAAGGTCGACAAAGGTCATGTAGAGGTCCACATTCTGTTCCTGGCATTTTTCTTGAAGCTGTCGTGCTGTAAAGATCATGTCTATTGTTCCTCTGTCTTTCCTGAATCCACACTGGCTTTCTGGTAGAAGCCCTGACTGTTCAAGGTGTTCATTCAATCGATACAGTAGGAACCTAGCAAGGATCTTCCCAGCAATTGACAATAAAGAGATGCCTGGCTGATTGTCACAGACTTGAGGATTCCCTTTCCTTTTGAATAGGTGGATAATTGTTGCATCCTTGTATTCTTGAGGGATGGCTTCTTTTCTCCACATAATGTGAAATAACTCTGTCAGTTTCTCTGCAACTGGAGGACCTCCTGCTTTGTAGATCTCTGCAGGTATTGCATCTGATCCTGGAGCCTTGCCAGATGACAGGAGTTTTATTGCTTTCACTGTTTCAGAGACGGTTGGGAGCTCATCAAGCAGCGGATTACATCCCACCTGTGGTAGTCTGTTGATAGCTTCATCATTGACAGATGATAAAGACATCATCAAAGTGTCCAGCCCATCTTTTTAAGATAGCTTCTTTGTCAGTCAGAAGACTAGTTCCATCTGCACTAAGGAGTGGGGTGGTTCCTGAGCTCTGGAGACCATATAGTGTCTTGAGTGCATCAAAGAACTTCTTCATATCCTTTCTGTTGTTATGTATAGGGTGTTCAATTATTTTAAGCATCATGTTTACTATGTTTCCATTAATAACTTTATTTACTATGTTTCCATAAATAACTTTCTGGAACAACATGTTTACAACAACATGTTGTTTATGTTTATTATAGTGATTAATTTGATTTTTATGTTTTCGCTTTGATGCATTGACTGAGTTAGGAGCCTTTATGCGAACCGAATTTTTATGTATTTCTGTATTAAGAGTAGCATCGGGACCCAGGGTGAAGTTAGCTAGCTGTAAAAGTGCTTTAAACTCCCCGGTGGTTTGCTCTACCGACCGTTCTAAGGCAGTGGTCCCGGTGTTGGTCTTACTCTTTGTTGCTTTGTGGTTTATTCTACGAGGCGATTTGTTGTATGTCTTTCCGTGTGTCATTTTGTTCTTGTGTTTTTCAGTCCTTTTAGTATTGAGATTACCTCGCTTGGGGAAGAGAGAGCTAACCTTAGTGCTTTTCGTACGTTTGTTCGGTTTGTGCTTGTTTACATTTGTCGGTTTCCTCTTCCTCTTGGGGTCTGGGAAGGGCTGCGGTTTGTGATTGTGGCACTCTCTGGACTTTTCTCTTACCTTTTTTTTATGTCCTTGATTCTGGACTGAGTTATTTTTGGCATATCATAGAATATATGGAAGTTTCTTGAATGAACCTGGAAATAAGAGATGCCTGTAGTAAATTCTTTTTCTAGATATTATATAAGGAGGAAAGATTTTCATATGGGCATCTTTGTATACTTTCATCGGAAATTATGCTATACTGGATTACTTTAATATTGTATTCATTCTTGATTTAAATTCTGAATTCAGGAACTTAAAATTGTGGGATCAGAAACTAGTGTTATTCAAAGGATTTATTTTATAAATTCTTGTGGATTATTTCTCTGGGACTTTGTGACAAACTTGAAAGGTACTGTTTACTTACATTCTTTTGTTTTGAATCTTGTCTTATTTGTTTTGTGAATAAATATTGTTAATAATTTAAATCTTGTTGCTGGTTTCACTTTCATTTCTTTCTCGTTACGCCAGGCTCGTAACACTGTCTGCAAAGGACTGGATTTCATCAGCCTTTTTGCTCAGCCAGGAGTCTTGCATGTCTGAGCCTAGTCTGTACTGTCTTGCATATGTTTGAATAGGCAGTCTTACTAGATACTGAGCTGGTATTTCTGAGGTAAGCCTTGTGTTTTTGGTGTTTCTCTTCAAAGAGTCCCTGGATTTCTTTATCATTTTCATCAAACCAATCTTGGTGTTTGCGAGATACTGGTTTTAGGGAATCCATTGCTGAAGAGTGAATGGTTTCCTCTGAACTGTGTTCCAGTGCATCTAAACGGCTGCAGAGATCGTTGACAAATGCTTGCCTCTTGCTGTCTTGTTTCAGCTTGGAGGCATCCAATTTCTTTGGCACCTTCTTGCCTTGTGGTCGTCGTACAGGCTGAATGCGCAGGTTGAGTTTGCAGACCACCAAACCTGGGAAGGAGTAATTGGATCTGAATGTGTAGGGAAGTGCAACAGCAATGGACTCCTCCTTTTAAGGAAGTGTGCAGAGCATGAATTACTGACCACCCACACAGTCTTCCGTCTACCAACTCGCAGAAAGACATCATGGATGCCCCTCGCTCCAAACACGGGCATCTCATTGACTATGTCATAGTGCGAAGGAAGGACAGACAGGATGTCAGAGTGACAAAGACTATGTGTGGTGCAGACTGTTGGACAGATCACAGGCTTGTTGTCAGCAAACGCAACCTGCGTATTCAGCCTACGAATACGTAACAAATACGTAACAAATACGCATATGTAACACAATGTATTGAGCCACACCGTGCGGATGTTTCTCTGGGCAACTGCGGACAGGTCAAACTTTGCATTGCAACAGCCTACTAGGATATTATTTATTGTCCGTTTACAGAATCACTACATACGTTAGAATTTATCAATATATATACTTGTAGCAAAGATTTTGTTTCGCTCGCTTATCTTGATCTTTCCTGTTTGTATATGCCTTATAAACATGGTGTTTGAATAGCGCAATTAATGCGATGTTTTTTTTTTATTATTTACTTACAACTTATTTCATCATTTGTACTCGTTCAAGCATGTTTTCATTCGCACTAAGTACTACGCATATAGCCCCTAAAGGTATTTTGTATCTAGTTTGGCAGGTCTGTACAGAGTGTATTGAAAAGAGAATCATATTTTTCGATCCTCAATACTGCTTGACTGAACAAAAATGCTTGCTCTTTAACCTTGAGATGAAAACGGTAAAGGCGTGGCTTGTCAAGATAGTTTTTTTTTTCGTCTGAACCATCAAAATCGAAAATGTTCGTCTAATAGGAGGAAAATGTATAAGTGGTGGGAAGCTAGACCCTTTTGGAGGTTTGCGCAGGTCTTCCTGAGAAACTTACTCTCCGCACAAAATAACAAATAAAAACAATTATCGCCGAAAAATCAAGCGTAAAACTAATAATAAAAAATAATAATAACGTTTTTTTTTAAATTCCTTTCTAGATACTTCTGGAATATGACCTGTGATATTAGTGCAGTTGCGTCACCGAGTCTTTGAAGGACAAGGGATTTCAGTCGGTCAGGTCCCTCAGCCTTATGAGCATTAAGATCCTTTAATAGTTTCAATATTTCGTTTGGGGAGATTGTTATGTTTGGCACCTGAGTAACAGGACTGTCATGGGATATTTGGGGTGATGTTCTGTACTGCCATATATGAAAGCTGACTGAGTTTCAGTGGAACTTTGGGTGTGAAGACTGACTGAAATTGTTGTTTGATAATGTTGGCTTTGTCGAAGGTGTTCGAGTATAATTTACCATCCATTTTCAGTGGAGATGAGCCTTCAGTCCTGTTCTGTTTTTCAAAAGTGAGCACAGCATTGACTGTAGTTTACATATCATGGCAAAGTTTGTCGTTTGACCCACCTTCAAATTAAATTTTGATATCATTTGGGCCTTGTCAAACGAAAAAGTGTCTTCGAGCATGCGCAAAATGTGCGGATTCACATCCTCCTGCGCATGCGCAGTGTTTCATCCGGGCCTTTGCTCTCCATTGGTTCATGTTATAGTATCGAATGATTCTGGCATCGGATAGCGAAGACCCTGATCTGACTGCGCAGGCTGATCTGGGCCTTCGCTGTCTGCATGGGCTCGAAAACACCATCGCCATTTTATCTGGCTTTCAGCACGTTTCAAATGGGACCCAAAGCTGAAATAAATAAAGTTCAGTGCTCACTGATTGGCAGAGCTTAGAGGTCCGACAATTAAATGAACTACACGATTACGAAAGAAAGTCGTGTTCAGGACTATTAGTGATAAAGCTAGCAATAAAATGATCCAGTAAAAAAGTTATGTCAGAAACGGAGAAGGTTGTATGATTGAAAGATATACATAGCATGCGTTCTAGACTGAAATCTTCCAACAGACGACCACTCTTCAGTCTGCCATTGAACATCTGACAAAATGTGATGGAGTTTATGTGAAAATTGTTCACGCGAGTAAAACTGGTTAAAGCCCCTAAGTAGTTGTCATACTGACCGTTCCAAGGCGGTTCCTCTGTTGCAGTTTTTCTTTGGTTATGCGTCTGTGGTTTCATATGTCGCATTTGTTTTGTTTTTAGTTGTTCCTCGTCTCTCCTTCTTTTTGTGCCTCGGGAGGACTGTGCTTCGTGATTGTGGCATTTCCTGGGTATCTTCACGTATATTTTTGTGACCGATGAAAATAGTGAACCAAGGGGACTTTCCTTCCAGGACGCCCGTATGCGAGATATTTTCCAGTGCAGAACAATTGTTTTGTCGTGCCTGATCTGGGACACTGTATGCCTGTGTTTCTTTTATGTGATGATAGGTATTAATGGGTTAGACTTTAATTTGCGCTTTTGATCTCATATATAACAATATAATGGTAGGAAAAAATCGAAATACAACATCTGTGGACAGGCGCGACAATGGACATTATCAATGCGAAACATAAGTAACATTTTATTTAAGAATGTACACTGTAGCAGAAACTGAGTTGGTTTAATTATTTACATTAATATTTTTCATATTCTGGTCGTTTCCCGTTTTTAAAATTAACGTTAATTTCTGATATACGAGGCACCTCTTACATGTATATTTATACACGCATCTTTAATTTTAATAGTTTTATTTCAGCATGTTTTTATATACTTCTTCAGTTGTTTTAACACGACATGATAGTCGTAACAAAGGAATGAAGCATAGCTGAAAAAATTTCCCACCAATCGTGGGATTTGAACCCGGTCCTCCAGTTTAAAAATCCAATGCTCTAACCACTGAGCCAAAGAGTCGACTCCCTGACGCAGTTGTTAGAGATTGAATATATACCTACGAGTTATGCGTAATCTGCCAAGGCAGATAATCGAAGGTAGGAGTGCTAGGTCGTAACAGTTAGGCTTTTTATATTTTTCTAGTCCTACTATGTTTTGATTTTATGTTTCTAGGCCTTATACATAACACATGAAATGAATGAGAGCATTAAAGCAATAAAAATAAATTTTGAAAAAACAAAACAAAAAAACTCTCTTTTTTACTTCAACTTCCATTTTCGCTATCACGATACAAGTGATCACCAAACTGCTGCAAACCAGTTGATTGTATTTCTGTCATACCAAGCTGCTCCTTGTCCTACTGCGATCTAGCCTAACTTTGAAGGACATACGACCTTTATAAGGTACTATATATGCACAATATCATACCGGATAGGCGCCAGCCGCGAACCAACGAGAGTCAACGAACGCTGATCATTTATTAAGAAAAGATGCTTTCGACTGCCAAGCTGACGAAGGCGGAGTAATCCATCATGAAAACATACCTATATAATTTTGACCCCCTTAAACCTCACTTTTATATAGTAAAACTGGGGTTTACAGGGGTATACATTAGTTTAACATTTTTTTGATCAAAAACATAGATTGTGGGTACTCGTTAGAACTGCCTCGGTGAGGCGGTTCTAACGAGTACACACAATCTATGGTTTGAACAGAAATATGAAAAATATCAGAATTTTATCTGAAAACTTTCAGTGTTTGGTGGTGACATATTCATTAATTTTGAATAGGCGTGTTTTCATAATGGTTTTCAACTGCCTAAAGATCGCTTTTGGCAGTCGGAACGATTTTGAATTCATCCGCATTTAACAATTTTACCACGGTTTTGTCCCATTACTGGACGATTGTGGCTTGAGAATTAACATACGTTTTTCAACATTTTTATCGTGAAAAACAATATGCTCATTTGAAATATTCTCAAATGAACGGCTTCTTCATCTTTAAAATTTTCAAAATATCACAATTAGTTTTCGTTTTGTTATTATTATGCACCGCGATGTATTAAAACTGGCAAGGCGCACCATTATATAAGCCGCAACGTTAGAAACCGTACCTTCGGACATGTGCACCCAGCAAAAATTCAGATCAGCCCACATATTCGCACTTTCTGATCAGAATCTTCACTATGCGCATTTTGGATAGCCAGGGGTGCAGTTTTTTTTTCATGGGGCCAACGAAGACTGCACAGGCTTATTTAAGCTCTCGTTGGGCGCACATATCAGACGGTGTTTTCTCATGTTACGACTCGTGCTTTCGACATTTTTCAGAAAGTCGTTTTTTTCCTTGGCGCTTTACACAGAAGAAGAAAATTGGCAAACTTTTTGTCATGAATTAATGCAAATCCATTTGTCGTAACTATCTGTGATGCACAAAATTGTTTATTATAGTCATTGGTTCTTAAAAAATGAAATAGTTTCACTTTTTCCCATAGTAAAAATGAATGCATATTAGGCAGAAATCTGTAAGGTAGGTAGGCAGATTTTCAACAAGTTCCGCTTCTTCAATTATTCTGAATTTTTCACAATATTGTTGTGAAACATCAATAATTCAAATTCAGCAAAGAAAAGTAAAAAATATTTTCTAAGACAAAAATTCCAAAATATCACTTTACTATAGAATTTGCATAGGTCAGATCAATTTTTGGCCGTTTTTGAAGGAAGTTAATTAAAAAAAGTCCACAGACGACAAAAAAAAAAAAAAAAAAAAAAAAAAAAAAAAAGCATGCAAAATTACCCAGCATGCAAAGACTTAACGAGAACAAACTACGAGCCTCAGCGGCAGAAAAGGTACCTTCGAACATGTGCGCCCGGCGAAGATTTAGATTAGCCCGCTCATTCGCACAGTCTGATCAGAATATAATAACTTGACACATTTTGGATAGCCGTGGATGCAAAGTTTCTACATTCGGACAATGAAGTCTCTGATCAGACTGCGCGGATCAGTCTGTCAAGTTTGCGGTTAATATTAAAGAGAACCAGGACAATCTTCATACGTTGTATTGGTAACCGAAACTCCGTAAAAGGCCATATAAAGCACATTTTATCGCAAAGTCGTTCATGCACTACTGCAGTTAGGATACGTAGTTAAATACTGTGAGACAGTATATGAAAGATCCGGTAAAAATCGTTTTTGGTCTATAAAAAATCCAGTGTTGTTTTAAATAAACTTAAATCTAGATATGTCCGTGCATTTAGTTTGTCAACATATGATTTTTCCACGCTTTATACAACGCTGCCGCATAAGCTGATTAAAGATAAACTTCTTGATTTGATTGAAAGAACATTCTTAAGAGAAAACCCTCTGTACCTTGCTTGTAAGGAGAAACATGCTTTTTCACCTCTGAGGATCATAAACATCATACTTTGTGACTTCGTCAGAAAGTTTGTGAGGCGCTTTCGTCTTTTCTTGATAACACGTGTATCTTTATTCAGTTTAGTATTCAATTATACCAACAAATTGTTGGTATACCTATGGGTAAATCCGCCCTCCCCACACCCTCGCCCCCTCTCAGCAGCTTTGTTTTTGTTTTGTTACGAAAGAGACTCACAAAAATAAGGGCCAGTAATATAGCAACATTCAAATCAACGTCTCGATATTTGGATGACTTACTAAATATTGGTAATGAATATTTTGAAGAAATAGCTGATACAATTTATCCAGAAAAACTACAGTTGAATAAAACTAATACCTCGTACAACGAAGCGCTGTTTCTAGACTTAAATTTATCAATACCTAATGACATAACCTCTATTAAAATTTATGACAAACGGAGGACTTTTATTTTGATACTGTAAATTTTTCGTTTTTGGATAGCGATGTCCCTCGTGCTACATCCTATTGCGTGTATATTTCTCCGTTGATTCGTTTTGCTAGAGCATCTAATCAAGTTAGTGACTTTAATAATCGAAATAAAAATTTAACGGCTAAACTTCTTAAGCAAGGGTATCGTTATCATCCACTACGTAAAACATTTTCTAAAATTTTCGCCGTCATTCTGAATTAATCTCTAAATATAACCGTTATATTGGTTTGAAAACACTTCTGCGAGAAGATCTGTCCGAACCTGAATGTCATGGTGATTTAGTCTTTAAATTCAGAAAGATTATTAGCAAAACTGATTTTTCCGTACAATTTAAAAGATTGTCACTCGTTTCAAAAAGATAGGTTACAACATGAATATTCTACGGCAAACTGCATGCATGATTATTAACGCAATTATGGTTGATACTGCTTTCCTCTAACTGCACGACAGTGGTCGGTCCTCAGACAAAATGACGGCTCTCTTCTCAGTCTGTTTCAAATGATCGATGCCTGACTATCAATGTCTGTGGTCGGGTTCATTGTGGTCCTGTTTGTGGTTTTCTTGGGTTCTGGCCTCAGACTGCCATTGGACCCTTTGCTTGATTCATCAGTGTTTTTGATTGCATATATGTGTTCCACTGTGATGTTTCACAGATGAGGTAGATGACCCCTATGCGGACCGAGCATATATTTGTAATTTGGAACTGCTGACCGTTCCAAGGGGGTTCCTCTGTTGCAGTTCTTCTGTGTTTTTGCGTCTGTGATTTCATATGTGGCGTTTGTTGAGTCGTTTGTTTCTCATCTCTCCTTCCTTTGCTGCCTCGGGAAGGCTGTGATTCGTGGTTGTGGATTTCCTAGGTATCTTCACTCATATTTTCGTTGGACATACTTGTCAGAAGATACGTTTATCATATTACGGCTCATGTTGCTTTTATCGATGAGAATATTGAAAAATGAAGTTAATTCCTGCCAGTACAAACGTGTTTATGGCATTTCCTGGGGATCTTCACTTATACTTAGACCAGACAATGCGAAAATGTGTCTACGGGCATATGCGGACAGCGAAGGCCCTGGTCAGACTACGCATCCGCGCAGTCTGACCAGGGCCTTCTCTATCCGCTAACAGAATTACTGGATACTACAGAATGTATGAATGGAGAGCAAAGACCCAGATGATACTTTGCGCATGAACAGGATGAGCTGAATCTGAGCATTTTGCGCATGTTCAAAGGCACTTTTTTCGCTTGACGCGGTCCATTTTTACTGATTTTCTTCATGACCAGTGCTGTAAAATTCAACACTACTGATACTGATTAGTACGGTTAGCCAGACAAAAAGTTCAGATGTCATGGTGTTTCACTTTATGGGAAATATTCAAATTAACAAGAATATTGACCCATTTATGCCGAGTGGACTCTGCTACGTCAACTCTTTGGACAGTTCCTTTTCGAATAGAATGGGTGTCTGGCTGTTTTTATATTAGTACCATGTTTAATATAAATAACTGTATTTAATACAAACAGTTTTTGTTTGTGTTGAGGTTTTAAGGCCCAGTCACCCCAATGGGGTCAGAGCGGTCAGTTTACGTAACCACACTTTTACTGGACAGGCTTAGTCCTCTAGGTGGTTAACCAGTATTGTGCACATTCCATCGCCAGAAACTGACAACTGCCCTTCTTGAATCAGCGACGGGAGAGAATGACCGTAGAAATATTTCCATGATCAATCTCCACGAAAGAATGCTGCCGACCCGGCGTGGGTCGAACCCGCAACCTCCTGATCACCACTCAGACGCGCATCCAACTGAACCACCATGGCCGGCTAATACAAACAGTCAAACAGTATAGACACTGATCGGGTTCTATACTGTTTGCTAACAAATACCTTTTATGGGATGCTAGGTTTAAATGGGTTAAGGTCAACAAAATGGATTCAAATTAAACGCAAGTGATAAGAAATTATATTAATCTTCATACAATATTTTATTTAAAAAATAACAATACAAACACGTTATTTTACAAACAAATAATTTGTTCAATAGTTAGTATTATGTTTGTATTTTTAAATACATGTACCTATCTTCAACGGCAAAGGAAAATCCGACGGCTAATGTAATAAGCGCTTGAAAAAAAAAAAAAAAAAAAAAAAAAAAAAAAAAAAACATAGATGTGGCTGGTATCTAATAAAATCAGCATCGCAGTGTAAATCCTGTCAGACATGCCTCTTTAACAGTAAGCCGATATATTTCTACTTCTGCATAAAAAAAAAAAACAAAACAAAAAAAAACAAAAAAAAACAAAAAAACAATCAAAACAAAAAAAAAAAAAAAAAAAAAAAACGTCTATGCTGTGAATAATCACTGGACGAATGCTCAGCCTGTTGTAGTTATGAGAATCAATTCGTCCAGGTGCCTAACCACAGGATGTTCTGGCTTTAAAAAAAATCCCAACATTTCCTACATTATCACCAGTTATGTTACCTTAAGTGCATCAATGCAATTGGTGTGGACTGTAAAATACACAGCATGCTGAATAAACATATCCATACAAATCAAAAGTAAGATTCCTGTTTGCTTTCTGCAAATTTACCGTTCGAAAATGGTATAATACGACTTACATCAAGCTTACAAAACACATACACACTGTAACAAATAATATATTGTTATATCGAAATGTTCGGTTTTATTGCCTAAAAACATGTGACCAACGTATTTCATCAAAACAAAGCAATGAACTGTATTACAATACGGCAACACTATCTGTAACTGCTATATTAATTTTAACTTTCAAAGGGACAAAATGCAAAAAGAAAAAAAAACTCAAGAAGTATTCTTAAGAGTAACCATTGTGGAAAAGGAACCTACCAATCTTTACATTTATTTATTTGCTAAATTGCAGTTTAGTACAGAGGTGTAACTGGAACTAATATCGACATCACCAAACTTCTAATAGACCCATTAACACTACTAACATAAATAAAGGTGTAAAATAGTTTCCAGTTTTGTCTCAAACAAAAGGTAGATATATTATATTATTCTGTAAAATAAACGTGTTGAACAAAGTGATGGAGCACAATCAACTGATGAAGGTGAATAAAGTATAGATAAACATCACAGACAAAAAAGTAAAGACTGTTAACCTGCCACCGTGAAAAGAAAAAGTACATACTTTGTTGCTTTATTATGCTATCTGGGCAAAAACGCACGTTTTATAAATAAAATAGCACGTATACGGCAAAGATATCTTGATAAAGCAAGGCAGGTACATTTGTAGGCAAGAAAATGCTAACGAAAACAAAGACTGTCTCTGATGGGAGGGGTGGGATAATTGTATCGATTCCTGATCATTGCCTTCCCTTCTACATTCTATATTTGATTGTTTGCGAAACTTAAGGACAGTTTATATGTAAATATTTACAATAAAACAAAACCTTTCTTTTATTGTAAATAGGGCACAAGAAGAAAAGATGTTCAAAATTCTTAAGGAAAGCAAAGTGTTTTATACTGACAGTGTACATCAGCAACGGAATTACCTTTTACTGAAACGTGTAATAAAATCAGATATGCACAGATTTTTACACCCCGAAAGTACCTTCGAAAACGACCTTCAAAAAACATTGAAATAGTTATGAAGATACTGAGCCAAGGCCACAATTAAAGAACACAGCGCTCACCAGGCTCTGGACAAGGTTTGAATGAAACAAAATAATAAAACAATGCTTCATCGAAAAAATAATGATGAATCCGAAACTGCAACCGAAAACCCACCTTAGAACAGTCAACAGCAAAACTGTTGGGAACTTAAATCTGGTTTTACGGGTAACAAAAAAAATGTGTCTAAACTCAAACAAAATTAATCCCGATAACATATTTGAACAATAACAACAAAAAGTGTTATCACCCTTACCATTACACTCATTCGAAATAATGATGAAAACCCTGAATATTGTAGATCTACTTGCTTTCTTACTTTTCAAAACTATTTCACCTACTCGGAAGTAGTGGACGGTGTCAACCACCCCTTCACCATCACTTGGACAGACGGAATTTGGTTTAGCGTTTCATAATACATAAGCAATTTAGTAGGAATGATTGAAAATATTGTATCAGAAACCATTTGTCTTTTTCTGTTTCTGTGCTTTGTTCTCAAATATTTATCAAAACTTTGGCCCCCAAAACTTGGTCTTACCTACACGTCATGTGTTTTCTTTTCTCTAATCAATTAGTTTTAATTTCATATCAGCATGGTGACTGCAAAAACTTCAGAAAATTTGAACAAGAGAAACTTGTTGAAAACACATCTCAAAAGTGTCTATCCTATCGGGTTCTGCAAAACTGCAACAATTTTTACTTTGGGGAAAATAAAATCTGTGTAATTTTGTAATTCAATAAACAAAACTACTTCTGATGAGTAAAGCGCTAGTCGAAAAAAATCTATCTGAAATATGTCACAAAACGAGTAGAAAACCTGTCGCAGGGGAGGTGGTGGGGGGAGGGGGATACAGTAAAACTTCAGTCTCGAACATCGATGACTCGTTTACCTACCTTAATCAAACTTGTTTTTGAGTCCCTTGGAAAGAAAACAATTCAGGGATATTTTATGGACTTTTTTTTTTATCATGAAATTGTATGTTATGTCTTCTCAATAGAATCGCTTCGATACCATTACGAAAACATGCCTATTCAAATATATAGAAGATTTCATCTCCAAAAACTCAAAAATTTTCAGATAAAAACCCCGATATTTTTTTCATATTTCTGCTCAAAACATAGATTGTGGGTACTCGTTAGAACCGCCTCGGCGAGGCGGTTCTAACGAGTACCCACAATCTATATTATTTAGCAAAATAAGAAAAATAATGTATACCCCTGTAAACCCCAGTTTTACTATATAAAAGTGGGGTTGAAGGGGGTCAAATTTATATAGGCATGTTTTCGTGATGCACACCACAAACTCATATTCTATAGAAGATCGAAAAGACATCTCTGAATTCTTTCCATTTGCCTCCTGACCTGGCGCTATGTACGATTGTCCTTCAATGTAATATTGTATAAAATCGGAGAACATGTACCATTCATTGTTACTCAAGTTATACGTATATGAAAACTAGCCATGCATAAATGAGTCGCAACGTGAGAAAACGTACCTTCTGACATGAGCGTCCATCAAAGACTCAAATTATTTTGCGCATCCGCGCGTCTGATCAATCTTCGTTATCGGCGTGAAGAAAGTTTGCGTCCTTGGCATTCCAAAATGTGCCCAATGATGATTCTGATCAGACTGTGCGAGACCTATATCTAACATCACGGCAAGTATGAACTACTTCCACCCAGAGATTCAGGAGATATAGCCTTTTAAAAACTTAACTAACGCTGACGCCGTGGTGACTGCTATAAGCTCTACCCGTACTTTTGTACAGGCGAGCTAATAGTTCTTTGCCAGTTAACTAAAATTGTTCGTTTGAAAAGTCTGCATAACTGAATTTCAGCACCAGATACTAACAATAAAAAGCTTAGTTAGAATCCTCACTGACCATTATCAGAAGAACACAAGGAAGGCACAGAAAAAGTTCTTGAAATAAAAAGAACGCCAAAGAGAAAACAAAGAACAGTATTTTACACCGCAAATGTAGTACTAATACAATAACATGCAGAGTAAATAGGGCAATCATATACATTGCGAAAACACACCTATTCAAATATATACAAAATTTCACATCCAAAAACTGAAAATTTTCAGATAACAAACTCTAATATTTTTCATATTTCTGCTCAAAACATAGATTGTTGGTACTCGTTAGAACCGCCTCGGCGAGGCGGTTCTAACGAATACCCACAATCTATGTTTCCGAGCAAAAATAAGAAAAATTATGAATACCCCTGTAAACCCCAGTTTTACTATATAAAAGTGGGGTTTAAGGAGGTCAAAATTATATAGCATGTTTTCGTGATGTATATGTGTTTTCCCAATTTTTTATTTATTTATTTATTTATTTTTAATAACACATGTACAGATAAGAACGTGTCATCAGTTTGAACAATGTATTTGTTTAAATATCTTATTAGATACAAGATGTCAAAAGCGTTACGATTCGATGTCAAATTCATTGTAACAGGCACGCAATCTGCATGCACTATATTTGCATGACAGTACAATGAGAGCACATAAACATGCATACTGAATGTGTTACCGATAATATACTGACATAGTCAAAACAATGACGTATCTTGTGAAATAAAATTGTGTACATGGTATTTACCAGCATAAGCTACAAAATAATACTCTATATCAAAGAAATATTTGGATTATTTTTATTTGTAAAAGACAATACACATGTATATTGCAGAAGGTACAACATTAATTCAGTCATTAGTATTCAAACAACCTGGGCCCAGTTGTTCAAAGCTAACGATGTCGTTAGTTAACGATTCGTTAAAATTTTAATCGAGTGATACGCAAATATGCTGAAATTTTTTGCTGAAAAAATGTGAGTAGCTTTTGCAGTGCAAAAGCTACTCACATTTTTTCAGCAAAAAATATCAGAATATTGTGTATTGAATCCACTAGAACAGTTAACGAAATGACCCTTAACGAGCTCGTTAAGCTAACGACGCTTTGAACAACCGGGTCCTGGACATTATTACAAAATCTGCTAAGGACGTTAGAGAGACAGGTCTCTGTAGGTTCCAGATTCATAAACATGCAATTTTACATCATGTTGCTGCATCAGACATGACAATCCACAGGGAACTAATTACATAAAAAATAAACTTGTTAATTATTTACAATGAATGTTTATCCCATGATATGTACCTTGTAGATATTTGCCAAATGACGTAAAACCATATATAAATTTTGTACAGCTTTAATACTATATGACATTTAAAGTCTTTGTCAGTATTTGCAGCATTTATATGAGCCTTAATGAGAGAGATTCATTCATAAAACTATTTTACTGATAGATTCTGAAAAGAAATGACACTCGAAAGCAACGAAAACAGCTGGTGTCGAAATTTTGTGGGTCCATCTAGTTTGAATCTGCCAGCTGCTCCTTGTAACGTTTACAACGTTCTGGTAACAGCAGAATAATGACTGCTGTCGAGCCAAGCAGCAGACCAGGATTTATCTTTGTGTTTCCTAAATAAAATAGAAATGTTTATTGTTATCACAAATTAAAACGAAAATAAAACTTTCACTCTTTAATAATAAAATATTGACAAAACTAAACAATCACGAAAACAGCCTATAAAATTTTGACCCCCTTAAACCCCATTTTTATATAGTAAAACTGGGGTTTACAGGGTATGCATTATTTTTTTTATTTCTGCTCAAAACATAGATTGTGCGTACTCGTTAGAACCGCCTCGACGAGGCGGCTCTAACAAGAACCCACAATATATGTTTTGAGCAGTATGAAAAATATCAGGATTTTTTATCTGAAAATTTTCAATTTTTGGTGGTAAAATTTTCAGTATATTTGAATAGGCATGTTTTCGTAATGGGAGAGACCGCTCAGTCATCTAAGTAAACTGTGTAAATACACAAAGTATATCCCTAATTACCCCTTACCATACTTGTCCAATACTCCCTGTTAACCCTTGTCATGCTGAATAAATTAAGATACCATGCCCACTTCTAATTTCCAGCCAATCAGATTACCTGATCCAGGTTTTTGATAGAAATTCAAGTATTTAATGACAAACAGTACAGATCCAGATCAGTTGGCTCTTCAGAAGCCAACTGATCTGGATCTACACTGTTTGCTAAAATAGGGCATGTCGTGTTCAGCAAGAGAAAGGTTAATGAATCTAAATTAGTTGAAAACAGGATAAACCTTATCAGGCGTTCTACGGTGTCTGAGCTAGTCTATCTTCATTGTTTGATCAGGTCTGTCTCTTTGAATACTTAGGGTAAATACGGAACTAAATGAAACGCATTCAAAATTAGCACAAAACAAACAAAATACAGGGTGTTTTGATTTTGATTGAATTTTGGATCGTATTACTTACTGCAAATTAACGATTGTCATATCTCTAATCTTTAATATTAATTTCAGTATGAAAAAATGCAGGAGAAATTAAATTTGATAACACTAGATGATGCTTTTATAATCAATACACACAGAATGGATACGTCATCACGAAAACATGCCTATATCATTTTGACCCCCTTAAACCCCACTTTTATATAGTAAACCTGGGGTTTACAGGGGTATACATTATTTTTCTTATTGCTGCTCAAAAACATAGATTGTGGGTACTCATTAGAACCGCCTCGCCGAGGCGGTTCTAACGAGTTCCCACATTCTATGTTTAGAGCAGAAATATGAAAAATATCAGAATATTTTATCTGAAAATTTTCAGTTTTTGGAGATGAAATTTTTCTATATATTTGAATAGACGTGTTTTCATAATGTAATGTAACTTATTTTTTTGATCAAAAACATAGATTGTGGGTACTCGTTAGAACTGCCTCGGTGAGGCGGTTCTAACGAGTACACACAATCTATGGTTTGAACAGAAATATGAAAAATATCAGAATTTTATCTGAAAACTTTCAGTGTTTGGTGGTGACATATTCATTAATTTTGAATAGGCGTGTTTTCATAATGGTTTTCAACTGCCTAAAGATCGTTTTTGGCAGTCGAAACGATTTTGAATTCATCCGCATTTAACAATTTTACGACGGTTTTGTCCCATTACTGGACGATTGTTGCTTGAGAATTAACATACGTTTTTCAACATTTTTATCGTGAAAAACAATATGCTCATTTGAAATATTCTCAAATGAACGGCTTCTTCATCTTTAAAATTTTCAAAATATCACAATTAGTTTTCGTTTTGTTATTATTATGCACAGCGATGTATTAAAACTGGCAAGGCGCACCATTATATAAGCCGCAACGTTAGAAACCGTACCTTCGGACATGTGCACCCAGCAAAAATTCAGATCAGCCCACATATTCGCACTTTCTGATCAGAATCTTCACTATGCGCATTTTGGATAGCCAGGGGTGCAGTTTTTTTTTCATGTGGCCAACGAAGACTGCACAGGCTTATTTAAGCTTTCGTTGGGCGCACATATCAGACGGTGTTTTCTCATGTTACGACTCGTGCTTTCGACATTTTTCAGAAAGTCGTTTTTTTTTTTTCTTGGCGCTTTACACAGAAGAAGAAAATTGGCAAACTTTTTGTCATGAATTAATGCAAATCCATTTGTCGTAACTATCTGTGATGCACAAAATTGTTTATTATAGTCATTGGTTCTTAAAAAATGAAATATTTTCACTTTTTCCCATAGTAAAAATGAATGCATATTAGGCAGAAATCTGTAAGGTAGGTAGGCAGATTTTCAACAAGTTCCGCTTCTTCAATTATTCTGAATTTTTCACAATATTGTTGTGAAACATCAATAATTCAAATTCAGCAAAGAAAAGTAAAATATATTTTCTAAGACAAAAATTCCAAAATATCACTTTACTATAGAATTTGCATAGGTCAGATCAATTTTTGGCCGTTTTTGAAGGAAGTTAATTAAAAAAAAGTCCACAGACGACAAAAAAAAACAACAAAAAAAAAAAAACAAAGCATGCAAAATTACCCAGCATGCAAAGATTTAACGAGAACAAACTACGAGCCTCAGCGGCAGAAAAGGTACCTTCGAACATGTGCGCCCGGCGAAGATTTAGATTAGCCCGCTCATTCGCACAGTCTGATCAGAATATAATAACTTGACACATTTTGGATAGCCGTGGATGCAAAGTTTCTACATTCGGACAATGAAGTCTCTGATCAGACTGCGCGGATCAGTCTGTCAAGTTTGCGGTTAGTATTAAAGAGAACCAGGACAATCTTCCTACGTTGTATTGGTAACCGAAACTCCGTAAAAGGCCATATAAAGCACATTTTATCGCAAAGTCGTTCATGCACAACTGCAGTTAGGATACGTAGTTAAATACTGTGAGACAGTATATGAAAGATCCGGTAAAAATCGTTTTTGGTCTATAAAAAATCCAGTGTTGTTTTAAATAAACTTAAATCTAGATATGTCCGTGCATTTAGTTTGTCAACATATGATTTTTCCACGCTTTATACAACGCTGCCGCATAAGCTGATTAAAGATAAACTTCTTGATTTGATTGAAAGAACATTCTTAAGAGAAAACTCTCTATACCTTGCTTGTAATGAGAAACATGCTTTTTCACCTCTGAGGATCATAAACATCATACTTTGTGACTTCGTCAGAAAGTTTGTGAGGCGCTTTCGTCTTTTCTTGATAACACGTGTATCTTTATTCAGTTTAGTATTCAATTATACCAACAAATTGTTGGTATACCTATGGGTAAATTCGCCCTCCCCACACCCTCGCCCCCTCTCAGCAGCTTTGTTTTTGTTTTGTTACGAAAGAGACTCACAAAAATAAGGGCCAGTAATATAGCAACATTCAAATCAACGTCTCGATATTTGGATGACTTACTAAATATTGGTAATGAATATTTTGAAGAAATAGCTGATACAATTTATCCAGAAAAACTACAGTTAAATAAAACTAATACCTCGTTACGCCGGGCTCGTAACACTGTCTGCAAAGGACTGGATTTCATCAGCCTTTTTGCTCAGCCAGGAGTCTTGCATGTCTCTGAGCCTAGTCTGTACTGTCTTGCATATGTTTGAATAGGCAGTCTTACTAGATACTGAGCTGGTATTTCTGAGGTAAGCCTTGTGTTTTTGGTGTTTCTCTTCAAGGAGTCCCTGGATTTCTTTATCATTCTCATCAAACCAATCTTGGTGTTTGCGAGATACTGGTCCTAGGGAATCCATTGCTGAAGAGTGAATGGTTTCCTCTGAACTGTGTTCCAGTGCATCTAAACGGGTGCAGAGATCGTTGACAAATGCTTGCCTCTTGCTGTCTTGTTTCAGCTTGGAGGCATCCAATTTCTTGGCACCTTCTTGCCTTGTGGTCGTCGTACAGGCTGAATGCGCAGGTTGAGTTTGCAGACCACCAAACCTGGGAAGGAGTAATTGGATCTGAATGTGTATGGAAGTGCAACAGCAAGGGACTCCTCCTTTTAAGGAAGTGTGTAGAGCATGAATTACTGACCACCCACACAGTCTTCCGTCTACCAACTCGCAGAAAGACATCATGGATGCCCCTCGCTCCAAACACGGGCATCTCATTGACTATGTCATAGTGTGAAGGAAGGACAGACAGGATGTCAGAGTGACAAAGACTATGTGTGGTGCAGACTGTTGGACAGATCACAGGCTTGTTGTCAGCAAACGCAACCTGCGTATTCAGCCTACGAATACGTAACAAATACGTAACAAATACGCATATGTAACACAATGTATTGAGCCACACCGTGCGGATGTTTCTCTGGGCAACTGCGGACAGGTCAAACTTTGCATTGCAACAGCCTACTAGGATATTATTTATTGTCCGTTTACAGAATCACTACATACGTTAGAATTTATCAATATATATACTTGTAGCAAAGATTTTGTTTCGCTCGCTTATCTTGATCTTTCCTATTTGTATATGCTTTATAAACATGGTGTTTGAATAGCGCAACTAAAGTGTCCTGAATATATATGCGATGTTTTTTTTTATTATTTATTTACAACTTATTTCATCATTTGTACTCGTTCAAGCATGTTCTCATTCGCACTAAGTACTACGCATATAGCCCCTAAAGATATTTTGTATCTAGTTTGGCAGGTCTGTACAGTATGTAAAAAGAATCATATTTTTCGAACCTCAATACTGCTTGACTGACAAAAATGCTTGTTCTTTAACCTTGAGATGAAAACGGTAAAGGCGTGGCTTGTCAAGATATTTTTTTTTTCCGTCTGAACCATCAAAATCGAAAATGATCGTCTAATAGGAGGAAAATGTATAAGTGGTGGGAAGCTAGACCCTTTTGGAGGTTTGCGCAGGTCTTCCTGAGAAACTTACTCGCCGCACAAAATAACAAATAAAAACAATTATCGCCGAAAAATCAAGCGTAAAACTAATAATAAAAAATAATAATAACGTTTTTTTTAATTCCTTTCTAGATACTTCTGGTATATGACCACTGATATTAGTGCAGTTGCGTCACCGAGTCTTTGAAGGACAAGGGATTTCAGTTGGTCAGGTCCCTCAGCCTTATGAGCATTAAGATCCTTTAATAGTTTCAATATTCCGTTTGGGGAGATTGTTATGTTTGGCACCTGAGTAACAAGACTGTCATGGGATATTTGGGGTGATGTTCTGTACTGCCATATATGAAAGCTCACTGAGTTTCAGTGGAACTTTGGGTGTGAAGACTGACTGAAATTGTTGTTTGATAATGTTGGCTTTGTCGAAGGTGTTCGAGTATAATTTACCATCCATTTTCAGTGGAGATGAGCCTTCAGTCCTGTTCTGTTTTTCAAAAGTGAGCACAGCATTGACTGTAGTTTACATATCATGGCAAAGTTTGTCGTTTGACCCACCTTCAAATTAAATTTTGATACCATTTGGGCCTTGTCAAACGAAAAAGTGTCTTCGAGCATGCGCAAAATGTGCGGATTCACATCCTCCTGCGCATGCGCAGTGTTTCACACGGGCCTTTGCTCTCCATTGGTTCATGTTATAGTATCGAATGATTCTGGCATCGGATAGCGAAGACCCTGATCTGACTGCGCAGGCTGATCTGGGCCTTCGCTGTCCGCATAGGCTCGAAAACACATTTTCGCATGGCACAGCGCCATTTTATCTGGCTTTCAGCACGTTTCAAATGGGACCCAAAGCTGAAATAAATAAAGTTCAGTGCTCACTGATTGGCAGAGCTTAGAGGTCCGACAATTAAATGAACTACACGATTACGAAAGAAAGTCGTGTTCAGGACTATTAGTGATAAAGCTAGCAATAAAATGATCCAGTAAAAAAGTTATGTCAGAAACGGAGAAGGTTGTATGATTGAAAGATATACATGGCATGCGTTCTAGACTGAAATCTTCCAACAGACGACCACTCTACAGTCTGCCATTGAACATCTGACAAAATGTGATGGAGTTAATGTGAAAATTGTTCACGCGAGTAAAACTGGTTAAAGCCCCTAAGTAGTTGTCATACTGACCGTTCCAAGGCGGTTCCTCTGTTGCAGTTTTTCTTTGGTTATGCGTCTGTGGTTTCATATGTCGCATTTGTTTTGTTTTTAGTTGTTCCTCGTCTCTCCTTCTTTTTGTGCCTCGGGAGGACTGTGCTTCGTGATTGTGGCATTTCCTGGGTATCTTCACGTATATTTTTGTGACCGATGAAAATAGTGAACTAAGGGGACTTTCCTTCCAGGACGCCCGTATGCGAGATATTTTCCAGTGCAGAACCATTGTTTTGTCGTGCCTGATCTGGGACACTGTATGCCTGTGTTTCTTTTATGTGATGATAGGTATTAATGGGTTAGACTTTAATTTGCGCTTTTGATCTCATATATAACAATATAATGGTAGGAAAAAATCGAAATACAACATCTGTGGACAGGCGCGACAATGGACATTATCAATGCGAAACATAAGTAACATTTTATTTAAGAATGTACACTGTAGCAGAAACTGAGTTGGTTTAATTATTTACATTAATATTTTTCATATTTATACACGCATCTTTAATTTTAATAGTTTTATTTCAGCATGTTTTATATACTTCTTCAGTTGTTTTAACACGACATGATAGTCGTAACAAAGGAATGAAGCATAGCTGAAAAAATTTCCCACCAATCGTGGGATTTGAACCCGGTCCTCCAGTTTAAAAATCCAATGCTCTAACCACTGAGCCAAAGAGTCGACTCCCTGACGCAGTTGTTAGAGACTGAATATATACCTACGAGTTATGCGTAATCTGCCAAGGCAGATAATCGAAGGTAGGAGTGCTAGGTCGTAACAGTTAGGCTTTTTATATTTTTCTAGTCCTACTATGTTTTGATTTTATGTTTCTAGGCCTTATACATAACACATGAAATGAATGAGAGCATTAAAGCAATAAAAATAAATTTTGAAAAAACAAAACAAAAAAACTCTCTTTTTTACTTCAACTTCCATTTTCGCTATCACGATACAAGTGATCATCAAACTGCTGCAAACCAGTTGATTGTATTTCTGTCATACCAAGCTGCTCCTTGTCCTACTGCGATCTAGCCTAACTTTGAAGGACGTACGACCTTTATAAGGTACTATATATGCACAATATCATACCGGATAGGCGCCAGCCGCGAACCAACGAGTCAACGAACGCTGATCATTTATTAAGAAAAGATGCTTTCGACTGCCAAGCTGACGAAGGCGGAGTAATCCATCATGAAAACATACCTATATAATTTTGACCCCCTTAAACCTCACTTTTATATAGTAAAACTAGGGTTTACAGGGGTATACATTAGTTTAACTTATTTTTTTGATCAAAAACATAGCTTGTGGGTACTCGTTAGAAGTGCCTCGGTGAGGCGGTTCTAACGAGTACACACAATGTATGGTTTGAACAGAAATATGAAAAATATCAGAATTTTATCTGAAAACTTTCAGTGTTTGGTGGTGACATATTCATTAATTTTGAATAGGCGTGTTTTCATAATGGTTTTCAACTGCCTAAAGATCGTTTTTGGCAGTCGAAACGATTTTGAATTCATCCGCATTTAACAATTTTACGACGGTTTTGTCCCATTACTGGACGATTGTGGCTTGAGAATTAACATACGTTTTTCAACATTTTTATCGTGAAAAACAATATGCTCTTTTGAAATATTCTCAAATGAACGGCTTCTTCATCTTTAAAATTTTCAAAATATCACAATTAGTTTTCGTTTCGTTATTATTATGCACAGCGATGTATTAAAACTGGCAAGGCGCACCATTATATAAGCCGCAACGTTAGAAACCGTACCTTCGGACATGTGCACCCAGCAAAAATTCAGATCAGCCCACATATTCGCACTTTCTGATCAGAATCTTCACTATGCGCATTTTGGATAGCCAGGGGTGCAGTTTTTTTTTCATGGGGCCAACGAAGACTGCACAGGCTTATTTAAGCTTTCGTTGGGCGCACATATCAGACAGTGTTTTCTCATGTTACGACTCGTGCTTTCGACATTTTTCAGAAAGTCGTTTTTTTTTCTTGGCGCTTTACACAGAAGAAGAAAATTGGCAAACTTTTTGTCATGAATTAATGCAAATCCATTTGTCGTAACTATCTGTGATGCACAAAATTGTTTATTATAGTCATTGGTTCTTAAAAAATGAAATATTTTCACTTTTTCCCATAGTAAAAATGAATGCATATTAGGCAGAAATCTGTAAGGTAGGTAGGCAGATTTTCAACAAGTTCCGCTTCTTCAATTATTCTGAATTTTTCACAATATTGTTGTGAAACATCAATAATTCAAATTCAGCAAAGAAAAGTAAAATATATTTTCTAAGACAAAAATTCCAAAATATCACTTTACTATAGAATTTGCATAGGTCAGATCAATTTTTGGCCGTTTTTGAAGGAAGTTAATTAAAAAAAGTCCACAGACGACATAAAAAAACAAAAAAAAGCATGCAAAATTACCCAGCATGCTAAGACTTAACGAGAACAAACTACGAGCCTCAGCGGCAGAAAAGGTACCTTCGAACATGTGCGCCCGGCGAAGATTTAGATTAGCCCGCTCATTCGCACAGTCTGATCAGAATATAATAACTTGACACATTTTGGATAGCCGTGGATGCAAAGTTTCTACATTCGGACAATGAAGTCTCTGATCAGACTGCGCGGATCAGTCTGTCAAGTTTGCGGTTAATATTAAAGAGAACCAGGACAATCTTCCTACGTTGTATTGGTAACCGAAACTCCGTAAAAGGCCATATAAAGCACATTTTATCGCAAAGTCGTTCATGCACTACTGCAGTTAGGATACGTAGTTAAATACTGTGAGACAGTATATGAAAGATCCGGTAAAAATCGTTTTTGGTCTATAAAAAATCCAGTGTTGTTTTAAATAAACTTAAATCTAGATATGTCCGTGCATTTAGTTTGTCAACATATGATTTTTCCACGCTTTATACAACGCTGCCGCATAAGCTGATTAAAGATAAACTTCTTGATTTGATTGAAAGAACATTCTTAAGAGAAAACTCTCTGTACCTTGCTTGTAATGAGAAACATGCTTTTTCACCTCTGAGGATCATAAACATCATACTTTGTGACTTCGTCAGAAAGTTTGTGAGGCGCTTTCGTCTTTTCTTGATAACACGTGTATCTTTATTCAGTTTAGTATTCAATTATACCAACAAATTGTTGGTATACCTATGGGTAAATCCGCCCTCCCCACACCCTCGCCCCCTCTCAGCAGCTTTGTTTTTGTTTTGTTACGAAAGAGACTCACAAAAATAAGGGCCAGTAATATAGCAACATTCAAATCAACGTCTCGATATTTGGATGACTTACTAAATATTGGTAATGAATATTTTGAAGAAATAGCTGATACAATTTATCCAGAAAAACTACAGTTAAATAAAACTAATACCTCGTACAACGAAGCGCTGTTTCTAGACTTAAATTTATCAATACCTAATGACATAACCTCTATTAAAACTTATGACAAACGGAGGACTTTTATTTTGATACTGTAAATTTTTCGTTTTTGGATAGCGATGTCCCTCGTGCTACATCCTATCGCGTGTATATTTCTCCGTTGATTCGTTTTGCTAGAGCATCTAATCAAGTTAGTGACTTTAATAATCGAAATAAAAATTTAACGGCTAAACTTCTTAAGCAAGGGTATCGTTATCATCCACTACGTAAAACATTTTCTAAAATTTTCGCCGTCATTCTGAATTAATCTCTAAATATAACCGTTATATTGGTTTGAAAACACTTCTGCGAGAAGGTCTGTCCGAACCTGAATGTCATGGTGATTTAGTCTTTAAATTCAGAAAGATTATTAGCAAAACTGATTTTTCCGTACAATTTAAAAGATTGTCACTCGTTTCAAAAAGATAGTTTACAACATGAATATTCTACGGCAAACTGCATGCATGATTATTAACGCAATTATGGTTGATACTGCTTCCCTCTAACTGCACGACAGTGGTCGGTCCTCAGACAAAATGACGGCTCTCTTCTCAGTCTGTTTCAAATGATCGATGCCTGACTATCAATGTCTGTGGTCGGGTTCATTGTGGTCCTGTTTGTGGTTTTCTTGGGTTCTGGCCTCAGACTGCCATTGGGCCCTTTGCTTGATTCATCAGTGTTTTTGATTGCATATATGTGTTCCACTGTGATGTTTCATAGATGAGGTAGATGACCCCTATGCGGACCGAGCATATATTTGTAATTTGGAACTGCTGACCGTTCCAAGGGGGTTCCTCTGTTGCAGTTCTTCTGTGTTTTTGCGTCTGTGATTTCATATGTGGCGTTTGTTGAGTCATTTGTTTCTCATCTCTCCTTCCTTTGCTGCCTCGGGAAGGCTGTGATTCGTGGTTGTGGATTTCCTAGGTATCTTCACTCATATTTTCGTTGGACATACTTGTCAGAAGATACGTTTTTCATATTACGGCTCATGTTGCTTTTATCGATGAGAATATTGAAAAATGAAGTTAATTCCTGCCAGTACAAACGTGTTTATGGCATTTCCTGGGGATCTTCACTTATACTAAGACCAGACAATGCGAAAATGTGTCTACGGGCATATGCGGACAGCGAAGGCCCTGGTCAGACTACGCATCCGCGCAGTCTGACCAGGGCCTTCTCTATCCGGTAACAGAATTACTGGATACTCTAGAATGTATGAATGGAGAGCAAAGACCCAGATGATACTTTGCGCATGAACAGGATGAGCTGAATCTGAGCATTTTGCGCATGTTCGAAGGCACTTTTTTCGCTTGACGCGGTCCATTTTTACTGATTTTCTTCATGACCAGTGCTGTAAAATTCAACACTACTGATACTGATTAGTACGGTTAGCCAAGCAAAAGGTTCAGATGTCATGGTGTTTCACTTTATGGGAAATATTCAAATTAACAAGAATATTGACCCATTTATGCCGAGTGGACTCTGCTACGTCAACTCTTTGGACAGTTCCTTTTCGAATAGAATGGGTGTCTGGCTGTTTTTATATTAGTACCATGTTTAATATAAATACCTGTATTTAATACAAACAGTTTTTGCTTGTGTTGAGGTTTTAAGGCCGAGTCACCCCAATGGGGTCAGAGCGGTCAGTTTACGTAACCACACTTTTACTGGGCAGGCTTAGTCCTCTAGGTGGTTAACCAGTATTGTGCACATTCCATCGCCAGAAACTGACAACTGCCCTTCTTGAATCAGCGACGGGAGAGAATGACCGTAGAAATATTTCCATGATCAATCTCCACGAAAGAATGCTGCCGACCCGGCGTGGGTCGAACCCGCAACCTCCTGATCACCACTCAGACGCGCATCCAACTGAACCACCATGGCCGGCTAATACAAACAGTCAAACAGTATAGACACTGATCGGGTTCTATACTGTTTGCTAACAAATACCTTTTATGGGATGCTAGGTTTAAATGCGTTAAGGTCAACAAAATGGATTCAAATTAAACGCAAGTGATAAGAAATTATATTAATCTTCATACAATATTTTATTTAAAAAATAACAATACAAACACGTTATTTTACAAACAAATAATTTGTTCAATAGTTAGTATTATGTTTGTATTTTTAAATACATGTACCTATCTTCAACGGCAAGGGAAAATCCGACGGCTAATGTAATCAGCGCTTGAAAAAAAAACAAAAAAAAAAAAAAGAAAAAAAAAAAAAAAAAGAAAAAAAAAACATAGATGTGGCTGGTATCTAATAAAATCAGCATCGCAGTGTAAATCCTGTCAGACATGCCTCTTTAACAGTAAGCCGATATATTTCTACTTCTGCATAAAAAACCCCCAAAAAACAAAAAACAATCAAAACAAAAAAAAAAACAACGTCTATGTTGTGAATAATCACTGGACGAATGCTCAGCCTGTTGTAGTTATGAGAATCAATTCGTCCAGGTGCCTAACCACAGGATGTTCTGGCTTTAAAAAAAATCCCAACATTTCCTACATTATCACCAGTAATGTTACCTTAAGTGCATCAATGCAATTGGTGTGGACTGTAAAATACACAGCATGCTGAATAAACATATCCATACAAATCAAAAGCAAGATTCCTGTTTGCTTTCTGCAAATTTACCGTTCGAAAATGGTATAATACGACTTACATCAAGCTTACAAAACACATACACACTGTAACAAATAATATATTGTTATATCGAAATGTTCGGTTTTATTGCCTAAAAACATGTGACCAACGTATTTCATCAAAACAAAGCAATGAGCTGTATTACAATACAGCAACACTATCTGTAACTGCTATATTAATTTTAACTTTCAAAGGGACAAAACGCAAAAAGAAAAAAAAAATTAAGAAGTAGTCTTAAGAGTAACCATTGTGGAAAAGGAACCTACCAATCTTTACATTTATTTATTTGCTAAATTGCAGTTTAGTACAGAGGTGTAACTGGAACTAATATCGACATCACCAAACTTCTAATAGACCCATTAACACTACTAACATAAATAAAGGTGTAAAATAGTTTCCAGTTTTGTCTCAAACAAAAGGTAGATATATTATATTATTCTGTAAAATAAACATGTTGAACAAAGTGAAGGAGCACAATCAACTGATGAAGGTGAATAAAGTATAGATAAACATCACAGACAAAAAAGTAAAGACTGTTAACCTGCCACCGTGAAAAGAAAAAGTACATACTTTGTTGCTTTATTATGCTATCTGGGCAAAAACGCACATTTTATAAATAAAATAGCACGTATACGGCAAAGATATCTAGATAAAGCAAGGCAGGTACATTTGTAGGCAAGAAAATGCTAACGAAAACAAAGACTGTCTCTGATGAGAGGGGTGGGATAATTGTATTGATTCCTGATCATTGCCTTCCCTTCTACATTCTATATTTGATTGTTTGCGAAACTTAAGGACAGTTTATATGTAAATATTTACAATAAAACAAAACCTTTCTTTTATTATAAATAGGGCACAAGAAGAAAAGATGTTCAAAATTCTTAAGGAAAGCAAGGTGTTTTATACTGACAGTGTACATCAGCAACGGAATTACCTTTTACTGAAACGTGTAATAAAATCAGATATGCACAGATTTTTACACCCCGAAAGTACCTTCGAAAACGACCTTCAAAAAACATTGAAATAGTTATGAAGATACTGAGCCAAGGCCACAATCAAAGAACACAGCGCTCACCAGGCTCTGGACAAGGTTTGAATGAAACAAAATAATAAAACAATGCTTCATCGAAAAAATAATGATGAATCCGAAACTGCAACCGAAAACCCACCTTAGAACAGTCAACAGCAAAACTGTTGGGAACTTAAATCTGGTTTTACGGGTAACAAAAAAAAATTTGTCTAAACTCAAACAAAATTAATCCCGATAACATATTTGAACAATAACAACAAAAAGTGTTATCACCCTTACCATTACACTCATTCAAAATAATGATGAAAACCCTGAATATTGTAGATCTACTTGCTTTCTTACTTTTCAAAACTATTTCACCTACTCGGAAGTAGTGGACGGTGTCAACCACCCCTTCACCATCACTTGGACAGACGGAATTTGGTTTAGCGTTTCATAATACATAAGCAATTTGGTAGGAATGATTGAAAATATTGTATCAGAAACCATTTGTCTTTTTCTGTTTCTGTGCTTTGTTCTCAAATATTTATCAAAACTTTGGCCCCCAAAACTTGGTCTTACCTACACGTCATGTGTTTTCTTTTCTCTAATCAATTAGTTTTAATTTCATATCAGCATGGTGACTGCAAAAACTTCAGAAAATTTGAACAAGAGAAACTTGTTGAAAACACATCTCAAAAGTGTCTATCCTATCGGGTTCTGCAAAACTGCAACAATTTTTACTTTGGGGAAAATAAAATCTGTGTAATTTTGTAATTCAATAAACAAAACTACTTCTGATGAGTAAAGCGCTAGTCGAAAAAAATCTATCTGAAATATGTCACAAAACGAGTAGAAAACCTGTCGCAGGGGAGGTGGTGGGGGGAGGGGGATACAGTAAAACTTCAGTCTCGAACATCGATGACTCGTTTACCTACCTTAAACTTGTTTTTGAGTCCCTTGGAAAGAAAACAATTCAGGGATATTTTATGGACTTTTTTTTTATCATGAAATTGTATGTTATGTCTTCTCAATAGAATCGCTTCGATACCATTACGAAAACATGCCTATTCAAATATATAGAAGATTTCATCTCCAAAAACTCAAAAATTTTCAGATAAAAACCCCGATATTTTTTTCATATTTCTGCTCAAAACATAGATTGTGGGTACTCGTTAGAACCGCCTCGGCGAGGCGGTTCTAACGAGTACCCACAATCTATATTATTTAGCAAAATAAGAAAAATAATGTATACCCCTGTAAACCCCAGTTTTACTATATAAAAGTGGGGTTGAAGGGGGTCAAATTTATATAGGCATGTTTTCGTGATGCACACCACAAACTCATATTCTATAGAAGATCGAAAAGATATCTCTGAATTATTTCCATTTGCCTCCTGACCTGGCGCTATGTACGATTGTCCTTCAATGTAATATTGTATAAAATCGGAGAACATGTACCATTCATTGTTACTCAAGTTATACGTATATGAAAACTAGCCATGCATAAATGAGTCGCAACGTGAGAAAACGTACCTTCTGACATGAGCGTCCATCAAAGACTCAAATTATTTTGCGCGTCCGCGCGTCTGATCAATCTTCGTTATCGGCGTGAAGAAAGTTTGCGTCCTTGGCATTCCAAAATGTGCCCAATGATGATTCTGATCAGACTGTGCGAGACCTATATCTAACATCACGGCAAGTATGAACTACTTCCACCCAGAGATTCAGGAGATATAGCCTTTTAAAAACTTAACTAACGCTGACGCCGTGGTGACTGCTATAAGCTCTACCCGTACTTTTGTACAGGCGAGCTAATAGTTCTTTGCCAGTTAACTAAAATTGTTCGTTTGAAAAGTCTGCATAACTGAATTTCAGCACCAGATACTAACAATAAAAAGCTTAGTTAGAATCCTCACTGACCATTATCAGAAGAACACAAGGAAGGCACAGAAAAAGTACTTGAAATAAAAAGAACGCCAAAGAGAAAACAAAGAACAGTATTTTACACCGCAAATGTAGTACTAATACAATAACATGCAGAGTAAATAGGGCAATCATATACATTGCGAAAACACACCTATTCAAATATATACAAAATTTCACATCCAAAAACTGAAAATTTTCAGATAACAAACTCTGATATTTTTCATATTTCTGCTCAAAACATAGATTGTTGGTACTCGTTAGAACCGCCTCGGCGAGGCGGTTCTAACGAATACCCACAATCTATGTTTCCGAGCAAAATAAGAAAAATTATGAATACCCCTGTAAACCCCAGTTTTACTATATAAAAGCGGGGTTTAAGGAGGTCAAAATTATATAGCATGTTTTCGTGATGTATATGTGTTTTCCCAATTTTTTATTTATTTATTTATTTATTTTAATAACACATGTACAGATAAGAACGTGTCATCAGTTTGAACAATGTATTTGTTTCAATATCTTATTAGATACAAGATGTCAAAAGCGTTACGATTCGATGTCAAATTCATTGTAACAGGCACGCAATCTGCATGCACTATATTTGCATGACAGTACAATGAGAGCACATAAACATGCATACTGAATGTGTTACCGATAATATACTGACATAGTCAAAACAATGACGTATCTTGTGAAATAAAATTGTGTACAGGGTATTTACCAGCATAAGCTACAAAATAATACTCTATATCAAAGAAATATTTGGATTATTTTTATTTGTAAAAGACAATACACATGTATATTGCAGAAGGTACAACATTAATTCAGTCATTAGTATTCAAACAACCTGGGCCCAGTTGTTCAAAGCTAACGATGTCGTTAGTTAACGATTCGTTAAAATTTTAATCGAGTGATACGCAAATATGCTGAAATTTTTTGCTGAAAAAATGTGAGTAGCTTTTGCAGTGCAAAAGCTACTCACATTTTTTCAGCAAAAAATATCAGAATATTGTGTATTGAATCCACTAGAACAGTTAACGAAATGACCCTTAACGAGCTCGTTAAGCTAACGACGCTTTGAACAACCGGGTCCTGGACATTATTACAAAATCTGCTAAGGACGTTAGAGAGACAGGTCTCTGTAGGTTCCAGATTCATAAACATGCAATTTTACATCATGTTGCTGCATCAGACATGACAATCCACAGGGAACTAATTACATAAAAAATAAACTTGTTAATTATTTACAATGAATGTTTATCCCATGATATGTACCTTGTAGTTATTTGCCAAATGACGTAAAACCATATATAAATTTTGTACAGCTTTAATACTATATGACATTTAAAGTCTTTGTCAGTATTTGCAGCATTTATATGAGCCTTAATGAAAGAGATTCATTCATAAAACTATTTTACTGATAGATTCTGAAAAGAAATGACACTCGAAAGCAACGAAAACAGCTGGTGTCGAAATTTTGTGGGTCCATCTAGTTTGAATCTGCCAGCTGCTCCTTGTAACGTTTACAACGTTCTGGTAACAGCAGAATAATGACTGCTGTCGAGCCAAGCAGCAGACCAGGATTTATCTTTGTGTTTCCAAAATAAAATAGAAATGTTTATTGTTATCACAAATTAAAACGAAAATAAAACTTTCACTCTTTAATAATAAAATATTGACAAAACTAAACAATCACGAAAACAGCCTATAAAATTTTGACCCCCTTAAACCCCATTTTTATATAGTAAAACTGGGGTTTACAGGGTATGCATTATTTTTCTTATTTCTGCTCAAAACATAGATTGTGCGTACTCGTTAGAACCGCCTCGACGAGGCGGCTCTAACAAGAACCCACAATATATGTTTTGAGCAGTATGAAAAATATCAGGATTTTTTATCTGAAAATTTTCAATTTTTGGTTGTAAAATTTTCAGTATATTTGAATAGGCATGTTTTCGTAATGGGAGAGACCGCTCAGTCATCTAAGTAAACTGTGTAAATACACAAAGTATATCCCTAATTACCCCTTACCATACTTGTCCAATACTCCCTGTTAACCCTTGTCATGCTGAATAAATTAAGATACCATGCCCACTTCTAATTTCCAGCCAATCAGATTACCTGATCCAGGTTTTTGATAGAAATTCAAGTATTTAATGACAAACAGTGCAGATCCAGATCAGTTGGCTCTTCAGAAGCCAACTGATCTGGATCTACACTGTTTGCTAAAATAGGGCATGTCGTGTTCAGCAAGAGAAAGGTTAATGAATCTAAATTAGTTGAAAACAGGATAAACCTTATCAGGCGTTCTACGGTGTCTGAGCTAGTCTATCTCCATTGTTTGATCAGGTCTGTCTCTTTGAATACTTAGGGTAAATACGGAACTAATGAAACGGATTCAGAATTAGCACAAAACAAACAAAAAAACAGGGTGTTTTGATTTTAATTGAATTTTGGATCGTATAACTTACTGCAAATCAACGATTGTCATATCTGTAATCTTTAATATTAATTTCAGTATGAAAAAATGCAGGAGAAATTAAATTTGATAACACTAGATGATGCTTTTATAATCAATACACACAGAATGGATACGTCATCACGAAAACATGCCTATATCATTTTGACCCCCTTAAACCCCACTTTTATATAGTAAAACTGGGGTTTACAGGGGTATACATTATTTTTCTTATTGCTGCTCAAAAACATAGATTGTGGGTACTCATTAGAACCGCCTCGCCGAGGCGGTTCTAACGAGTACCCACATTCTATGTTTAGAGCAGAAATATGAAAAATATCAGAATATTTTATCTGAAAATTTTCAGTTTTTGGAGATGAAATTTTTCTATATATTTGAATAGACGTGTTTTCATAATGTAATGTATTGTTACTTTTTACCACTATGCTACTGCTTCAAATACTTATTGAAAAACGACTTTCATAATCTCAGAACATGATGCATGACATAACGAAATATCACAATTTAATAAATCCTATCTAAAATGAATGAACATGCACTAAAACAAATATACGAGTTTGCATAAGAGAAAATGCACCTTGTCACATATACGAATATGCACTGTCCCAGATCAACCTGTGCATCTGACATCCTCCGATGTACATAATATCTGCGTTTTATAACAGCGAAAATAAAGCATGTCAGAATGAATCAAACATATGCCATAATTCAAGATAAGAGGAGTATCTAAAGACATAACGAAAACACGCCTATTCAAATATATTGAAAATTTTACCACCAAAAACTGAAAGTTTTCATATAAAAATTCTGATATTTTTCATATTTCTGCTCAAAACATAGAGGCGGTTCTAACGAGTACCCACAATCTATGTTTTTAAGCAGAAATAAGAAAAATAATGTATACCCCTGTAAACCCCAGTTTTACTATATAAAAGTGGGGTTTAAGGGAGACAAAATTATAGAAGTATGTTTTACTTGTCCACGAAAGCACATGTTGTGTTACCCATTAAACCTCACATAGGCGCTTCTAATGAGTACACATAGCATATAATTTCGTGGACAAATAAGAAAAATATCACTATTTAGGGGTCGAATAAAAAGTGCCTTATCTGGAGCTGTGATATGCATAGACTGATCTGGATTTAGGTTATTCACACATGCAACACGGTACAATTCCATTTGTAGTGAGTCATATATAGTTTCTACTATACCTCACAGCACTTTATTTCAGGCAAAACAAGCAAAAAGGTAGCCACTATCATGTATATCTCCTTCCGAGATAAAAATATCAAAGGGCTGAATAGCCCTGAAATGACAGATTCTATGAGAAACTAATAAATTCCAGGTATCATTTTGTTCTCCATTGAAGTTTGTGAGACGCTTCTTCGTCGAAAAAAACAACTAGCTACAGCGGACGCGCAGGCTGATCTGCGCCTTTGTTGTTCGCACATATATTAAGGCGGGTTCTCTCAGCGACTCTCGCCATAGATCAAGCATAAGTTGCACTACTTTTGTATGGACAGCTCTTCAATGGCGTACTGATATACACACATCGAAACATTGGGTCTACTTTTGTCACTTTCTCTAAAACCGTGCGTGGCAACGAAGAATGACAGATAGAATCTATCATTAAAAAGCAAGCAAAAATGAGACAAGAATGTGTATTGAACTTACGAATACTCATAAAACCGGATTTAGCACTCCTCCTTCAACCCGACTTCGCAACGGTTGTGTGGCTGTGCAGTTATTTATCTGGTCGCTCTGTTTGCGTGGAAATGTTGTTCTAAATTGTCCTTAAATGTTAATAAACATCATATAGAAGATGACCAGAAATTAGCCACATTCGCAGATCTGAGCCTACTGATGACACCAAACGGAAGAGCAAACCGTTATCCGGTGCCTTGGTACGGTTATGTTCCGTCTTTGCAGTCTTTTCTTGGAATCCCTTTCTGTACTATGTTTTGGATGATACAAACGAACTGTGATAACAAATTAATATCCTTTTTTCAGTTGGTCATTGGGTTGGAAAAAATCTGAACAGGATTGCCTGTGACAGGCTTTCTCATGTGTTATTTCTGATCGGTATCATGGCGGGAATTTGTTTCAACAAGTTCATGAAAAATGTAGGTCAAGTATCGTTAAATCGTTTCAAAGAAAAAAATATAAACTTACCACAGGTTTGCAATTTCTAATCCCTATGTTTCAAGCTAGCATCCTGTTTTAATATATATTGGACTGTTTTCGGCCCGACATAGATTTAAGCAGAATGCTAACTGGGATGATTCACTGGCTGGATTTACGACCTACTGTATCAAAGAATAATTTCAGTGAACAAAAGTGGTCCAGAGCTTCAATCTTCACTATTCGCATATATAATTAGGTTTTGTCCTGATGTTAGACGAATTATTCAATTTAACATGTCATACTGAAAACCTGACACTCTTCTTACTATTAAGTCTCTATTCCCTGGTCACGCTTTAAAAAACTAAGTTTAGTCAGTAAAAATATTACATGTTTTAACCTATTTACATAAAAAAAAACCAATTAACGCTATCATGCATGATTAGTTGCCACCATTTGTTTCTGTTGCCTGAAAAATGAAACGTATTTACTCCCATAACCAGATGTTAATATATGTTGATAAAATTCTATAACAACAATAAAATAACAGAACAAACCGTTCTGATGAATCATCTGATAGAACAATAAGTCAATTTTTCATCTCCAACGACCAATACATAAAAAATGCAATCAGTGTATTTTGTTTGTTTGTGTTGAGGTTTTACGGCCCAGTCAACCCAGTGGGGTCATGTCGAGCGCGGTCAGTTTACCAAACCACACGTTTACTGGGCAGGCTTAGTTCTCTAAGTGGTTAACCAGTATTGTGCACATTCTTTCGCCAGAAACTGACAACTGCCCTTCTTGAATCAGCGGAAGGGAGAGAATGACCGTAGAAATTATTTCATGATCAATCTCCACGAAATAATGTTGAACCCGCGACCTCCTGGTCTCCAGTCGGACGGCGCATCCAACTGAGCCACCGAGGCCGGCATCAAACAGTGTATTAGAAAACTGTTTGCTTACCAGCCTGTGAATTTGAGAAATAATTTATTTGGAAAAATGGATGTGTACAAATCAAATTTTAGATAGTTATGGTTGAAAGGGTAATAAAACAACTTATCTTATACAGCCTGCTACAAAGCAAAACGGCACTTAACCCTTAAAGCGCCAAGAAAATCTGCATCTGAAAATGTCGTCTGCTTATGTCATCTGCTGCATCTTCTTGCAAACTTTTCAAACTTACATTTTGCATATAGGCAAACAGTGTGGACCCAGATCAGACTGCTCCTGATCTAGGTCCACACTGTTTGCAATAATGACTTTTAAAGTAGCCGGCAGAAGACAAAGCGGACGACAACTGTTGTGATTGGCGCTTTAAGGGTTAACCTCATAGGTGAAATGTGCAGATTCAGATCGGTATGTGTTTCAATGCAGTCAGATCAGGATCAATACATTTTGATTACACAACATCTTTGCATTGAAGAATCTATGTTACAAAAGGCACTGACTGAACTTGACCAGATTGTTTGGACGTATAAACTGACCTGGGTCTTTACATACATGAATAAGCAGTCTTGCCAGTTGTAAGCTCAATTATATAAACAATATTTACATCAACGCGGTAAAATCTATATTACCATCGTCTGTATCACAGATAAATATTCCGTCGCTTTTTGAAACATATCTACCACAATAGTTTGAATTGATAACAGTGTATTGACTGAAATAGTTCTCCTCGGGATAGAGATGAAAGTCATAAAATCTAACACCTCTAGTCGCGAGGAAACTGAAGAACCATTTCCAAAAAAATTACATGCATGTATGTATATTTTAACACTGTCGGATTATCTTTTTTTTTCTGAGAATATTTACTAAACAGCTATCCCTATGAATCATCGTTTTGCAGCATCGAAAGATAAACCTGAAAGCGCCAAGCAGACGTCCTTTTATACTTTTTTTTTTCAGAGAAAATAAGTCTTGACATATTCTATAAATCGTCTGCCTGCCAAGTAGGCGATTCACATAAAATGTCGACATGTATCTTTGAAAATAAAAAAAATATCTGCTGCAGTTTTGACTGGCAATTTAAGGAATAATATACACAATCTTCAACAGCTTCGACTTTAGATCTCAAACTCTCACAATGATTGTAATCTAAATAAATCTAAATAACCATTCATTTAAAGACCGTAGTAGAACTGGGACCTCGTCATGCTCATATTCTTGGACATCCTGCGAACATTGCCTTCAGTATCAATCTTTCTGACAAATTTTCATAGGCTACATATTTAGTAAACAACTAAGCTGTACTCTTAAATTATTGTCTTAAACTATTATCGCTTGCAATATGGTATTTCAGTCTTTACCTGCCAATCAAGTCTTCCTTCTTGATGTATGTCTTGCAACTGCCCAACATATTGGACAGCTGACAGTAATGGCCACCTAACTGTGTGTCACTAAATGCTTATTACAATAAAACCTCAATGACTCGAACACGGATGGCTCGTTTATTATTGCTAATTCGAATTCAAAAGGAAATTCTCTTGATAGCCCAAGAAAGCAAATATTTTTGGATATTTGGGGAATTTTTTCTATTTTATCGCGAAATGTACGTTGTTGTACTCATTAGAATCGCCTCATCGAGGCGATTCTAATGAGTGCACTCACATACCGCTATTATATAGAAAATCGAAAAGTCATCCCTAAATTGTATCCATTTGCCTCCTGACCTGGCGTTATGATTGACTCTCAGTGGCTCGAACTACCCATGTCTAGAACAAATTTCAACGGTCCCAGAGATGTTCTAGTTATTGAGGTTTGACTGTTATTGAACTGCAATATTAATTTTATTAATCTTTAAAGTGCTAATCACAGCTACAGTAGGAGACAGACATCTTAAAAAAAATTTACATTGTATTTTCTTCTCAGAGAAAATAAGACTTGAAATTTCATGTAAATCGTCTGCCTTGCAGACGAGTCACATGAAATGTCAAGTCTTATTTTTTTCTGAAAAAATAACAAAATCTATTTTAGGAAGTCGCCGGCGACCATTTAGCTTAGCGCTTTATGGATTATTTGGTTAATTGCCAAATATCCCTATTAGCTGGGCGGAGTCTCAACAGCTTTACATTTGCTGACGTTGAGATGCCACCGCAAGCTTAGGCAAGATATTGTAGCGAAGCCTGCCATTTATAAACTTTCTCCCTGGCCATTATGACAGTGTATGTTTCAACAAGCACATAAATATCATAATATAAATTCTTGTCATGATTATCTTACAATGTAAAGTGTGGAGTAATCTGTCGTAGGATGACAAGAGCTGACGACGACGGTAAAATCTACTGCCGACCGCACAGCCAAAACATGGAAGACAGATTATTCTATCACTGTAATGATAGGAGCGACAACGAGAGAAAACGCATTTTCTGACTGAGGCCAACGAGGACTCAAAACAGACTGCGCATCCAGTCTGTTTTGAGTCTTCGTTGTCCGCAGTAAGCAACTTTGCGCCCTTGGCTAAGTGAAATATGCCCAGTGAAGATTCTTATCAGATTGCGCATGTCCGAAGATACGTTTTGGTACGTTGTGGTTCATATGCAATAGTTAGGTAGATAAGGTTCAATCTATCGTTTGTTCATAGAGTAACCAATCCCCACAGTAGCTTGCAACGTGCTGTGTAAGTCTTCGATTCTCACGTCCTTGAGATGTAATAAATGTTCTAATCGACGAATTTTAGCGTTGAGTATCTGTGAAAAGAAAAGAAAAAAAAAGAAAATAGTCGAAATTCATTTTGGACCAAGAAAATTTGTTCTAGGCAAGGGTAGTTCGAGCCAACAAGTCTGAATAACATTAATCGAAACTGAAGGAAATAACGTAAGTTCAGGCAAAAAATACCTTCCAAAGACGTAGATAAAAAGAAAAAGCAGCAGGATAAGAAGTACGTTGTACGTGCAGCCCCAACAGTAGACACCTTCGGATGAAATGTGCCATCTATTTTCAAACTAATGAACAGCCAAGTTATTTCAATTAATAAAATTGGCTGAAACTTTATTTTTGTTACTTTATATATAACATAATGTACAACAAAACAATATTTTCCCGGATCTGACTGTAAGCCTTAGCTTGTCTGAAAGTCATCTCCTATAAAATTAGCCGCAACGTGAGAAAACGTACCTTCTGACACATGTGCAAAACGAAGACTCAAATCAGCCTTCGCTTCCGTGCACTCGGATTAGAGTCTACGTTGTTCGTATAAAGAAATTTTGCTGTCTTGGCTATTCAAAATGCGCTCAGGAAAGATTCCGATCAGACTGCGCGAATACATTGGGTGATCTCAATCTTCACTGGGTGCACATGTCCAAACGTAAGCTTTCTGATATTGCGGCTAATGTTTATTACGGAAACGGCATACACATTATTTACGCTAAGTACAGTCGACTCCCGTTATCTCGAAATCCAAGGGACTCACTGAAACACTTCGAGATATCCGTACTTCGACATATCAGAGTTGAGAGAGTGAGGAAAAAAATAAATTGAACAACCACATTTAACGAATGAATATGTAATTTGACTCCTGAAGTTAGAAATATATATATAAAATAATGTGGAAAAGAGGAGAAATTGCTCCTGAGGAGCAATTTCTCCTTTTTTCCACATTATTTTGTTACCTGTTGTCATAGTTTCATGTTAAAACAGGGACCAGATTTTCACTTCGAGATAAGCGGTATTTCGAAATAAGCGAGTTCGAGATAACGAGGTTCGACTGTATTCGGATAGACAGACCTGTCCAAGCAGTGTAGACCCAGGTTAGAAGTCACAGAGGGTGTACACTGTTTGCCACTCATCCAGCAGTTTGCAGACACATTATCGGGTAGTAAGATGCTTATGCAACTTTTAGGGCAAGTATGGTAAGGAGCTGACCGAATATCTAAGGTAAATATGGTATACATATTTCATCCTTTACAACTATTGGCAAGTTCAGTAGACAACAACTTGAAGATTTTTTTATCCCCACGCTTTAGCAATTGGGATATTGTAAACGCGTCCGTCCGTCCGTCACGCTGTTTCCTTTTAAATCACTGGGCGAAATTAAACCAAACTTGCTACATGACTTCCCCACGTACGAAGGGTGTGTGGCAGCAACGTCATTTTTCATTCTGCCCCATGTTACCTTCGGGTGGGATCAACAGTCAATGTCTTTCCGTCCGTCCATCCGTCATGCTATCTCCTCCTAAACCACTGCGCGAAATTTAACCAAACTTGCTGCACGACCACGTGGTAAAGGTGTGCGAGAGCAACATTATTTTTCCGTCCGTCCGCCCGTCTGTCCGTCCATCACACTATTAGCAACATTAGCACGGAGCGTGGGGATTTTGCGATGGTGTGCCATCAACTGCGCAATCTAGCTTGCATTCTTTTTCTCTAAATATAGGCTTGACAATTTATGCCAATTCTCCTAAGGATCAATTTGCATGAACTGACAAAGCCTATTCGGAGATAAAAAAAAATCCAAAATGTCGTCTGCTGAGTATTTAACCCAGTATGCTTAGTTATAATATTTGCTTTAAACTTTTCAAAAGTGGGTATAGTGATATGAAAAGTTAAGGATTAAAAATACAAAGTAATAAAGTAAATACAGACTGAAGTTATGTGAATGTTAAATACCTGGTTTAAATAAAAACGGTAAATAATTAAGTTAGAGTTAGTAGGAGACCAAGAAAATATATTTTCTGAATTAACGAACGATATAAACTCAGACCGCTAATACTAGCTGCAGTTCGCTGCATAAAGACCGCGAAGTCCAAATTGTTGTGTGTGAAACAGTTTTCTTTAACGTATGAAATGATAAAAATCTGATAAAACTGGGTTAACAAAAAAAAACAAAAACAAAAAAACAAAAAAAAAAACAGAAAAAAAAAAAAAAAAAACACGGAGTAGGGAGTATGAGCATTAAGGGGACTGGACGTACTTTGTAGATTTTCCACCAGTGGCCATTTCTGACAAGACCCCCTATTTACCTTTCTGCACACCAAGTTTCATGTGAAAACAAGTCTTCTCTAAAAGTATAGAATTTGCTTCCAGTGTGAGTAAATCATTTCCTTTTAGAGAATACTCCTTTTCAGAAGAAAGCAAATGCAATTTTGAAAGAGTTGTCTCCCTTGAAAGTGTATCAATTCCCCTTAATGGAAAAAGGTATTTTGAAAGCTGCCTCCCTTGAAAAAAGTAATTTTAGATAATTGTCCCCCTTAAAACGGATCAATCACGCTAAACGAAAAAGGTGTCGGGAACCATCGTTTTCTACAGAAAACCATCACAACAGTTGAAAAGCAACACTGTTGAAATAGATAGACGTTACCTGAATTGTCTCCTCCTTCGCTTTACATTCCATTTCTTTCTCTTCATATATCACACGTGGTATATTTTCTGACAGTGGTGGAACAAATTGTCTCGGTACCAACGGAAGTGGCTTGTCAGCAAAATATGACCTGAAAAGAAAGACTTTCTTTAAAAAAAGAATACTCCTGACTTATCCATGGAACAATGTAAATATTATGTAAAATAATGATACTTAACTTCATTTTTTCAATACAATTTAGAATTTAGAGAAATTCTTTTTCTTTTTTTTTTCTTTTTTTTTTTTTTTTTTTTTTTTGTTTTGCTTTTTTTTGCACGAACCCATTTCGTACAAATATTCACAGCTATGTTAGTGAAACTTTCAAATGAAAAAAAAAAGCCACTGTTCTATTCTTCTTACTAGATGCAATTAACGTAAAATTCGTAAAAAACAAATGCCATAAACAGTGTAAATGTTGTTGAAAGTAGTACACACAACCCAGCTAGCATTTTTTATAAATCTATAGCGGGCCGTTATCGGCCCGTCAGGGTAGCTGATAACGGCCCGCTATCGATTTATAAAGAATGCTAGCTGGGAACGTCAACATGCTTGTGTAAATGCGCTGTACTATGATGTAGCGGCTTTACTAATAGTATCATCGCAGATAGTGAGCAAGGCTCACATACCCCCGGCCATAGCTATTAGAGGTATGCTGAACCAGTTTTGTAGATGCAATTTTCCCTAATTATTGCATGGGAGAGATGGGCAAAAGAAAAAAGTCTCAGCATACTAGTTTTCTCTGACACAACATACTTTACCATTGTTAGGGCGTATACAAAATTTGAAGACTCTGGCTCTAATAGCAGGTGAGAAATCTGTGATTGATTTTTATGAGAAAGATAGAAAAAAGATGGACAAATAAACAGACTGATAAGCATGAGGATGCTGATTCTTTCTTACACAATACAACTAGTCATAAGAAAAAGAAGGCAAAAGAAATTTCAGCATCATGGTTTTCCTTTACACATTATACTTCAACCCTTTGTAGGTCTATACAAAATTTGAAGAGTCTTACTCTCATAAGAGCTGATGAATCTGTGATGAAAAATTGTATTGGAGAAAAAGAAAAATGGACAATAAAGGCTACGATAAGGCGTCTGATTTACTCTAAAGGGACAAACAAACTGCCTGAGCAAACAGTGTACACCACCGGCTGACGCCACAACACGAGGCGTCTGATTTACTCTAAAGGGACAAACAAACTGCCTGAGCAAACAGTGTACACCACCGCTGACGCCGCAACATGAGGCGTCGGATTTACTCTAAAGGGACAAACAAACTGCCTGAGCAAACAGTGTAGACCATCGGCTGACGACGCAACATGAGGCGTCTGATTTACTCTAAAGGGACAGACAAACTGCCTGAGCAAACAGTGTAGACCACCGGCTGACGCCGCAACATGAGGCGTCGGATTTACTCTAAAAGGACAGACAAACTGCCTGAGAAAACAGTGTAGACCACCGGCTGACGCCGCAACACGAGACGTCTGATTTACACAAAGGGACAGACAAACTGCCTGAGCAAACAGTGTAGACCACGGCTGACCAAACTTACTACATGACTTCCCCACGTACGAAGGGTGTGTGGCAGCAATGTCATTTTTCATTCTGCCCCATGTTACCTTCGGGTGGGATCAACAGTCAATGTCTTTCCGTCCGTCCATCCGTCATGCTATCTCCTCCTAAACCACTGCGCGAAATTTAACCAAACTTGCTACACGACCACGTGGTAAAGGTGTGCGAGAGCAACATTATTTTTCCGTCCGTCCGCCCGTCTGTCCGTCCGTCACACTATTAGCAACATTAGCACGGAGCGTGGGGATTTTGCGATGGTGTGCCATCAACTGCGCAATCTTTGCCGCAACATGAGGCGTCTGATTTACATAAAGGGACAGACAAACTGCCTGAGCAAACAGTGTAGACCACCGGCTGACGCCGCAACATGAGGCGTCTGATTTACTCTAAAGGGACAGACAAACTGCCTGAGCAAACAATGTACACCACCGGCTGACGCCGCAACATGAGGCGTCTAATAAACTCTAAAGGGACAGACAAACTGCCTGAGCAAACAGTGTAGACCATCGGCTGACGCCGCAACATGAGGCGTCTGATATACTCTAAAGGGACAGACAAACTGCCTGAGCAAACAGTGTAGACCACCGGCTGACGCCGCAACATGAGGCGTCTGATTTACACAAAGGGACAGACAAACTGCCTGAGCAAACAGTGTACACCACCGGCCGACGCCGCAACATGAGGCGTCTGATTTACTCTAAAGGGACAGACAAACTGCCTGAGCAAACAATGTAGACCACCGGCCGACGCCGCAACACGAGGCGTCTGATCAGGGTCTACAAAGTTTATCATTCATCCAGCAGTTTTAGACACCTCAACATCATGTACAACTGACGTTCAAATTTTAGACCATCAGTATATTAAGGAGATAAAATGTTCAAATTTTTAGCATTAATACGGTACCTTATGATGCACAACGCATAAAAAGGTCCTTATGCAATGCGCGGACAATGCAGGCCCTGATCAGCCTGTGCATTTGCACAGGCTGATCTGGGCCTTCGTTGTCCGCTTAAGAATTAATGCTGGACTGGCTCCCGTTTAACTGATATATGAATCAGCATAAAAAAAAAACTATTTGTATTTTACAAAAATCCTATCTTTTGGAATGTCCTTCTCTCTGATTTGGACTGATCAGTTTATGAGTTGCTGACTGGTCAGGGAGATGATATATGCAGAAAAATAGTTAACCCTTAAAGCGCCAAGAAAAACTGCATCTGAAAATGTCGTCTGTTTATGTCGTCTGCTAAATATTCTTGCAGACTTTCCCAACCTATTTTTGCATACAGGCAAACAGTGTGGACCCTGATCAGACTCTGATCTGGGTCCACACTGTTTGCAGAAATGACTTTTAAAGTAACCGGCAGAAGACAAAGCAGACGACAATAGTTGTGACTGGCGCTTTAAGGGTTAAGAAAGAGTATTTTACCTTTGTTAGATTAGAAATGAGCCAGTGCATGACAAAACCTACAAAATGGCATGTGCGCCCAGCGAAGACTCAGATCAGCCTGGGCATTCGCCCAGTCTGATCAGAGTCTTTGCTGTGCGCTCAATGGGTAATTAAGGACCAAAGCTTTCTTCATGCGGACAGCTAAGACTGAACAGACTGGGCGGATGCTCAGTCTGATCTGAGTCTTCGCTGGGCGCACATGCCATTTTGTAGGTTTTGTCATGTGCTGGCTAAAATGTAAAACTCGTAGCGTGGTGCCAGGCTAAATCAATGCACACTGTAGTAAAAGTCGACGAACAGAGAATATCCAGATCAGATGCACGGATGCGCACCCTCCTCTGGACCGTCGCTGTTCGCATATGGCATAAGGGCCCTTTTGCCATGTTACGTATCAATATTATTTAAAGAAGGTTAGTTATTTGAGTCCAGAACGATTAACACATCCTTTCAAGGTAAGTTCATTGTATATACAAAATGTCTACAGCAAACCAATTTAATGACCTAAAATAATCTCCAACAAAACAGAACAACTATCGACAAGCCGACACCGATTTTCTAGTACATATTGGCAACAAAATATATTATTAAATGTATACTTTTTGACATATAAATCCATATTGTGTGACCTTCTAAAATCCATTTTTAAACCCAAATGTTTTACATTAAGAAACAAACTTCTCGTATAAATCTATACACATATTAAAGAAACTGTAACAAATTAATACGCCATGTAATTTTGGATACATACCAAACCTTGATCTTATAATATTAAGCCTTATCCAAATATAAAAACTGAAAAGAAGACTTCACAAAAGTACAGTCTAATGCTTTCATCCATCACCCTCACCAAAAAAGCAAACGTAAAGTGTAAATGAGCCGCGCCCAAGTAAGAAGATACCTCATTTCTTGGGCGTCTGATGCAGACAAAATTCAAACAGCACACAGTATAAAAATCGTCTGACATACAACCACGTGCCACAATCACTGTTACATGAATAAACACTTAACAAACAGCACACTCTTTAAACATTTCAGCAGACGACAGTCTGAAATACAGTAGAACCTCGATAATTCAAACTCAAATAATTCAAAATTCTCAATAATTCAAAATCATTTTGAAGTCCTAACTGACATATATGTATGCATTTAACTCTCAATTATTCCGTCTCAATAATTCAAACACAACTGCTTGGCCCCTTCGACTTTGAATTATCGAGGTTCCACTGTAGTTTTCTTACTTTTGTCCAGAAAACAGCATTTGACATTTCATGCAAATTTTGTATGAAATGTCAAATGTCAATTTTCTCGGAAAAAATTAAAAAAAAAACGACAATTTGTCGCCTGCTAATTTTGCCTAGAGCCTGGTAAAGATTTATGAATAGTTAAGATTTATTTACTTCTTCATATATTACATAAAACACCATACAACGTGAAAGATAACAATCAAAGTCTTTGCAGATTGACTAGCCTTTGAAAAGAGGTAAATCTTGACGGAATCTATTCTTCTCCCAAGGTGCCTAAACACGTGACTTATGACGTCAGCCTACACAGTTTGCGGTCGGGGCTGTTTTGAATTTTATTTCCACTTCGACTTTGATTTCCATCCACTCTCAGTCTATTAACAAGCTAAGCAAGATTTGTTTTGTGCATGGTAACGTTTCAGGTAACAAATGCATTTTACGGTCTTATTACGGATACATGTAATTTAAAACACTTCAATTCCGCCATATTCAATCCAGTAACTTGTGTCGAGGTAAAAATGATAAATAAAGGTGCTGGATCAAAAGCTTAACACATCTAAACTATATATGCTATTTATTAGCCAATGCAGTATTTGCTTGCTGTTAAAATAAACATTTTACCGAGAGAAAACACACACACACACACACACACACACACACACACTAAAGAAGAAACTTGAGATATCGAGCGAGATTTCACGATGGCCGCGTTCTTGCTGGTAAAAAAAAGATGGTGTCACAAGTCACGTGTTTCCCAACACTGAATCTAACTGAGATGACAACCCGCAAATGTTTAAACAAAATAGTTGGTGAAGATGCATTTAATGAATAAAATGTTTACTTCATATATATTATTTAGAAGCTGACGCAATAACTCGATCTATCTATTTTCCATTCATCTTATGATTTTGCTGCAATGTTTTGTCACAGACTGTCGAACGCAGTCCCTTACCGAAAAGAGAAATGCTGGATGTCAAGGTAAATTTTCATGTGCTTGAAGGCTCCATATTCCTCAAAATAGACATTTTTTTTATCCAAGAAAGGTTTAAGACATTTTTTTATCCAAGAAAGGATTAATAGTATTAATAAGATCATAAAATGCGGCATCTGACAGCTTGTAAAACTTCATTTAGTCTCTCGGGAATGAACTGAATCAAAAAATAAAATGATTTTTTTTACCGTATCTCTGAATTAATGTTGCCAACATTAATTCAGAGATATGATCAAAAATCATTTCATTTCAAGAACGAAAGACCAACTGAAATTTTACAGCTGTCAGGCGCCACATTTTATAATTGTATTGATACCATACATCAAATTATGAAATCTTTCTTGGATAATAAAATGTCCATTTTTGAGGAATATGGAGCCTTTAAGGTGAACGGATACACTTTCCGGGGCGGTAACTCTGTCAAAATGGTTTTATCTCTCTTCTGAAAAGGAATCTACTCTAAAGGAAGTCTTTCCTTTTGGAAAAGACCCATTTGCAGAAGGTGCTTGATGTGCGGAAAAGCAAAAGAGGAAGTCACAATAGTAGTCGCCCTTGTACAAATGACAAATACACGAAAAGTGCCCATTCGCCTGAATAAAACATGACACGTAGCTGCAGTTCTACGCCTAACGCAGTGCTGAAACATATAGGCCGCAACATGAGAAAACGTACCTTCTTACCTGTGCACCCAATGAAGACTCAAATCAGCCTGCGCATCCGCACAATCTTATCAGAGTCTTCGTTGTGCGTGTGAAGAAACATTACGAAAACATGCCTATTCAAATATATAGATTTCATCTCCAAAAACTCAAAAAAATTCAGATAAAAACCCTGATATTTTTCATATTTCTGCTCAAAACATAGATCGTGGGTACTCGTTAGAACCGCCTCGGCGAGGCGGTTCTAACGAGTACCCACAATCTATATTATTTAGCAAAATAAGAAAAATAATGTATACCCCTGTAAACCCCAGTTTTACTATATAAAAGTGGGGTTTAAGGGGATCAAATTTATATAGGCACGTTTTCGTGATGGTTTGCATCCTTGGCGATCCAAAATGTGCCCAATGTAGATTCTGATCAGACCGCGCGAACGCGTTGGCTGATCTGAATTTTCCCTGGGCGCACATTTTCTAACGTTGCGGCTCATATCTCTTCCATGCGGTGACGTAAGATTCCATGCAGTGGTCAAGCAAGAATTCAAGGTATCCCTTCCATGCGGTGACTCAAGTAAGAATTCCAGAAATGTGATTGCAAGATTACCGTTCTGGATACGGGTACGTCAGGTCGACAGGCCAAAGTTCCAGTCTACATGCAATTTATCAGAAAACTAGGCATCAGCACAAGTAAACATAGCTACAGATAAGAGGGGGTATCCACATAATATTTTTCTCATTTGTCCACAAAAACATATGTTGTGGGTACTCATTAGAAGCGCCTCGTCGAGGCGCTTCTAATGAGTACCCACAACATATGTTTTTGTAGACAAATAAGAAAGATATCAGCATTTTTCAGATGCAAAAAGTGCCTTATCTGTTGCTATGAAGTAAAGGTTTCAAAGGAGCATGTTACGCTACACAATTAGTGGGGATAACTCTCAAATTGGTTATGCTTGCATTCTAAAAAGGGGTCTAGTCTAAAAGGAAAAAAATTGCTCCCAGTGGAAGCGAAATCATGGTAGCAAATTCTTTCCTTTAGAGTAGGTTCCTTTTCAGAAGGAAAAGCGATCGGGAAGTCAGCAGATCTCCCTGTTAACCCATTGTAGTCGGGAAAACCCTAAAAGGATAATTGGCAAACAGTGCAGACCAAGGTCAGAGCCGCGGAACATGGCGTTTGATCAGGGTCTTACTGTTTGCAAATATTTTAGCCAGTTTTCTTTAGGAATATCTTAATCTCATAGTCAGACGTACCTAAAACTGAAATTAAACTTCCAATATATATATAGTGTGTGTGAGGGTGAGGGGCGGGGGGGGGTCTATCGGTCTACAATGGGTCAAAATTGTAGAAAAGAATATCCAGTCTCCTTTAAGTACATGTGTATATGCGTTACATCGAGAGATAGCATGCAGTCGTACATGAGCGCCCAGCGAAGATTTAGATAAGCCTGTACATCCGCACAGTGTGATCAGTCTCCGCTGTGTCCGAATGCAGACGTCTACTGTCTAATCCAGCGTCGTTTTTTTTTTTTTTTTTACACAAATTACATAGCTCTAGTTAAGGCGCTTTTTTAACTCCAAAAATATTGATATTTAACCTGGAACCCACTCTTATCTAGGCCTATGACAATTAGTTGCAGTATCTACATTAAAAAATAATTGCTGTCTATATATCTTTCTACATTGCTGAAAAACATCACTGTGCAGACACAGTATGGCGCCATCAGTGTTAGGCTTACATGACGTGGTTCGAATAAAACAAAATGGCGCCCAACAAGAATACAAGAATCCCATTTAAAAATAGATCAACCTGCGCATCCTGATGACGCTTTGGATCCTTGGCTACGCGCAGAGTGCCCTGCAAAGATTCTGATCAGACTGTGCGGGTGCGCAGGCTGACCTGAGTCTTTGCTGGGCGCACATGCAATCTTGTAGGAAATGCTGTGCCTCGGGCCATTTTTTTAAGAGACAATGGATCCTTCTGATGCTCAGGACGAAAGTTTTTTATTATTTTTTTTATGGGATATCCATGCGTTAATAAGTTAATATAATCTCTGCACTCGTTATAAAATTACTGTATTGACAAACAGACAAACAACCGCATTTGCCCTAAATATTGGGACAACTTAACTCCTTAACATACATGTCCTAAAATTTGAACAAGATTTATTCACTGCATGCTGAGGTGTTTAGAATATTGCTGGTCGAGTGGTAAACAGTGTAGACCCTGATTTTGCGGCGTCTGATTTTGGCCTACACTGTTTGCTCAGGCCTGCCTGTCCAAATACTAAGGTTTTTTACGGTACACAACAATTTCACTACATCCATGCAGACATTTCAACTATAACTATGTGACCAGTCTGATACCAAACTGATACCAAATAATGAACTGTCACCTTTTTGACGTTAAAGTAAGGAATTCGTTTAAACACGTGCCCCTTGTAATAAGTCGGGCGTTATATTTTCTTTCAGAAATACTTATAGTGTAATTCCACGACTAAAACAATTTTGAATCTTATATAATTAAAAGTAAGCAAAATTGTAGCAGACGACATTTTTTTATTATTATTTTCACAACCTCATTTTGTCTGAAAGTGCACACCAAAAAAAAAAAATAATAATAATAAAATAAAAATAGAAATAAAAAACATAAAAATAATAAAATAATAAATAAAAGGAAAATATGTCGTCTGCTGCAGTTAAGACCTGCGCTTAAAGGATTAAGCTGCTACATTAGAAAACACTACCTATTATGACACATGTGGGCAACAAAAGTCCAGATCGGTAAATTTTTTCAGCCATTTTAACCAGGGAATCAACTGTGACTTCCTGTTTGCTCTCCTGCGCACTTCTAAAAAGGGGTCTACATTTTTTTTTTTAGAAAGACCCCTTTTCAGAAAAGAGGTAAGCAAAGTTGAAAGAGTTATCTCTCCTTAAAGTGCATCAATTCCCCTTAAACGATTTTTCAGAAATATTTCATTCTTTTAACTCTTTCGCTGCCAAATTTCAGACTACATTTGTCGTCTGTTTTTTTTTTTAAACAAACTATTGCTTAGAAAGAAGTTTCTTTGTAAAGCTGAAAGACTGAACGTCAAACAGCGTAGATCCAGATGAGACGGCTCATTATGAACCTTCTCATCTGGATATATGCTGTTTGCAAAAGCCTATTATTATCGCTTATGGCAGTGAAAGAGTTAACCCATTTTAGTCTGAGACCCCACAAGAGTAATTTGCAAACAGTGCAGACCCAGATCAGCGGCGTCTGATCAGGGTTCCACTGTTTGCAAATAGTTTAGCTATTTTTCTCTATGAATATCTAAATTCAATAGCCTTACATACTATGTTTACTCAGCATATATTGGGTTAAACGCTGTATTACCTTTGTTGCATATCCGGATATAAAGTACCAGTCTGGATTAAAATTAGTATTAGTAAGTACACTTTAAACGTCCAGCTACATATGCTCCGGTTATACTAATCCTTAAAGCACTCAGCAAATTGCAGAAGACGACATTATATATATATATATATATATATATATATATATATATATATATATATATATATATATATATATATATATATATATATATATATTATTATTATTATTATTATTATTATTACTATTTTCAGAGAAGATAAAACGGCATTTCATGTAATTGTCTTTTAGGCAGACGATTCTCATGAAATGTCAATCTTATTTTCCCTGAAAATACAATATTGATAATAAAAATAATAATAATAATTTCGTATGCTGCAATTGTGATCAGATTAACGCTATTACAATTAAGTTAGGCAACACGAAAAAGTCAAATTTAATCAGTTTTCTTGATTCTATAAAAGTTATTTTTGTTTTTTTTTCTTGGCATTCCCACTTGCAAGCATCGTATTAGCGCAATGCTATCTAACCAACCGACTTCTTGTCTGCCATTTATTTTAATCTTTAATCTTGTGTGTTTCCAATCCGAAAAAAACAAAAAAAACAATGCAAACAAAGCAAAAAAAAACAACAAAAAACAAAAAAAAAAAACAGCTTTAGGTCAGTTGCTGAAAAATAGAGGCAAAAGTTACTCTAGAATCAAGAAACAGTACAGAAAGAGAAAATATATTTCATGTACTCTTGGGTAACAATTAAAAGATACTCTATAGACTGAAAGAATAGTTGTTGTTTTTTTTTTCTTTCAAATATTCAGTTTAAAGAAAACTACTAACTGGCAAAAGGGTGACAGAACTTATAGCTTACCGCTCATTACGATTGTCAGATAACACGTCTGTCCTAAGTTATTCAGAGGTAAAAATATCAATTTGAGTCAGAGCAGAGCATTTCCTATACGACGGTATATGCGCCTAGCAAAGTCTCAGATCAGCCTGCGCGGAAGCGCAGGCTGATCTGAGTCTTCGCTGGGCACTCTGTGGGTAGCCAAGAATTCAAAGCGTATTCTGGCGGACAGCGAAAATTCCGATCAGACTGAGCGGATGCACGGGCTGATCTGAGTCTTCGCTGGGCGCACATGTAATCTTGTAAAAAGTGCTCTGGCCCGGCTCAACTGATGATTTCCAGATAAAATATCCATAAATAAATTATCCATATCCATGATGGAAGGAAAATGGTACACTGTTAGATTATTAAAAGAAATTAAGATATTAATAAATATCCCTGAAACTGATTTATGATTACTTTGCCGTTAGACAAATCCCCCCACCCCTAGCTCTCGCTGACACACACACACAAACACACACACACACACACACACACACACACACACACACACACACACACACACACACACACACACATTGTGTATCCATTTTCTCTCTTTTGTCTTACTTGGAAATTATTGACTCAACACCAATACAGTTATACAGCCAGAACAGCTTTCGTTAACACAACAGAACACTCCAGACCCAGGTTAAGTTTAAATACCATATTTATCCTTAGTATTCGGACTTACAAGTCAGTTTCTAGACTGTTTGAATCTCACTCAGCAATTTTCCGACACAAGAACAGGCAGTAAAATCGACTTGTTCAAATTTAATAGGAGATGAACAAAACAAGCAGCATGCTTTCATTCAAATCCTAATGAGTATTGTATGTATGTATGATTGTGTTGTGATTTCGATGAAATAAAATACGTTTAAACCAAATTTCATACAGCCCCGCAAATTCTATTGCAGCCAAATGATGTGCAACGCAAGGAAAGAGCCCTTTATGCAATTTGCGGACAAGCTGACCCAGATAAGTCTGCGCATTCACACAGGCTGGTCAGGGTCTTCGTTGCCTGCTAACAGTATCAATGAATACTGTACAGTATATGTCGACGAACAGAGAATGCTCAGATCAGACTGCACGGATACGCATGCTGATCCGGGCCTTCGCTGTTCGCATATGGCATAAAGGTATTTTCCAACGTTTCGCATTAATTATGAATAGTTTCAATGAAGCCGAGGCTCCGCTTTTCGTTTTTTATGTGTTCGGTGTTTCGAAGGGTAAACAATATAGATTGAATTATCTCAAATATTAGAAGTACGGTAGGAAGTTTAGGTGTCCAAATACTTAGGATGAATACAGCAAGTATATTAATAAAGTCCACTTCACCTCACCTTCCTCTAATGGGAGGGAAAAGTGCTTCAATCAGCCGTTTGCTTAACAGTGCCACACTTTCAAGAAAACAAACAGAAGGTATAAATACGCATAATATTCAAACATGAAATTTCGAAATAATAAGTACACGAAAGATAAATATGAGTCGGAGTCAGCATTTCCAACAAGATTACATGTGCGTCCAGCAGACTCAGATCAGCCTTACACTTAGCAGACACTTAGAATCTTTGGCTATCCACAGGGTGTCCTGCGAAGACTCTGACCAGACTGCGCGGATGCCCAAGGCTGATGCGAATCTTCGTTGGGAACAACGCAATGTTGGAGGAACTGCTGTGTCCAGGATCATTTGTCTTCACACAGGAGGTGTAATCTCTTAAAGCGCTGAGCAGATTTGCAGTAGACGACATTCTAAAACTAATTTTGTTAGTTTTTCGAAGAAAATAAGACTTGACATTTCATGTGAATCGTCTGCACGGCAGACGATTCACATGAAATGTCAAGCCTTATTTTCTGTAAAAAAAACAACAACAAAAAAAAAAAAAAAAAAAATATATATATATATCAAATTGTCGTCTGCTGCAGTTGTTATTAGCGCTTTAAGGCTTAATATTAGTATGGAAGGAAATGGTGGAAGAAGAAAGATTCGATTGCAAAGAATGTATACAAAACAGAGTAACCAGTAAAACAGAATGAAAATGCCATTGCACATGAAGTACCACTGTACTATTTTGAACATTGAGACCATAAAACAGAATATTTCCTTTGAGCATTGTAGTCAAAAACGAACCGTTTTTATTTTTAGTAAATAAATCGCAGTCAATCAAATAATAAAACATGCTTTGCAATAACCTATGGACTTGTGAAGTGACTGGGGGTGGGTTCCGGGGTTTGGGAAACTGGGGATAAACTTACTTATCCTCAAATTTTGAAGAATATCTGTAAGATTATTTACTCAGTAGTGACTTTTGTTAACAAATACTTTAACATTTTATCTATAGAACTATTTCGCAGTCATACTATTTGGTTATTTTCTGCCTTTCATCACTAAGTACTGAACAAATGGGAAAATGGCTATAAAAGTTTTACCAGGTCATTTTACTTAAGCATCTTAAGGGCAACAAATACACTTTAAAGCGAGGTATATTTGTCAACAGCTTTTTACATCAATCCCGAAACGGAGCCACACCAAAAAAAGAAAGAATTTGCTCCCCTTGGAAGCAAATTCTTTCTATTTAGAGTAGACCCTTTTCAATAGGGAGATGGTGCGCAGGAAAGCAAACAGGAAGTCACATGTTATTACAAAAATGGCGAAAAAATACCAAGTATATCAGTTCCCCTAAATCAGTTGTTTGGTCTTACACAAAAATACATTACGAAAACACGCCTATTCAAATATATTGAAAATTTCACCACCAAAAACTGAAAAATTTCATATCAAAATGCTGACATTTTTCATATTTCTGCTCAAAACATAGATTGTGGGTACACGTTAGAACCGCCTCACCGAGGCGGTTCTAACGAGTACCCACAATCTATGTTTTTGAGCAGTAATAAGAAAAATAATGTATACCCCTGTAAACCCCGATTTTACTGTATAAAATTGGTGTTTAAGGGAGTCAGAATTATACAGGTATGTTTTCGTGATGACAATACAAAAATAGAGGTTCAGATTATAATTCAAGAGGTAAGAGGATAAAAAAAATATGAGCGGCTACGTAAGAAAACATACCTCCGGACATGTGCGCTCAGTTAAGGTTCTGATCAGACTGCGCATTCGCGCAGTCTGATCAGAATCTTCACTGAACGCATTTTGGATAGCTAAGGACGCAAAGTTTACATGCAAGTCTGACGCACTTGTCAGAATAAAAGTTTTCTCACGTTCCTGGCACGTAACAAAATTCTTGGGCAAGTAAATAAAAAAAGATATCATGGAAAAAACTACACTGAACAGAAAGTGAATACATAAACTGGACATAAAAGAAATGGTTTCAAAATTTACTTAAATAATTCTTTAGATAAATGGCGTTAATTTTATAAAAGACTATGTTCCAGCTATTGATATTCTATTTTTGGTAACTATTTCAGAAATGCCATATTTTGTTTCAACAGTAGGCCTATGTCATAATAAGAGCTGTTTCTCGGTGAGATTCACCCGTTATATACAGTTTGCATGCTGGCCCCGAAGTTATAAAACCTTTTTTCATGCTCAACTCAGCTGAGCATGAAATTTGTTCTGCTAATAAATCTCGAATTACTAACAACTGCATTTTTTTTCTTGCTAAACATAGCTGAGCATTAAAATTTCTCCGCTAATAAATATGAAAATGCCAACTATTGTTGGCATTTTCATATTTATCAGCAGAGAAAATTTCATTCTCAGCTGAGTTGAGCATGAAAAAAGTTTTATGACCTCGGGGCCTGGTTACATACTGTTTGCGCGTTTTTGGAACTACCGTACACAGGTTAACACGTGTGTTATGAGTTCATTTGCTTTTCAGATGGTGTCTACGGCAATTAATTTAAAAAAGAGTTAACTCTTTATCTCAGCCTCCAATATCTCAAAATATCTGCTTATGTCAAAATGAATTTGTGTGATAATGTTGACTGAATTGTCAAAGCAAATTAGCCAGTCCCTCGGAATGAGATAGTAAGTGTTGACAACTTCACATAAATTTGCAAGTCATATATTATGGTATTATTGATCTTTTTATATTTCATGTTTTAGTGCAACAACAGCATGCTAGCATGGACAGAATGCTGCCTGGAACAATATTCGAACCCATGACCATGGCTGTCATATAAAAGACCAGTCTTTAGGGTACTTTAAAGAATTGAGTTACCTACCCGCTTTTCTACTATTTTAATTTCACATACAGTGTTTCGTAAGTAGCAATGTTTGTTTTACGGATAAGAAGCAGTTTAAGCCGGGGCACAGCATTTCCTAAAAGACTGCATGTCATCACGAAAATATGCCTATATAAAGTTGACCCCCTTAAAACCCCACTTTTATATAGTAAAACTGGGGTTTACAGGGGTATTCATTATTGGTCTTATTCCTGCTCAAAAACATAGATTGTGGGTACTCGTTAGAACCGCCTCGGCGAGGCGGTTCTAACGAGTAACAACAATCTATGCGAGGCGGTTCTAACGAGTACCCACAATCTATGTTTTGAGCAGAAATATGGAAAATATCAGAATTTTTTTTCTGAAAATTTTCATTTTTGGTGGTAAATTTTTCAGTATATTTGAATAGGCTTGTTTTCGTAATGTGCGCCCAGCAAAGGCTGAGATCAACCCTTTGGAGGGCTGAGTTTTCCGTTTGTGGACTCCCAATCTAGACAATCGATTAGTATATTTTATATTAACATCTCCTTCTTGTATTTTTTTTTTTCAATATTTCCCCGAAAGCTCAACGTCCAGCTTTTTGTCATACGGAATGTTTAGCTTGTTTTCACATGCACAAATATAAAATTTTAAGCCTAGCCACTTTTCATCCAGTAGTATCACTTTATGCCATTTTATGTACTGAGTAGGCATATAAAAAGAAGAGTTTTACCACAGAAAGCTGACAACATACATGTAGCTCTGATAACTCATGAAACTTGATAATACAAAGAACTAACATATAAATCATTAAAGTCTAGCATTTAGGCTTCGATAGGATGTTCCAAATAATACTGATACTGATTAAAATAACTTACGGATAATAAGCTAAGGCGCTGCAAATAAACGGAAACGAGGTATAGTGTGTGAAGTTAAATAAACGCTATTCTCAATTTGTTAGATTACAAGAACATTATGACAGGCTACTAAAGAACATACTAGAAATGGTGTGTGCATTTAATATAATTTACCCTTAAAAGTGCGCATCCAAACTACAGCAGACGACACTCTGAAGTATTTATTTTTTTTTCAGAGAAGAAAGGCTTGGCATTTCAAATGAATCGTTTGCCTTGCAGACGAGTCACATGAAATACCAAGTCTTATTTTCTATGACAAAATATTTACAGACGATTCATTTTCTCTGAAAAATAAATAAATAAAAATAGTCTGCTGCAATCTTGCTTCGGGCGTTTAAAGTTTAACAAAAACAATGAAGTCAACAAATAACATAACTGCACATCTAAAAAATCTATAAGTACTTTAGCTGCTTCAGAAGCTGAAATATAATCAATCCTAAATTAACCATAATTGTACATTGTAAGTACTTACGTTCTGTCTGGGTGTCCATGTGGGACTTCTCCCTTGTTATATTTTCTTGGAGATCCGGCAGGCTCAGATTTTGTGAGTCGGTTTGGTGATAATGATCTACTCGAAGTGTCGGGACCTCTTGGACTCTTCATACCAGGTGGAGTATCTGTCGACAGATAAAATATTTTACGATCGACGATCAAGAAAACGCGCGATGCTGAATTCATTTTAACCCTTAAACTGCCAATCACAACAACTGTCTTCTGCTTTGTCATCTGCTTGTGATTTTAAAAGTTATTTTTGCAAAGAGTGTGGACCCTGATCAGACTGCTCCTAGATTGCATGACTATTCAGCAGACGACATAAACAGACGACATTTTCAGATGCAGGTTTTCTTGGTGTTTTAAGGGTTAAGAACTTTGTTACTATAAGCAAAATTTTGTACGTGAAGGGTCGATTAATTCGAATAACTTCAGTCTAAGTTAGATGTATTAAATGTAACACAATAGAAATCATATTGAACCACAACGTAAGAAAACGTACCGTCTGACATGCGAATGCACAGTGATCAGAGTCTTCGTTGTCCGCATGAAGAAACTTTGCATCCTTAGCTATTCAGAATGCGCCAAGTGAACATTCTGATCAGACTGCGCGAATGCGCAGGTTGATCTGAATCTTCGCTGGGTGCACATATCCAAAGGTACGTTTTCTGACGTTGCGGCTACTATGTATACCTGAAATGTGCAAGATTCTAATCTCACACAAATTCACTCACCAAATGACATTTCAATGGTTTTCAATGTTTACCACTTTTAATAACATAATTATATATTTAAGTCAAAAATGCCTATTCAGTTAATTACTCTACCTTTTCATTCGCCAAATGAAGATATTATAATTTAATGGTACGATTATTCTGAGGTACGATTAAATATAAATCTGAGAGACTAATCCACTTGCCCTTCCTTCCGTCACCCCACCCCCTTTGCCCCTTCCTCTGCCCCTTCCTCTATCCCCATCGTGTAATATACGCCATATCAGGGGTTATCATACCTGGCACTGTTCAACAAGTTTTTTTCTGTTCATATTTTCTGAAAGTTTCAAAATAATATTGTGAAGCCTTGATAATTAGATACGATTTGCAAAGGAAAGTAAAAAAAAATTTCTTAGATAAAAAAATTATCACCCCACCCCCACACATAAAAAAAAAACATCATTCCGCTGTAGAAACTGCGTAAGTCAGACCAATTTTTTACCGTAAATTTAATTTTATCGTAAATATTTGAGAACAAAATACAGAAACCGAAACGACAAGTGGTTTCTGATTAATATGATTAATCAGAGCCAAATATTTTCAAAGAAAATAAAACATCAAGCTAAAAATGTCTTTCCGAGTGATGTCAAAAGGACAGTAATGTAATAAACTTGCTTATTACTTTTAAACTAACTTTATTACATTAGGCATAACATTAAATTAGATTTTGTCATACTGATCCACATGGGAAAAGCATTGTAATAGATCAACGCCCTGCCAAACAAAAAAAAAACAAAAAAAAAAACATGTTACTATGGGTATTTGCAAGCATCAGCTACTTGTTATTATCTAAAGCTAAACTCCTGATCTTTGTCGGGGTGTATAATCCTAAAACCACGAACATCAGTCACACATTTTAACTAGATAGGATTTGCTGGATGACAAGTATTTTGAAGTTTGCTGTTCGCAGTTGCTATATGGCACGTTTTATCATGCTGGTTCACAACTTTATAGCTTCATTGTGGGAACTGTATGCATTTTTCTCATAGTCATATTGCACAAGAATCCATTCAAACGTTGCATTGCGGTTCAGGTGAGGGCTCAACTAAGCCCCTCTCACATATTCTTACAAGAATCCTTACTGCAGTATAAGAAAGGATTCAGAAGTATTGCAACACTGCATACACAAGAAGCGGTTGTCAATCAGATGTGGATCCTAAAAAACTCCAAAGAGCTTCTACAAAATCTACAATCACAGTTATTCTGTTCTGTGAACAATATCAAATCTTTCGATTTCTCAACTCTTTATACCACAATTCCTCGTGAAAAACTGAAACCCAAATTACGAGATATTATTAACCAGTTTCTTTCACAAGAACATATATCGTCGCTTCCAGTATGTTTTCCTTCGCTATGCAGGCACATACTTTGTTCAGGGCCACACTGATGTACCACATAGATACTCTGAAGCAGATGTTGTAAGGATGCTGGTGTATCTATTCGACAACATATTTGTGGAGTTTGGTGGATGGATATTTCAACAATCAATCGGTATTTCTATGGGAACTAGATGTGCTCCATTGCTTGCAACTTGTTTTTATACTCGTATGGGGCACATTTTATACGGGGTCTCATAACAGCAGGCAAAAAACGCCTTGCCCAACAATGCAGTTTCGCCTCCAGACACATAGCTGATGTATGATCGCTGAATAATTCACACGATTTCATAATACCTCAAATTCATTAACCACACGAACTTGAAATTAAAGAAAAATCTAAGACGATAACCCTCATACTTGGATTTATACCTCTATCTGCGACGGAAACCTCACTAATAGGTTATACGACAAGAAACGATATTACTTCAACCTTCCCATAGTTACTTTCCGTTTCTGAGCAGCAATATTCCTTTATGCACCAGCATACGATGTTTACGTTTCACAGTAAATCCGTTATGCTAGAGCCTGCTCCTAGAGTCAGGACTTTATCAAACGAGGAAGAGCTCGCTACAAGGCTGTTGACTCAGGGATATCAAAGAATTAAACTGGTGGCAAAGGTTTATGGGAGGCATAAAGACCTTCCATTACGAAAACACGCCTATTCAAATATATTGAAAATTTTACCACCAAAAACTGAAAATTTTCAGATAAAAAAACTCTATTTCTCAAATTTCTGCTCAAAACATAGATTGTGGGTACTCGTTAGAACCGCCTTGGCGAGGCGGTTCTAATGAGTACCCACAATCTATGTTTTTTAGCAAAATAAGAAAAATAATGTCTACCCCTGTAAACCCAGTTTTACTATATAAAAGTGGGGTTTAAGGGAGTCAAAATTATATAGGCGTGTTTTCGTGATGTCAATCCCTACAATGTGACCGTTTCTAGACTTATATCTGATGTTTTGCCACAGCCAAGCCACAAGCAGACTTTTTGAACCCCGACATACTATTCCCGTATTTTCCTAAATCTCTGTTCAGGCTGATAGGCATGGTGGGCAAGGCATCCTTACCAAGTAATGCTAACTTTCCATGGACGCCTGATTACACCCCATCTATTATGGGTCCAATCTTCGTTGTTCGCCTATATTTCGACTAAAGCAGAATGGATTCCATCATATACATTACGAAGACACGCCTATTCATATATATAGAAAATTTCACCATGAAAAACTGAAAATTTTCAGATAAAAAAAAAAATCTGATATTTTTCATATTTCTGTTCAAAACATAGATTGTGGTACTCGTTAGAGCCGCCTCGGCGAGGCGGCTCTAACGAGTACCCACAATCTGTTTTTGAGCAGAAATAAGAAAAAATACTATATACCCCTGTAAACCCCAGTTTAATTATATAAAAGTGGGGTTTAGGGGGGTCGATATTATATAGTCATGTTTTCGTGATGTATGAAGAGAGATAATTCTAGACTTCCTGTTTGCTTTCCTGCACACCTTCTGCAGAGGCGTCTATGCTAAAAGAGCTTATTTTCTCCCAAGTGGAGCAAATGCTGTCCTTTTAGAGTACATTTGTGTATATCCTTTGTCAGAAGGGAGTTACCCACCATGGAAGTATATTCATTCCCCTTAAGTAGGCTGTACACTCTGCCTGAATGTCGACTGGAGTACATTATTGGAAAAAGAGGGTTTGTTCGTTTCCGAATAGAATCTGCGATGCCCCTTCGCAGGAGGAACAAGCTCGCGGAAAGCACCGACAGAAATACACTAGTCTTTCTTATTCATTTCACTGAGAAAAAAATCTAAGGATACGTTATTCAGAGCTTTAGCAATAAAATTTAAATACTTAAGAAGTAAAATCAATATTTGGCTCTTCCAATGGTGAACAGAAAACATTAGGATAGGTTAACTTAAGTAATAAGCTATCAGTCAACACAGGTCCGGGCATGTTAACGGGAAGTTGAGTTTTATGATAGATTTAAACATCATCGTTGGCGCTCGAATTAAATAAAAATACTTTCATTTCAAAAACAAATTGTAACGAGAATCTTAACGTCAAAACAGTAGTACATTTACAATGTCACCTGCATATTCATTAATAAAATACTAGCGTAAAAATTCACATGGGATTACACAAAATGCAGTGCTTACGAGTGCACTGTTTTGGAGACTGTTACTGTATTGGAGATGTTTAATATTTGTTTCTGCGATTACGCTTTTCACTTATTATTCAATTATTTCAAGAACTATCTTTCTAATCCATATGTTCGTTCCACTCCCGTAACACATGATGTTGTACGTAAAAGTATATTCTTTTTATACTCAATGGTTTTTCACATATTTCATGGGATGAGCATAGGGTTGGTTTGCCAATTAAAGTTTGTTTTTTGCACCAAGTCTTGACACTAATAAAAGTAAAAAAGTATTTCTATTGATTAATTAGTCAGAAAAACAGCATACATAGTGTTAGTGATACTAATTAGCTATTACGCCGTGACGTCAGAAAACGTTACTTCGGACATGTGCGCCAAGCGAAGCTTCAGATCAGCTTTGGCGCAGACTGATCAGAATTACCACTAGGCGAGGTTGGATAGCCAAGGATGCAGTTTCTTCATGCAGACAACGAAGACTCTGATCAGACTACGTCGGGCGCACGCCAGAATGTACGCTTTCTCACGTTGCGGCTCACATTATTTTGACCTGGTGTCCAGAGTGCCGTCGAATTAATGTGCCGAGATCACGTCTCATGTGATACGGTGCTATCGGCAAATCAACTTATAGTAACACAGGATATCAGATTACGTGATGGTTAGAACATTTTATCATATACGCTTCTTTCTGAAAACCTTACATAGTAATTGTTACTTTTCTTTATAGCCTGAATCAGAGCCATTATTTACACAAACTACCCAGCAAACACACAACGTCGCAACAACGTCGTTACAACGTCGCTGCAACGTCGTGACGTTGCGACGACGTTGTAAAGACGTTGTAATCACGTTGTGTGTTTGCTGGATAGGTGGTGTAGCCACAGTTCAAATATTTGTTTTCTATTGTTTTTTGTATTATTTTACCAATCGACTACTTCCAAGTTACTGAATAACGTCACTATTCACGTATGACGACATGTGTGGCTTATTTGAAGTCTTTCAAAATGGTGTCCAACTGGACAACGCAAAAATACCATTTAAAAATAGTTTGGCGATTGTCTGGCAGTCACCAAGAAAGTTTGAAGAAACAGAGGTAAATTCAAAATATTTTCTTTCTTATGGTTTATATTTGGTAAATTCGAGGTCTACATACTTTTTACACTAGAAGCTGAAATGCATGGCACAAAAACGACGATTTAGACTACAGTATACTGCGAGGGCTGACGTCTTTTTGCACTGTTGGCGTATATATGTATGTGCTATTTAATAAAGAGCACAGAAGCAAAAAATGCCCTGATCAGGCAGTGATCTGCAATATGAAGAGAATTACTTTAAAACATTTAAAATCAGTCTGTCGAAAAGCTAAGGAATAGACACTGACATGGAATCGAATACCCAGACTGAGTTTGGTGTAAAACGCTTGTTCTTTGAGCACATGCAAATCCTTGATGCGTATATAATAACAGTAAGTACTAGTTGTTAATAAAAATAAAGTGTTTCTTCAGAGGCTAACAAATGCATACATTTAAAGGTTTCCATACTATGTATGAGTGATGTTAAAAATAAATCGCGAAGCAGATACTGAAAATCTATTCATGTGTCCCTTCTAGTGGACAAGGCTTTATAGTATATTAATCTGATAAACGTAAAGTAACAAGATTGTTTCACAGAATGTTATGAGCAACAGAGTGCATGATACTGAGGTAGGCATGGTGACAATTATTTATTACAACTGTATTATTCGTCTATTATTACAGATGAAACTTGTATTGCTCTTGCGATCGTGAGCACCTAATAGAATCGCTTAACGAGTACCCACATTGTTTTCTTTCATTCCCTAGCTTGCAAACTAAATAAAATAATTTTCTGAATATTGATATTATATAAGTCTTATGTCTTCGCAAAGTAGATTTATCACATGTGACATATTCTCAATAAGCGCTCAAAATACACTTTCATAATTAGTAAAAAGGCTATTAATAAAGCTCTCTCACTACTGCATGAAATGAAGTGGAATTTTGAATCAAATGCCATGTAACTATAAAGGAATTTTCAAGCCAATAGTGTTTCTAGGTAACAACAAATGCAATATTTCACGTCCTAGCTTAGTCAGTCGACGTAATTATTTGCCAGTTTGTGGCGTCTCTGTTTAAATCACCACATTTCCATATTTTTGTAAACATTCCAACGCTGAAATAATTAAGACTACAGTAATGAAAAAATATACCCTATGTATGCAAATCCATAAAGCAATAAACATAATTTCAAGAGGTCCGTAAACATTTTACTTGTTATGCAGCATTATTTTTAAGTCAAAGTAAACTTTTAATGACATTTATTCGGCGACCTCACCATTAAAGATGACGGAAGTTTTAGATCTTTTTTTATAATATATGCTCACTTTAAATAGTGATAGCTGCATTACTAAAAGGGCGAAAGTTATTCAATCTATTTGTATATCGCATTTGTCTTTAATCTTTAAGCTTTAATCACTTGTATTGTTCGTGGGCTTTACTTCTATGAGATGATGCGCTGGAAAATTTAGGAATGCACTGATTTGAACGGCATATTCAAAATCTGGCTAATAATTATGTCCATTAACTGTGTGTGGCAACGGCATTCTAAATTAACATCGTCGATTTAAACCTTCTTTCTGTAAATTTGGCAGCCCATCGTTCACTAATCAGAGAAACAATTGTTTCTATCCCACCACTGGGGTTAAGCATTTATTCGATTCATATTTCCACTTATTAATCCCTGTCTACGTGTTTATAAATGAATGTGCCCATATACCAAAACTGATGTTCATTTCACGCTGAAAATCAATGCAAAACAAAGTTAAAATCTAACCAACACTTTTGACCACGCTTTACCTGATACATTAAACACTGGAAGATATAAAATACATTTGCAGATTTGCTTATTAAAACACAGCTACAAACATTTAAAGTTAAAAGTACACAAAACTGTAAATAATAGATTTGGATAAGTTCGAAAACTTCACAACAAGACAATTAGAGCGGCTTATCACTAATGTAAAGCATTCATTTAAGTCAGAAGGAACTTTACCTATTTAATCATTCATGGATTTACTGTTATTCTAAATATATAACAACTTTCTAGACAGTTAAAATAATCCAAGTATCTAGCAAACAAGCAAACATCCTATAATTAGCTTTCAATTTGAGATAAATTTAAAAGCCAACAATAACAACAATGAACAGATAACAATTCTTGCAATCAAATGACAACCCAACTAAAACTCACACTCTTTCCATTCCTGCCAACCTGAAGTATAACCGAAAATTAAAATATAAAACACAATTAACGTAGCTATAAAATAGACTCAATCGTACGTCTTTTCCAACGTTTCCTATATCAAGTCTGTATGCTGTCGTGTGGATGGGACAATTCATTTGTTTACTTGAGATAGCTGGGTGAGATAGCAATATACGAGTATATCCCGAAATATCTACAAGGAAGAAAGCTCAAATCTTTCAGTGCATCTGATCAATTTACCAAATGCTTTCCCTGTTAGCATACATATTTCGAGACCTAAGAGACAGACAGATTATAAGAATCCATCATGAGTGTCCATGCAGGATATAACAATCTCACCCGAGGGGTAGGAATTTCAACCTGGGACGAGGCTTGCCGAAATTCCTACCCCGAGGGTGAGATTTCCCTATCACACATGCACTGGTTCATGATGGATTCTTTTTCTCCAACCTTTAGGTGGATTGTATCTAGGACCGGCGGATTAAATGGTTGACTGCAGTGGTCATATGAGATAGAAGTTTCTCAAATAGGCAAAAAGCCTATCTCATATAGGCAAGGGTGGGAGAAATATATTTCTCTATGTATGTCATGATAGAATATTCGTTTATCTTGTAACTCGCTGAACACAATTTTAAAATTGACACATGTCCTAAGAAATACAGTGAATCCACGTTACAAATGCACCATTTGTTCCTAAAGTTGCCATTAAAATGAATTTGCTATTTGAAAAATCCTTAATGAGCAGAAAGATATGTAAACAAGTATCTCAAGAGGGTAACAGTCGCTCACCTGGAGAACAGTTAGCTGAATGTATGAATAGAGTTCGAAACTCCAAGCGACCATCACTGATGTTTTTGTAAAGATACCATCCTATACATACATGGTTAACACAAACACGTCCTTTGTCTGAAGTATTTTTTTTCCCAAATGTCGCTAACTGGTTGGAAATATGTCATCTAAGACACCTGAGGAGAGTTAGTTGGGCCATGGAAACCAGAGGCCCCAAATCAAACCTGCCCGGGCTTTTATGTCTGTCCTGATTACCAGCAACATTGATGACGATTCGATCAAAAATGAACGCACTAGCATGGAGAGACCATTTTCCCATTAAAATGAAGTCGCTATCATCATCACAACATTTTCCGAGTCTATGGGACACTCAAGGGTGGGTAACTATCATGCCAGTAGGCCTAACCGCGCTTAAATCGAATTTGACAAAGTTTTGATGTCTGCCCCTGTTATCTGCAAGTTTGATGAAGATCCAATCAAAAAAGAAGTTGCTATTATCCGGACAACATTTTCCCCATTATATGTCTAACGGAGACTAAATGGCAACTAAATATCATGTGAGTAGTCCGATCAGATCGATAATCGAACTCGTTTAAGATTTTATGGCTGTCCTATTTACCTGCAAGTCTGATGAAGATTCAATCAAAAATTAAATCGCTATCATCCGGATAACATTCTTCTATGAGGCCCTCAAGGGCGGGTAACTCATGCTAAAAGTCGAAATTGAGCCAAAATCTAATCTATCCGAGAAGTTATGTCCACGTTGTCTCCAAGTTTGATGAAGACCCGATTAAAAATAAAAACGCTATCGTTCAGACAACATTTCCCCCATTATAATCTATGGGAGACTCAAGGGCAAGTAAATCTCATGTGAACAATCCGATCTGTCCCTAAATCGAACCAGTCCAAGAGTTTATGGCTACCCTCATTACCTGCAAATCTGATCGAAAATGAAATCGAACTCATCCGGACAACATTTTCCTAAGTCTATGGGCCCTCAAGGGCGGGTAACGCTAGTGCCAATAATCCCATCTGGGCCAAAATCGAACGTCCGAGACTTAATGCTTGTCCTCGTTATCTACAAATTTGATGATGACTCAACCAAAAATGAAGTCGCTATCGTTTCGACAAATTTCCCCATTATATGTCTATATGAGACTTAAGGACAAGTAAATCTTATGTGAATAGTCTAATCTGCCCCAAAATCCAACTCGTCCAAGGTTTAATGGTTGTCCTCATTTCCTGCAAGTCTAATTAATTCTATCAAAAATTAAATCACTATCGTCCGGACAACATTTTCCGAAGTCTGTGGGGCACTAAAGGGTAGGTAACTCTCTTTTCAATAGTAGAAAACGGGCAAAAATCGAATTCATCCAAGAATGTATGCCTTTCCTCGTTATCTGCAAGTATGATGAAGATTCGATCAAAAATGAAGTCGCTCCAGTCCGAACATTTTCCCCATTATATGTCTATGGGACAGTTTGGTTGCCACAGAAACCAAATTTCTGATCAGATCTACCACAAAACCTAATACAGACAATCCCCCACCCGATTGATGATACCTGTAAAATTTGATCAAGACTGTCCAAATGGCCTTGGAGAAATACGTGTTCAAAAGTGTGGACGACGACGGACGCCAGAGCCTTGTTATACTATAAGCTCACCTTGTGAGCCTTCGGCTCACGTGAGCTAAAAAATGCTTGTTTTATTCTTGTTTTATTCTTATTCCCTCACAGACCACTTTTTAATACTTGTTAGAATTGCCTCGACGAGGCAATTCAAACAAATATCCAAATCATGTGGTTCTTGGAGTATTAAATACAATATTCTTGTATAATTTCAAATCTTGAGCGAAGATTTCTTGCCACTTTGTCGTTGTATAGAGTGTCGGTATAAAGAGGGTCGACTGTAATATATATATATATATATATATATATATATACATACATATATATATATATATATATATATATCGGTTACAAATTAGGACAAGCTATGACCTCATATGCAACTCCGATATTTGTGCCATCACCAGCCTGAGGGTATTTTGAAGATATTCAAAACTCTTTATACAGTAATATCAAAGATGCTTCAGAAAGAAATAATACAAAACCAAAAAGACGGACAGCAAATCAAAGGTACATCAGAAAGACATACACAAAACCAAATAGACGGACAGCAAATCATAGATGCATCAGAAAGACATATACAAAATACAAACAGATGGACAGCAAATCAAAGATGCATTAGAAAGACATATTTGTACAAAATCAGACAGACGGATAGCAAATCAAAGATGCACCAGAAAGACATACAAAATCAAACAGACGGACAGCAAACTGGTCTAAAAGAATGTATTGATAATCCTAAACAATGTAAATAATAAGCTGCTATTAACGTGTAAAAATTATACTGAAACAATGGAGATAATCGTGATATAAACCGAGGGTGTAATCATAGTTCTCTGTATCCGTCGCACCCAGTAATTAAAATACGGCTAAGAGAAAACGTCTGCCACCTGTTTATTCTTACATATCTGGGCCCAGTTGTTCAAAGCTAACGATGTCGTTAGTTAACGATTCGTTAAAATTTACATTGAGTGATACGCAAATATGCTGAAATGTTTTGCTGAAAAAATGTGAGTAGATGCACATTTTTTCAGCAAAAAATATCAGAATATTGTATATTGAATCCGCTAAAACAGTTAACGAAATGACCCTTAACGAGCTCGTTAAGCTAACGACATTTTGAACAACTGGGCCCTGTTTTTTTTTAATCTTGTGGCTGCTCACTACGGGGCATTTTTTTATGGTTTTTTTTTTTTCTATTTTATCTTATTGTATTGTTGGATAAGTTGTGTCTGTCGTTGTGATCACCTCGTTGGACCTCGCGACTTTTCGCCTTATTCTGAACTTCAGTGAGATTGTTATATACTAACAAATGGAGCATGCAAATGATCATTGCGTGCATGTGAGAATGCGTATGGGGCTGGGGTGGCGTGCTTATTTTTTTGTGAACAATATGTACTTCCCAACAGTGCAGTTGTTAGCAGTAAATAACATAACGACGTTAAAAGTGATCCTGGTGACGGATGTTTTAATAATACAGGAATATTTATTTATCACAGAAATCGTATAAACTTACCCATAATGCTTCTTCCTAAAATGGATTTATACGGACTTGACTTTTTCAACACTCTTCAACCATTTATTTTAATACTTGCTTTCTGTAGATATATGGTCTTAAAATTTTATTGCAAACATAGCAGAATGTAAGCATTTAGACTTGTCTCTTCAAATAATTTAAAAATATTGGCTAAATAAGGAATTGTATTTAAGTTTTCTTTCAAGAGATATTTCTCCACATCACGCGTAATAAAAGAAGGCTAGCATGAGACTAACATTTTTGAGCTTGAATTGCCCACACAAATATTCGATATGATCAAATAAATAAATCACAATTAAATAGGCGCGAAGCCTCTGATGATCTTCAAATCGTAGAATTTGGTTTTCTTTCTCGATCTGGATATACTGATTTACACTTGTAGTTTGTTTGTTTGTGTTGAGGTTTTACGGCCCAGTCAACCCAATGGGGTCATGTCGAGCGCGGTCAGTTTACCTAACCACACGTTTACTGGGCAGGCTTAGTCCTCTAAGCGGTTAACCAGTATTGTGCACATTCTTTCGCCAGAAACTGACAACTGCCCTTCTTGAATCAGCGGAATGGAGAGAATGACCGTAGAAAATATTTCATGATCAATCTCCACGAAAGAATGTTGCCGACCTCGGCGGGGGTTGAACCCGCGACCTCCTGGTCTCCAGTCGGACGGCGCATCCAACTGAGCCACCGAGGCCGGCACACTTGTAGTAATGCTCATGTGAAGTACTTTATAACATAAGAAGCAAAGTGCATTTGAACTGTCCACAATGTTGCAGGTACCGATTTTGCCCTACTATTCGGACAGACAGGCCAAAAATGTCGTTAAGCGCTTGCATGTAGGTAGTAAAAGGTCATCCCATACTTCGATGTAATTTGATATTATTGAATGTTCCGGTCCTTTGGGATTAGTGTGCTCATGAAGTATATGTGAAAGAGTTCCACTCGAAGCTGCTAGTCGGGCCGTGAGGGATACTGTATTATTTTTCATTATACCGTATGAATAGACTCAGTCAAACTGAGTGTGCTACTGACTGTTTTTGCTTGTTCTTTATTTCCAAAGGATCCCTACTTTGGAATGTTTTCTGAGCAGGTTTGATCAGAGACTACACTGCTTTACACTTATCTAGAAGGTTAGACACAGTAACAGGTAATAAAAAGGGATGATCGCAGTCGCTGTCTTTTAAATGCTTGGTGTGGAGACCATAAAATGTAACTCCGTACTTAGATACAGTGCTGACATTATTGAACTAATGGACTCATACATTTAGGAATGGTGGGCGCAGCGTGAGGGATGTTGCAGGTTTCATTATTCCTCATGAACATACTCAATCAAAAAGAACCTGCTATTTTTTTTTATCATTTGTTCTGTATTTCCAAAGGATCCCTATTTCGGAATATATATATATATATATATATATATATATATATATATATATATATATATATATATATATATATATATATATATATATATTAAAACGGACAAAACTGACGATATATTGATAAAACAAGGGTGGCGGGGAAACGTTTCCGTAATATATATATATATATATATATATATATATATATATATATATATATATATATATATATATATATATATATATATATATGTGTGTGTTCTGTATTTCCAAAGGATCCCTATTCTGGAATATATATATATATATATATATATATATATATATATATATATATATATATATATATATATATATATATATATATATATATATATATAGGATTTGTATGTAATAGGAATAGCTTCAGAAAAGCACTTTGTTCAACCAAAGAAAATGACAGTTTTTTTCCCCATGAAAACGTATGTTGTTTGGTTCTCTTTAGAAGCGCCTCACCGAGGCGCTTCTAATGAGTACCAACAACGAAGGTTTTCGTGGGGAAATAAGAAAAATATTTACCAAATACCTTATCTGGCGTTATGAAGGAGTTATATGGTGTCTGAATATTTAGGGCATCACGAAAACATACCAATAATTTTGACCCCCTTAAACCCGACTTTTATATAGTAAAACTGGGGTTTACAGCGGTATACATTATTTTCTTATATCTGCTCAGACATAGATTGTGGGTACTCGTTAGAACCGCCTCCGGTTCTAACGAGTACCCACCATCTATGTTTTGAGCAGAAATATGAAAACTATCAGAAATTTTTTTCTGAAATTTTTCATTTTTTGGTGGTAAAATTTTCAGTATATTTTGATAGGCGTGTTTCCATAATGGTAAATCCGGTACAGTTCATAGCGATATAACAATACTAGGCATCTGTTAAATTTATAAATGAAAAGTAGTTTAATTTTTAGAATTATTATTTATCTTTGTTGATAAAAATGTTCTTACTATTTCAAAATCAATTACATAAAATATGTCTTAGTTTTCCTTACAGAAACAAAATTTTTATTATCCATATTTATCCTTTTATTTCTTTATTGAGACTCAGTAAGATGGTTTCACACATACGAAAGCAGCAGAGTTTCTAGAATTGTTGAGGAAAACATCATAGAAAAAGTTGAGTTTGTAACACTGTCAGAAAGAAAAATAAAAACGTCTCATATAACATAAATTTATACCAGTATATATTAGAACATTAGAAAAAGGGTTTTAGCTGAGAATTCAAGATGTTAATGAGTTTTATTAAACACGGAAGGGTTGGTATAAAAGTTTGCCCAAAGCCTTCTACGCTATGTCAGTATAAAGGTTCTCCGCCCATATTTTACTTACTGGGTGACGGCGGCGTATTTAGAACCAGTCTTAATGCTGGATCGGGTGCTTTGTAGAAAAGTTCCTTTCTCCGCCAGGCTGAGTCCCTACCTGTTTTTTCGAGTAACTTATCTATCTGTAATCTGAGAAGCATTAATACTCGCTCAATGACTTTTGGCTTTGAGTTGGCAAGCGCTCTCATTACGTCGTCAGAGAGATCGAGATCAAGTCTTCGAAGAACTCGTCTGAAAACGAGAAAATATCATGAAAAAAAGAATTTCAGTGGACTTGTTAAGTGGGGAGTATTTGGTGATAATTTTGGGATAGTTTCTCCTCCATAAAAAGATACAGTCGAACCTCAATGGCTCGAACACCGATGGCTCGTTTACCACTGCTTATTCGAACTCGTTTTTGAATCCCTACGAAATTCTTCCGATAGCTCAAGAAAACAAATATTTAGGGAAATTTTCTTATTTTAGTATGAAATTGTATGTTGCGTGTATTCATAAGAAACGCCTCGATGAGGCGATTCTACTGTGCACACAACATACCATTATTGTGTATAAGATCGAAATCATTTCAAACAATTATCGCCATATGCTTCCTGACCTAGCGCCATGATTAAGTGGCTCGAACTACCCATCTCTCGAACAAATTTCCATGGTCCCAAAGATGTTCGAGCCATTGAAGTTTGACTGTATGTCGTGGGTACTGATAAGAATCGCCTCGGCGCGGCGCTTCTAATAGGTACGAACGTTTTTTGGAAAAATAAGAAAAAAACATTCCCAGAATTATTCTCAAATATTCCTCTTTAACAAGACCTTTGATATAGATTTACCTGTAATAACATTCCAATAAAGTCTAACCGGAACCCACAAACTTTATCATATCTAAAAATATCGCAAACAATTGCATTTTCTTAAATTCCTAAAGCTATATTTTACTTAGCACTTCAAAGTAAACAACTTAGGACGTTTTTTAAACAAACTGCATATATTTAGGACAAGACGAATACTAGGTAGAAATTTAAAACTGTCCTCATGTAAGGAGTAAAGGTGTCCAATTAGTTAAGATAAATTCCCCTCTTTTACTATAAAACTGGTAAAATATGGGATAGCGGCTCATCCCTGATTTCTGAATAAAGAAAACTCTTCTTCCTATAATAATGTTTAAAACTATTTCTTTATATGTATGTGTTTAAGACATTGTTTAATTGAAAAGGGGCGGAGCTTACTTTTGTACCAAAATCAAAGAAACATCACTTTTGTTTCAAACTAGTTTTCCAGTGACTGTTGTTGTTGTTGTTGTTGTTGTTGTTGTTTTTATTTATTTATTTTTATATACATTCTCCTTAGAATTACTTTGTATAGTGTCCAAATACTCAAAGTTTCAAGAGTACAAAAATATTCTGAATGAGTCTGAATTTGGCTATTCTAGGCCAGAAAACGACACGTTATTTTTTATGTATTTGTCCACTGCTCTCAAAGATCATTCCTACTGTTAGTGTCTGCAGGCCGTAAAACGTCTCTCCGTACTGCACTTTAGTGCAGTTTATATTTTTTTGTCCTTGATGATCTTGAGACATAACGAAGCTTTAGAAAAATGATGAGGGTTACTAATGAGGCCTAACTGGCCGAAACTAGCTAGTCTTGCCTAGAAAACTTGACACACGTTATTTTCCAATTTTGTGTATGTGTTCATTGCTCTCAAAGACCATTTCTTTTAGAATATATTCATTGGTTATAAGATTTGCATCATAAGGAAATAGTTCTAATACCATAAGAGTTCAGCAAATATCCAGCTCAGACTAGCGTCGACGTATTCTGTTCAGTCTCTGCTCTCTTAGTCAATGCCTTCTACAGTATCCAGTTACTCGGTATGCGGGTAACGAAGGCCCAGATCCGTCTGCGCATGCGCAGACGGATCTGGGCCTTCGTAGCCCGCTTATGGCATAAAGGCCTCTATTCAGGTATTGAGTAGCATGCTTACTGTATAATGTACATACCTGTTAAGAAGATACCAGTTCTCCATCTTCTGTTTCGTTGCTGCTGCTGGTGTGTAGTTGTGAAGCTCCACAAGTCGTGGAAAATAATGTTTCACTATTTCCGCACATAGCACTGCAACAAAGACATAAACACTTTTTAATAGAAAATATTATGAGACAACTTTATATGTGACGTTCATCCCCATGTACTCTAAGTAAATTTTGAACAGAACTGGGTTCGTAAAATTTCGTGTGTTGTAAGTAAAATTTGAACACAACTGGGTTCGTGTTTTATGCATTGTAAGTAAATTTTGAACACAACTGGGTAAGTGTTGAATGAATAATAATGTCTAAGAAATTGGGTAGCTGGATTCTCTATCATATACTACTACTACTTCTACTATCGCTAAGTCCTACTTAGAGAATTTACGAGAAACTTATAACAATTTTTAACCAAACACAAGTCATCAATATAGCTTCGTCATTTAGTGTTCTTAGTTCTGACCTCTAGAAATAGACAAATAAATGTAACTGCATGAATGTCATTTTTAGGATAGTTAAGTTCCAAAGAATATAGTATCACCACTGTCCGCCCGTACGTCCCGTCTGTACGTACAAACAAGAGGGTCATAATGGCCCTAGATCGCTCACTAAGCTAAAGATAGCTTGTGGATGGTGTCATAGCTTGAGAAATGTCGATTAAAGGTCATGGTCAAGGTCATGTTGATACCAAATGTGTATGAGACACTCCGATTCACCATGTTTAGTATTTAATGGTTGTATAGTTCAGGAGATATGCTCCAGGCAAGGGGTTATGATGGAATGACAGATTGAAGGAAGGACGGAACAGGGCAACACTATACGCCCCGGCCAAAATTGGCCAGGGCATAAAAATGGACAAATACAAGGAAATATGACAGACAGAAGCTGAAATTATTACCAATGTGCTTTGCTTAATTTAAGGATTCAGGCTCTGGCATGATGGAATTTTCTTTACGGAAGAACAGAAGAATGGATAGAAGTTAACCAGTATACCCCCGTCTCCAGGAACGCATACACACTTTTCAAAAGAAGGGAATGGGGAGGATGGGGATATAATTCTGAAAAGATATCTGGTTACATGGTTAAAGAATTATAGCCAGTGCATTATGTGCCTTATGTAAGTGTCAGTGACTACACTGCCAAACTTAATTAGGACAAACACTTAGGTGACCTTAGTGACCTTTTGCAACAAGAAAATCGGGCTAGGAAGACCAGAATCACTGCACAATTTAATGTGCTTACTCACATACAAGTATTATGTAATTCACAGTCTGTTGAAAATCTTCCCAGCAAACACACAACGTCGTTGCAACGTCACGACGTTGCAGCGACGTTGTAACGACGTTTTTGCTACGTTGTGTGTTTGCTGGGTTTCATGTTTGCTGTTTGAACAGGTACCTTATGCAAGTAGTGAAAGAGCTTAGTAATGCTGCAGGCTAACAAAATATTCTTGGTTCAACTGCCTGAAGATACCTTTCATACGATGGGGCTAAAACTTTTGTTATCTTTATTGTGGCTGTAGTTTTGATTTCTGTCTGTTGGTTGATCTAGTTTTGCTTTGGGTCTTTATTCACAAATGTACAGAATTAATGACAGTGGTTTAAAAACCTTAGGACAGGCCTCCGTGGCCTAGTGGTTCAGAGCCCTGACTCTCTAACATCAGGTCTCTCACCGCTGCGAGTTCCAGTCCTTGGGTCACGTATATAAACTCCAAGTTCTGCAACAGAAGGTCAGGTGTTTTCTCTCTGGGTACTCCGGTTTTTTTTTGTTTTTTTTCTTGTTTTTAAATCGGGCCACTGGTCTAGGAGGAGATGTCTTTTAAAAGATTTTTTTTTCTATTTTTAGCTCTGGCGGACACCTTTTTCAGCGAAGTGAAACTATTTCAACAAATTTGGCAAAGGAGCATAAGAGGAACATTTCTGTTTAATTATCTTGAAAGTGGGCCACTGGCCTAGGAGGAGATGTCGTTTAAAGATTTTTTTTCTATTTTCAGCTCTGGCAGCAAATTTAGGTATAAGAGCATAGTTCGTGATTTGTGGAAATGGTGTAGTCGTTTAAGAGGAGATGTCGTTTAAAGAAATTGTTGAAGACGACGACGCGCAACAGACGATGGACACAGGGTGATCACAATAGCTAACCTTGAGCACCTCGAGCACTTCGTGCTCCGGTGAGCTAAAATGGTTTCCGTTCGATATCTTGTGATACTGGTGTACGTAATTCACTTTTTATACACAGGAATTTAATCATAAAATATCTGCCGTTCGAGTTAGAAAATCCACCGATTATTATGGGAGTTATGGCCCCTTTTCAACTTCATCGTCCCGTTTCCGTTCGATATTTTTTGAAAAGATCAGCGTATCGGATTTCATATTTTATACACAGATATATAATCATAAAATATAGGTCCTCTTCGTTTTAGGGTAAAATCCACCAATTATTATATGAGTAATGGTCCTTTTTCAACTTTTTTTTCTTTTTTTGCAAAATGCTTTTTTCCGGGAGGGGATGGCCCCTGGGCGGGGGCATCTGTGTCGTATTGACACATTTCTAGTTCATACACAAATAACAAACTATATCCATTTAGAATTAATATGCGAGTTATTACTCTATTGGCGATGAAATGTATCATATACGCTCGTATTTACTCACAGAAAAGAATGGATTAAAAGTTTTATCTGGTTTTGAGTCCAATGAAAGAAACATTGATTAATGCTTTAAATTATATCACTATTAGGAATCGCGTGGCCTCCTTGAGGCAATCCATTTCAATGGAAAATTGAAACCCAAGTTTCACTTTCAAAACTCTGGTTTAATCCACACATCATACTTGTGTGTATTTACCATGTTTTCCCTAAATATTTGGACAACTTATCGCCATTCGATATTGTCCTAAAAATTGAACAAAACCATTCTGTACTTCCTGCTGCTGTGTCTAATTGTGCATCAGTTATGATGCGGATAGGATGGCCAGGATCTTCGATGGCGTGCAACACGGGAAAAGGACCCTAATACCACATGAGAATACTGAAGACTCATATCAGCCTGCACATCTTCAGTCTGATCAGGATCTTTATTTCTCATTATATTCTACAGTATCCATGGATTCTGTTGGTGGGCAACGAAGGCTGCGAGCAGTCTGAACCAATGCACAGTCTAATCTGAGTCTTCGCTCTCCGGATATAGCATAAGGACCCTTTCTACCGTTGAGCATCATTTATATTCTACCACATCCCCATTGTAGTCTGGAGAAACCTAAAAGGGTATCTGGCAAACAGTGCAGACCCAGATCAGACGCCGCAGAACGCGGGGTCTGATCAAGGTCTCCACTGTTTGCAAATAGTATAGCCATTTTTCTCTAGGAATATCTAATTCTCATAGCCGGACGTACCTAAAATTGAATTGGACTTCCAATATGTAGTGTGGGTTCCATTTAGTCTACAATGGGTCAAGGAATATTGGGTGCGTAGGATGGGCTGTTCTTTGTTTTACGCATGCTGGCAGATTTTTTTTTCTACAATAGGTCTTGCTTGAATCTTTGCTCCTTGAGCCGAGTTTCGCAAGTTGCTATCCCGCCTGCAAGTCTGAAGGCCACCTACTGAATGCGTATCTAGGAGTGAATTTGATTTAATGATATGGGTCGCGTCAAGCGACAATATGTCTTTGGGTCGTTTGCGAACTCTGACCTTTACCACTCCCTGGGCTAATTTAGCATATGACAAACTGGTGACATTTTTTTCTTATCCTCCCCCACTCCCAAAAAAGAGCTTTGACAATTCTACAAGTTGTCTCCTCAGGACTATTTGCACGAAATGTCAAAACATACTTTCTGTGAAAAAAATAAAAAAAAAGAAAAAATTAAAATGTCATCTGCAGAAAAATAAGAAAATATATTTTAAAATGTCATCCATATCGAACACGGGCGGCAGGATTTCAACGCGATGATGTGGTAGTAACGACCATTTCAAGATGGCGGCTAACCTGCCGACGGGGAACACCCGACGAATCAGCCATGGGCATGTTGCACTCTTCGACGGGTCTGTGCATCGCGGAGTCTACGCCTATAAATCAACAACAAGGACCCTGACTCGAAAACCTCAAAGTGCCTTTGCGGCCTAGTAGAGCCGAGTAGAGCAAGTTGGAATCAACCAAACTCAACCAACACAACGACTTCACTAATCCTCGATTCCGAAGATGAAGACCCATGGCTGGATGACCCTAATCAGCCCCGTTAGGGATTCAAGAAAGGAAAATATATGCTTGTTGCCGGGGGCCCCAGGCCCGAGCCAAGGTTAGTGCATTTTAGTATCCTTCTACAAGCTCTCCCGACTGGTGGCGCGATTGAGCAAGTGTGAGATTACATTGTGCATTTGTAATACACACGTATAAAACTCTTATTTTGACTCACTGCTCTGAATTCTGGAACTGACAGGCAAGTCCCCTAGCATCCGGTCCGGGCGAGGTTTCTCTCTCTGCACATGAATTATGCGCTGAGGCCGTTTCAAGCAAATGTCCAGAAAAAAAAATTCATTACGAAAACATGCCTATATAATATTGACCCCCTTAAACCCCACTTTTATATAGTAAAACTGGGGTTTACAGGGGTATACATTATTTTTCTTATTTCTGCTCAAAACATAGATTGTGGGTACTCGTTAGAACCGCCTCAAGGCGGTTCTAACGAGTACCCACAATCTATGTTTTGAGCAGAAATATTAAAATATATCAGAATTTTTATCTGAAAATTTTCATTTTTTGGTGGTAAAATTTTCAGTATATTTGAATAGGCGTGTTTTCGTAATGCAGATTTTTCTGGCGCTTTCCTATGACCTCTGGGGCCCGGCAACACTAAAAATCTACTGTCCGTCTGTCTGTCTTTAACCCATTGTAGGCTGGAGACCCCTAAAAGGGTAATCGGCAAACAGTGCAGGCCCAGATCAAATGCCGCAGAATGCGGCATCTGATTAGGGTCTCCACTGTTTGCAAATAGTTTAGCCATTTTTCTCTAGGAATATCTAAATCTCATAGCTGGAGACCCCTAAAAGGGTAATCGGCAAACAGTGCAGACCCAGATCAGATGCCGTAGAATGCGGCATCTGATCAGGTTCTGCACTGTTTACAAATAGTTTAGCCATTTTCCTCTAGGAATATCTAAATCTCATAGCCGGACATACTTAAAATTGAAATTGGACTCTTCCGATATATAGTGTGGGGGGAGTCTATTCAGTCTACAATGGGTTAAAGACTCACCAGATGATTTTTTTACTCAGCGTGCAAAGCGTCAAAGATCCAGATCACTTTGCCAAGCCGCACAAAGACACGAAACACCTTTTCGCGAAGTGTGACTGAAATAGTTTACAAAAATTACGCTTTCTTACAGAATACAATTACTACTTCCATAATCGCTAATCTTGTAACAATTTTAATATTACCCTTCACCTCTGGAAAAAAATCAAAAGACGACAAATCGATTATACATTTCTTTACTTTTCCAAGAAAAAAGGTATTGATATTTCATGCCAAGTGTCTCCTATGGAGACAATTTGCATGAAATCTCAGCCTATTTACTAGAAAAAAAAAATAAGAAAAAAAAAAATGTTTCAAAATGTCTGCTGAAAATTTTACCCAGCATGCTTCGCGTTAAGTATGCAAACTGAATGAATGTCATGGAACTCTAGTGCTTTTATATTTCTCTAGTGCTTGTTATAATTCTATCAACTATTAATGAGACACTAAAATCGACAGTATATACCGACCGAACAAAACTAAATTGGTATTAATTTTCTGTTTCGACTGTTATTTGGACCTTGGCCAACGTGTTCAATTGTATCCTTATTTATCTGTGTATATCTTATAAAATTATTTTCGTTTAATCTTACTTTAAATACGATTAACTTTTGTGGAGTTAGTACGAGTATTTGAAAAACATGAAGCGGCGTTAGTATAGCACTGCTAAGTGCAGAAAATATGGTTTATTATGACATAAGAATTCAGATTATACCACAAGGAATGAATGACATTAATGACATTGGCCTTATCATACGTATTAATACAAGTACTGTATTTTTATACCCTCACCCCACAACGGAAGCATTTAGTACCATACGTGCGTTCATCAGCATGCGCTTTGTATGAAGGGATACCGAAATACAGTCGAACTATAATGGCTTGAGCATTTTGGGGGACCATGGAAATGTGTTCTAGACGTGGGTGTTTCGAGCCATTGAGGATTGATCATAGTTCCTGGCCAGGAGGCAAATGGGGGTAATATAGGGATGTCTTTCCGATATTCTATAATATAACGGCATGTTGAATGTAGTCATTAGAGTCGCCTCGACGAGGCGATTCTAATGCGTACACATAACATACATTTTTATATGAAATAAGAAAAATTCCCTAAAATATCTCTAAATATTTGTTTTCTTGAGCTATCGTAAGCATTTCCTAAGGACAAAAACGAGTTCATAACGAAAACCTGCCTATATAATTTTGACCCCCTTAAACCCCACTTTTATATAGTAAAACTGGGGTTTACAGGGGTATACATTATTTTTCTTATTTCTGCTCAAAACCACAGATTGTGGATACTCGTTAGAACCGCCTCGGTGAGGCGGTTCTGACGATTACCAACAAGCTATGATTTGAGCAGAAATATGAAAAATATCAGAATTTTTATCTGAAAACTTTCAGTTTTTGGTGGTGAAATTTTCAATATATTTGAGTAGGCGTGTTTTCGTAACGTCGAATCAGGCGCGGTAAACGAGCCATCGGTGTTCAAGTCATTGAAGTTTTATTTTAATCTGGTACCAATGTATCTCAGGTCAAGGTCATGTATTGTGTCGCATGCCATACCTTACTCCATACATTATAGGTCAGTTCACACATTTGAACTTTGTACATGTGTCTGTACGCATGTAGCAGTAGTTTGTTTCCGGCCTCTACATGTAGCTTTGTGAAGCATGGAGGAACTTTGATATAATTTGTCTCAATGGACCCCTTAATTAAATCACGTGTTGCGTGCAAGCCCCCTTACTTTGAAGGTGAATGTCACATTTGTACGTTCTACAAATTGCTTGTATAACTCTATAGCAGTAGCTTGTCCGGAATGAAGGAATTTTGAAATAGTTTGACAAAAATTACAATATGGACAGGCGCCACGTGCAACAGCTGGTTCACTACCACATAGCTTAAACTCAAAATGACTGTATAAATTACTTCTATAACTCTATGGCAGTGTTGTGGAGTTATTAAATCTTATTACTTGTCCACGGGCAAGTAAATGGTCAAAATCCACATGTCCAACCATGATTTACTTGCTCGAAAATTGATATTTTTTTTTCTATTTCTCGAAGAAAGCACATGTTCTGGGTACTCAGTACTCATTAGGAGTACTCACAACATATTGTTTTCAAGAAATAAGAAAAAATAGATATTTATCATAATCTGGATACTCTTCTTAGCTAGAGCTATGAAGTCCTTGTCCCAGGACAAATAAATTGAAATTCCTGGGAAATGGGACAAACTGGACAAGTCGGGCATGGTATTTCCACAGGCCTGTCTATGATAGTAGTTGTGTCTAGCTTATAACTTTGCAATGCATTAACTCTTTCAGTGCCAAATTTCAGACAACATTTGTTGTCTGCTTTTCTTTTTTAACAAACTATCGCTTGAAAAGAAGTTTATACGTAAAGTTGACTGACTGAATGTCAAACAGCGTAGATCCAGATGAGACGGCTCATATGAGCCGTCTCATCTGGATCTATGCTGTCTGCAAAAGCCTATTGTTATCGCCTCTATAACCTTGAGGGTAAAGTTTCACACTTTAATTTTGTACAATTTTCATATTTAAATAGTTCGTGTCTGGTTTATAACTGAGTGATCGTGAGGGAATTATAAAACTAGTAATGTCAAATTTAACCATATAAAGACCATGTGTCACATGCAATACCTGTTGCAGTCTGGCTCATAACTTGGTCGCTTTTGAATGGCGTTTGAAATAATTTGATACAAAACACGAGACACGTTGAATCAAGTGATTGAGTTTGAAATAAGTTGACACAAAACATGAGACTTTACGTTGAATCAATTCACGGATGGAGTTCAAAATATTTTGACGCACAACATAAGACCAACATTTAATCAAATCATGAATGGAGTTTGAACTAATTCAACACAAAACATCAGACTTCAAAATCAAATCCAAATTACAAACGCAACACTTTTGAGGGCATTGATATATAAATAAACATATGGTAAGTAAACAAGAGTTTGGTAGTAGGGGTTAAACTAGATTTTTGAAAGTAATACCCAGCTAGCATTCTTTATAAATCTACAGCGGGCCGTTATCGGCCCGTCAGCTACCCTGACGGGCCGATAACGGCCCGCTATAGATTTATGTAGAATGCTTACTGGATACTCATTAACTTATTTATACTGACTGCCAGTTACTAGATTCTTCTACCTCAATTCTTTGGACAGATCCATTTCCGAAACAAGGTGCGTCTAGTTAGGTTTTATCATTTCTATATTTTATAGAAATGCCTGTATTTAATGCAAACAGTGTAGACCCTGATCAGACGCCCATGGCAAGGCATCTAGAACTCGAGAGCCTCAAAAGCAAAGTCGTGTTGCTTCTGAATACAGTCTATGTCAAGACATCCAAAACTTGGAAGATTCAAAAAGCAATGTCGTGTTGCTTCTTATTACCGCCTATGTCATAATTTATCTTAATGGGCAAAACTTTTCAGCGTCTGAGAGAGGTAAAAACTAATCATTTCGTCTAGGTGCTGCACCTATCATAAAAAGTGTATCTAAAATTATGCCACTAGGCGCATTCTTCCAAATATTTGGCCTAGTTCAAACTTTAGGAGACATTGTCGACTGGGCTCTTGCTAGTCTTGTTCCCTGTTGTGATCACATTTGTGAGAGAAGTTACTTTAATGCGTTTTTTTTTTCCGCAATTACAGATGGCTATCCCTGTTTACTTGCACCATATATTGGAACCGCGACGTGTGGAAACGTGTCTTCCGGGTACACGCGGACAGCAAAGGCTCAGGGTTTATTTGCGCGGAATCGCAGTCTGACCTTTGCTGCCCGCTTACAGAACTATAGGATACTGTAGAGTATACTGACAGGGTTTATTTGCGCGGAATCGCAGTCTGACCTTTGCTGCCCGCTTACAGAACTATAGGATACTGTAGAGTATACTGACATACCAGTCTGATCAGAGTCTTTGCTGTCCGCTTATAGAACTATCTATCTGACATAATGGCATATTGGCATAATGACATACTGACATGAGATACTGGCATTTATATAATGATAAATACCACAGAAACTGATTAGACAGGGGGCGAATGGTTGGATGAGTAGGCTAATCTGGCCCTTGAGGTTCGAAAATTTCCCCGAACATCCTTTTAGCTGCCTGGTTTATTAATATGTGCAAAAAAAAAAAAATGAACAGCAAGCATGCTGTGTAAATCGTGCTGATGCACAGGATGATTCGGTCATTGCTTTTCGTCTATGTAAACTCTATCCCCCACCCCCACCCCTCCAGGCAATATATAAAATATCTAACTGCATATATTTTAATGAATAAATACATGTATTACTGTAATGATATCCAGGAAATGTCATAATCACGAAGCACAGCCCTCCCGAGGCACGAAAAGGAGGAGTAATAAGGAACCATCACGATAATATACCTATATAATTTTGACCCCCTTAAACCCCACTTTTATATAGTAAAACTGGGGGTTACATGGGTATACACTGTTTTTCTTATTTCTGCTCAAAAACATAGATTGTTGGTACTCGTTAGAACCGCCTCTTCGAATACCCACAATCTATGATTTTAGCAGAAATGTGAAAAATATCAGATTTTTTTATCTGAAAATTTTCAATTTTTTGGTGATAAAATTTTCAGTATATTTAAATAGGCATGTTTTCGTAATGAAATAATCATGACAAAACAAGCGCCACATATGAAACCACCAACGAACAAACAAAGAGGGACTGCAACAGAAGAATCCACCTTGGAACGGTCCGTAGAAAACTACTAGGTGGGGGTGGGGGTGGGGGGTGGGGGGCTTAAACCAGTTTTACTCGAAATCAGACTTAAAACGTGTCTGTTATTTTGTTATATTTATTTACTTGAATAGCATCTGACGTTTTGCTGTTCTGCTTGTGGGATCGAAGTATACTGTGGAATATATAGACAGACATCGAAGGCCCTGATCAGGCTGCGCCTCAGCGCAGCCTGCTCTGGGCGTTCGCTGTCCGCATATGCGATAAGAACCATTTTCTCCTGACAAGGTTAATGTATACATTCAAGCGACTTTCTTCTTAATACGGGAAACCAACAATACCGGTACACTGTTGAATTCATTGCCCTATAAGCACACAAACCAGCCGACCACAAGGAATGCGATATATTTTTCTTAATACATATTTGGTCGGGAATTATGATCATTAAACAACTCCTGGACACAAAACACCAGTGACCTTTAAATTAAATAGAATCATTTTAAAAAGCTATTTAACGGACAGCATATCGAATGTGGTGTTAATATAATTCCATGAGTACATAGAAACACGTGCGGGATCAACAAGGAATGGGAAGTCGATAAAAATCAATTTTACCTCAGATACAGCAAATAGGCTTTATATGTCAATAAATGTTACTTTTAACTATTGTTGATTTTACTACAGAAAATTTAATTACCCTTCGAAGTCTTTCCTATGCATTTTGCTATCAAACTTCGAAATCTACTAAGAATCGCTTGAGATTTAAGATTATACAGAGTGTTTATACATAAATTATAGAGATAATTAACTCTTAAGTCTAATATTTTACTGCTATATGTAAATTATATGTACTTTTTGTTTGACAGGCAATATTTCTTTGAGGGTTTGTTCTTGTCTGGTGTTTAGAGGGTGGCGTAAAAGATATATTTTAGGTATTTACGGGTCATTTGTTTCTTCTACTTCATCACGAAAACACGCCTATATAATTTTGACCCCCTTAAACCCCACTTTTATATAGTAAAACTGGGGTTTATAGGGGTCTACATTATTTTTCTTATTTTTGCTCAGAAACATAGATTGTGGGTACTCGTTAGAACCGCCTCGGCGAGGCGGTTCTAACGAGTACCCATAATCTATGTTTTGAGCAGAAATAAGAAAACTTTCAGGTTTTTTTTATCTGAAAATTTTCAGGTTTTGAAAGTGAAATTGTCTATATATTTGAATAGGCGTGTTTTCGTTTGTGGTGATTGGGCAAGTGTTAAGGGGGTGAAGAAATGCATACGTTCCTCTTCGTGTTTTGGAGGCTAGATTTGTCTGAGGCTATTTTTATATTTCTTTTATTACACGTTTTTTTTTTTTTTTTTTTTTTTGCCTGCAACACTGAAATACGGAGAACTTGTATACTCCGTTCCCTACTCAGTTGACATGAACTCAGTCTAATGCTTGTGACTTTACAGTATGTGAGTAAAGATGGAAAAACAGAGCCTTGCTCAGTGGAATGATCAGTTATTTGCTAGGTCACATAAGCACGGCAGCTATCATCTGAAACCCATATACTGACACTATATGCATATAAAATTTGTTGCATGAAGGAAGTATAATTAAATATAGACTTAGGTTACCTACACGACACATATGTCAGGGATGACAAATGCTGTATGTTTTAACATTTTAAGCAAATTATCTGAAAACTCATTGTTAATTTATCAAAGCCCAACATCCCCGTCCCTCATTTAAATGCCACCAAACAATGTACACCCAGACAAGGTGCTGTAGAACCGGCATTTAATCCAGGTGTACACTGTTTGAATTAATGGAACATAAGAATTTCTGCAAAAGAAATCTGATACAAAAATAAAATAAACCAGACTCCCTTTCCCTAGGAAATGGACTTACGCAAAAAAAAAAACAAAAACAAAAAAAAAAAAACAAAAAAAAAAAAAAACATAAAAATAATACTGAAGAAAAGTTCAATGGGCATTAATGGGCTCAGTTAAATGTCTGAAATGTTTTGAAATAATAATAATAATAACAGACAGACAGATAACAGAGAGAGAGAGAGAGAGAGAGAGAGAGAGAGAGGAGGCCCTCCCAGAGGTTCTGAGGAACAGCAGGGGAATAATGTTATTTATTTCAGGGGAACAGGAGAACACAAGTCTAAAAATGAAGGGAACAGGAGAATAGAAGTAATTTCGGGGAGCAGAGAACATAGACAATTAAGATTTTGATTTTGGGGAACAAGGGAAAATAAAAAAAAATATTTCAGGGGAACAAGCGAACAGGTACCCCCTGGGAGGGCCTCAGAGAGAGAGAGAGAGAGAGAGAGAGAGAGAGAGAGAGAAAGATATCATAGTATCCAAACAAAATCATACTTAAAACATGTCTGGGGTTTATGTACAATAGAGAACAAGGGAAAATAAAAAAAAAATATTTCCGGGGAACAATGGAACAGGTACCCCCTGGGAGGGCCTCAGAGAGAGAGAGAGAGAGAGAGAGAGAGAGAGAGAGAGAGAGAGAGAGAGAGAGAGAGAATTACATAGTATCCAAACAAAATCATACTTAAAACATGTCTGGGGTTTATATACAATAGAGTTTAGATAAGCACATAAGTGTAGTGAACAGGATCACTGATTGTAAGCTATTTGATACTCAATAGGTATATCAATCATGTATATAATAGGTTTTCATTTAGCGAGTACTAAATATTCAGGTCAACAGTATCAAACTTATTTATTGTTTTATTAAGAACACAACATAAATATATGAAGCAGATACATGTCAGTCACATTTTTTATGTCACAAAAACATACGATGATGCAAGACTGCATCAAAAACAGAGCTGGTAAAATAATTATATTACTAGAAAAGAATAAATAAGAACTTAAGCTACAAGTCTACATTTGAGTTTTACTGATGAGCAGCATCATTCCCATAATTTAGCCAAACTTCCTAAACTATTTTGTACAAGAATATCGTCTGCTCGTGTAGAACTGGAGAATGCAACCCTGCAAACTTTCTCGGAAAAGTGAAAAGACTGAACTTCTAGTAACTGTTTAACATTAATTACCTGCATCTGAAAAGTCTTTTGATATATTCTTTTTAGGTCTAGATAAAGGTATCCTGTCGATCCACTGATACAAGGAGTCGACTTCAACATCATCAAAATATTCCTCCATGTCTACACGGGTTAATCCATTTATCTGTTTCCGAGCTGTAATCGTTTCCATACTTTATTGTACTGGTCCATTTGTCAAACAATGACAATAATGAAATGGTCAAATATTAAATTGCATGTCTTTTGTTATCTTATATTTTATCCCAGTCCCTCTGATTACAATCTACCCGACATTCATTGATGTGCATTATAAACCGGAAGTGAACATTGTTGTGTTTAGTTACCAAGTGTACTAACAGTATAGTGAAGTTTTTACCTTAGGTTCAACAAACGAACCAATTCGGGTAATTGGCTAATATGACAATAAAATGAAACAAATATACATAATGGAGTACTGAACACAATTAACCATTGGCGTTTTAAATATTTATATGAATAAACTTAAATTTAACAGGAAATAAAAAGTATATATATGTATAGTTTAACGGCTACTCTCACGCTATTGTTACAGTCGCCGTGTCACGCGGTTCGGGTTAGTAGTAACTTTGGATCGTTCTCTGCCAATCTTTTATTACACTTTTCCAGTTACTCCAACCATTCTATTGTCGTGATAACCGATTGGCACTATTTTATTTATCACAGACTTACGTGTGAAATGATTGGCATGAATATTTTTTTTTTCCAAATATATTGTTTGGGTGTTATGAAAATAACTCTTAAAATAATCAAAAATCATCTGCAAAATCGCCGATGAACAACTTGAGCTCAACGTTTCTTGTGCCAATAAATAATAATAGTAATAATAATAATAATAATTCTATTGTTATTATAAGTTGTAGTAGTGATAGGTGTGGTAGTAGTAGTAGTAGCTATTACGTATTTGTAGAGTAAATAGTAGAATTTGATTTAAGCCACACACTCAGATGAGTGAATAACTTAGTACGGACTCCAGTACTCAATTTTTGCTAACCACAGCAGTAGTACGATCCACGATTTATTTCGATATAAAAAGAAAGCCTGGACATGTCTGTATATAAAAGCAACGATATAGCAGATATGCATACATTGCACTTCGCGAAAAGTTGCACGTTCCTATGGAGGCCCAGTTGATACTTAACAAATTCTAAGTATACAAAACATTGTGTATTAGGTTAAAATCCTAAAACAAATGAAAGAAATAATGCTCAAAACAGTGAGCACAGTTTATATTCTCATGCACATATACAAACATGACGGCATTAGTGACACCTTGGCTGTTTTCCACATCTAAGGGAGAGTACCCCGTTTTTTGTCTGACATCAATTTTTAAATTTCGCATGTAAACTGCGTTACAAACAGACCTTCTGCAGTTTTCTATAGCCTTTATTAGAAGGTGTACAGAAATAGATTAACACCAAAAAAATGTTTGGTTTTTCGTCCAATATTGCCGCTACAATAAACCTATAAGAAAACGTTTGATTGCAAATTTTATGACACCATTTTGAATGACATATTTTAAATTTTACCAGACATCTTTCGGGCGTTCGTGCTTATCGTTTTTCAATAAAAATATTTGTATAATACCTACATAAGTCTTAAACATGAATGCTGAGGGAAATTGCCGCGCATTTCTTCATGTCCTTAATTTCAAAACCTTTGTTGACGAACTATACTTAATAAGAATGTATGAAGACCAAACATAACAATTGAGGTCATTTCCGCAAACTAAAATGTTCCTCAAAATTCCATAAAATACACGCCGATTTACAAAGCGCGACAAGAATTTTAAACAGTCAGTGCTAATTTATATTCGGACATCAACTGTACAGATTTATTTATCGCGAGTGGGGAGTATATTGGGTGTAGTTCACATGTGTACTATACGCTTAATAGAACTTACAGTTGCCTGGCAAAACTCTAAACCAGTATCATGTAAAATGCATGCGTTTCTCCAAAATGCAATTAGTTTCATAATGCTCTACAGCGGTTTTGTATGAATCAATATCCAAGCTTTATATATACAAAAAAAAAAAAAAAAAAAAAAAAAAAAAAAAAAAAACTCAGCCGTATATTTTTCCGATTGTAGTTTTTATTTTTTTTATTTTTGTGCAAGATAACAAACCCGACTAAACCGGGTAATCCGAAATGACAAATGCAAAATTGTGAAATGGCTTTACTGAAACAATTGCTGCGACGTCGAAACGACATTGTTGTGATGTTGTGTGTATATAGAGCTGCTTTGGATTTGTGACTGTCGAAATAACTTTAATCTTTCAGTAATTTCATAGTTTGTGACACCCTAGAGTATTAACCTGGACATCCTAGCAGTTCAGCATCGGCCACACACGTTAAGACTTACAACGGAACAACCTACGTCAGTAACATGGATGGTGATAAAACCTATATTTTTGCCTTACTTGGTAGCGAGAACTTGGTTGAGTAAGCAGCTCCATAATTTGTACTTATTTATTATTTGATCCTCAACGTAAGAAAACGTACATTCTGACATATGCACCCAACGAAGACTCAAATAACCCTTCGCATCCGCGCAGTCTGATCAGTCTGTGCGAACGCGCAGCTGAGCCGCATCTTCACCTGGTGCACAGGTCCGAAGGTACGTTTTCTGACGTTGTGGCTCATTTATTTATTGATTTATTTATTTCATTGTTCTTTCTTTCTTACTGGTGTATCTTTTGCCATGATCCTTCCTTCTTTCTATACAAACTTTTTGTATGTGAATTGTTTTATGTCACATTTTTTTCTTCATATTGTATACTATATGCAGTCTTCATATGTATGAGAGTAACATTTATTTGTTTACAGTAAAACCTGTGTAAGAGAGCCACCTTTGAGACTGACTTTAAATAGTGGTTGATGTGGAAAAAGTTGTCTGTCTTATAAAGGTACATGTCATATAATTTTGCTCTTACCTTTTTTGCTAGCAAAATTACATGACATGTGCCTTTATAAGTCAACCACCTTTCCACATCAACCACTAAGGTCAATTTCAAAGGTGGCTGTCTTACACAGGTTTTACTGTATATGGTTAAAACTGTTAGTTTTCTTTTGCTTCAGCATTTCAATTATTTCTTGCTGTTGAGTCATCGTTGTGTCATATCTGTATTAGTTTGATTTTTATGTTCTTGGAGATGTTGCTCTGATGAGTTAGAGACCCTTCATATGTGGACTGAAAAAAATGTCTTGTGTATTCCACGGCAGAACTAAGGGCGAGGGTTGTGACCACGTAAAATCGATTTAAGCCCACAGTAATATTTTACTGATTGTTCCAAGGCGGTACTTCTGCTGTGTTTAACTGTTTCTGTTATTGCATGTCTTTGCATGGAAGTCCTGGTGAATATTTTTTTTATTTTGGATAGCCGTATGGCCAATTTTTGGGACAGAAACTGTCCTTTTGACTTCTGCTTATAGTATTTTGATTGTGGTGCCCTTGCTTTAAGTGCGTACTTCTTTCCCTTTGGTGTCTTGGACGGAAGGTGTTAGGTAATTGCATCGATTCCTGATCATTGCCTTCCTTTCAATTTAAAGTACATTCCACATTCTTGATAAAGAATGCGCACTTGATGGCAGTTAGAACAATATAGTAAATGTTGCTCAATAGTTTAATGTATGCTGTGTAATTGCTTTAATGTGTGTGTAAGTATTACAGGATATGAGAAGTACCGTCATCAGTGTATTTAGAACTTGTGGTACAATCCGTTTGCCTGTATGTAATTATGGCGTTAAAATATGTGTAAACAAAATATAGATACGAAGCAAAAAGAATCAGCGAAGCCGAACAGAAACGTGTTCGGCAGAAAGCTAAGGCTAAGCCATCACAACAGAGCTTTCTTCCTCATACTCGTACCTTTCATGTTCTATCTGCAACAGGCAGTTTAGAGCTAAGATTGGTCTCACTTCACGCATTTGATTAATAGGATTGGTCATTGTCAGTAATGACAGACGAACTTTCATATTATATGTATTGCGAAAACAGAAACGCTTCGGTTAAGTGTGTTTAAAACGTAGGTGCTACATTGCAGTTATCAGTTACTGACGAAAGTATGTGCACAAGTACTATTTAACCGCTTAGAGGAATAAAAAAAAGGTAAGAGAAAAGTCCAGGGAGTGCCACAATCACAAACCGCAGCTTTTCCCAGACCCCAAGAGGAAGAGGAAACCGACAAATCTAAACAAGCTCAAACCGAACAAACGTACAAAAAGCACTAAGATTAGCTCTCTCTTCCCCAAGCGAGGTAATCGCAATACTAAAAGGACTGAAAAACACAAGAACAAAATGACACACGGAAAGACATACAACAAATCGCCTCGTAGAACAAACCACAAAGCAACAAAGAGTAAGACTAACACCGGGACCACCGCCTTAGAACGGTCAGTAGAGCAAAAACGGTAAGAGAAAAGTCCAGGGAGTGCCACAATCACAAACCGCAGCCCTTCCCACACCCCAAGAGAAAGAGGAAACCGACAAATCTAAACAAGCACAAACCGAACAAACGTACGAAAAGCACTAAGATACCACCGGGGGGTTTAAAGCACTTTTACAGCTAACTAACTTCACCCTGGGTCTCGATGCTACTCTTAATATAGAAATACATAAAAATTCGGTTCGCATAAAGGCTCCCAACTCAGTCAATGCATCAAAGCAAAAACATAAAAATCAAATTAATCACTATAATAAACAAAGACGAGTACTCATGGCTAATTCTACTGTATGCCTGAGTAAATGAAAACCAATAGTTGAACCACGGCGGGCCAAGCCAAAGACATATCGTCAAGCCCCAACCCACTGGTTAAAGTTTTACGAAGAGGCCGCCATTGAGTCTGAGGCCCGAACCGCCGTCGTGCAATTAAAGAGTGAAGCTTAGCCATCAACAATGATTGGGTCGACAACTAGGCATGCAGTCTGCTATAGCCAATTCTTTTATAACGGTTAATACGTTTTCTGAATTGCTCCGAAAAGTTAGATTTACCTACAATTTTTCTAAATCTATACACTAAGTCACCGTAAAATTCGGGTTCCAATATACCTTGTTGCAGAAGTGTTTTGGGGTCTGGGAAGGGCTGCGGTTTGTGATTGTGGCACTCCCTGGACTTTTCTCTTACTTTTTTTTTTTTCAGACTGACGCTATATTTTTTCTAACAAGGCACTGTGTCTGCGATAATATTTCGAAAACGCCTTACGAAGTTTAAAATAACGATAGCCCTGCCTAAGAAGTTTGGCAGTAAGGGCTTTATTTCGATTTATAAGCCTGTCCAGAAACAGTGTGAACAGGTTAATTGACCGCGCCCGACATGACCCTAATGCATTGATTGGGCTGTAAAACCTTAGCTTAAACAAACAAACAAGCAAAGTTAACGTGAGTTTTAGCTTACCTCTGCCGAAGGTTGAGCTATTGTGATCACTCATCGTCGGTCGTCGTCGTCGTCGTCCGTCCACAATTTCTTTAAATAACATCATCTCCTAAACCACTGAGCCAATTTGAGCCAAGATTTGGAATCCTTGCAGAATTCTGGTTGCCATGGCAACCAAAAGAAAAACTTTAAAAATCTTCTTGTCAGAAACCACTATACCAATTTCTTTCTTTCTTTCTTTCTTCCGTCACTGTGTTCGGTCAATTCTGACCATGATAATAGGGTTGGAGTGTGGCACATAAGTTTCAAAACAAACAAACAAATAAAAAAAACGGAGTGTCTATTGACAAACGTTTGTCAATAGCACAAAGTCGGTAAAAATGCTATTGACAAACGTTTGTCAATAGCACAAAGTCGATAAAAATGCTATTGACAAACGTTTGTCAATAGCACAAAGTCGATAAAAATGCTATTGACAAACGTTTGTCAATAGCACAAACTCGGTAAAAATGCTATTGACAAACGTCTTTCAGATTTCAGAGTCGAAATGCGAAAGTTTTTTTTTCTATTTCTTTCAAAGATTTCTGTTTTTCCTGTCTTTTTTGAAGAGCGGTTTGAATTAACGTTCGACTGGAGCCATAGATGATGCGGGTTTGGCCCACCGGTTCGCGGCCTCTTTCTGTGGAAAGACATTCCGCCTTCCGCTGGTTGGTTTGATTTGAGATTTAATGTCCCCGTCAACACTGAATATTTTCATTTTGCTTCCAATTTTATGGGACTTTACATGTAAGGCATCGTAGGAAAGAAATGACATCGTAAGATCTGTCACCTAATGAAACCTATAGAGTTTATAAGCATGGACAGTCCTATTTGCACCGCTTAGCCCGGGCAGGCTTAATTCTTTAAGCGGTTTAACCGCAAATTTTGTGCTGTCAGTTTCAGTTCTCCGATGAAGCCTCGTGCAGCCCATCTATTTATTCAAACCCCGATGGGCGGGGCCGTCCTTCTGTTGATTCAGGGAAGACGACAGTATGATGAGCGCTTGGTCTAAGCTTGTTGAGGAAATATGATATAAGTATTATAAATGTCACTTAAATGACCTAAAATGTGATGACTGGGACGTATCTTGTATCCCATAGATCAACGTTTTTCTTTCTTAATCTGATTCTAATTCGTTATGAAGATCAAAGAACAACGATCAAACAATAATCAAATGGTTATGATAATAATTTTTGCACATCATTAATCAAAACGATGCTAATACCTTTCTTCAATAGCCCTTAATTGGTATTAACGTTGCTGATACCTTTCATAATTAACCATTAAGAGTACTATTTCGCAGCTTGTAAAGAAAATTGTTTCATATTTAAAAGATTAAAGTTGTGATGCCGACTTTTGATGTTCTTCGGAAATTTACATAAATCCGAATTTCATTGGGTAAAGACCCCAGCCACTTGTTTTCAAGCTTCTTTTTTTTGTTAGATATTTACCAATCAAAAGTTGCAAAAGAAAAAAAACAAAAGCCCATATATTTCGATTCGCCCATTTTTCGGGACATTAAAAGTGAATGTTCTTTATAACATAGCCATATTAAATGTATTCTTAAGTATTTCCTTAAAAAATAAATAGTGTATAACAGTGATAAATAACTTATGCTGGATTCTTGTTAGGATTGTGTGTATTTCCTTGTATAATGAAGTAGTGTAAAACAGTGATTCTTGTTTGGATTGTGTATTTCCTATATATTGAAATAGTGTAAAACAGTGATTCTTGTTTGAATTGTGTATTTCCTAATATATTGAAATAGTGTATAATCAGTGAAATAAAATGGCAAATCTTATCATAGGTCACTCACAAGTGAAATACTTTGAAAATTACATTAGTTTAATGGACACAAAATGTGAATCCTTTTCCGGATGTTTGATAGAGGACCTGTTAAAGGAATCCTCAGTAAAGAACCTCATTCCTGAAACCCAGGTGGTAGCCGTTTTGTGTGGTATCAATAATCTGCCTAGGGACGACTCAGCGACCGTCATTGACAAGTTCAACAAACTCTTCGACGGCATTCTTGAACTAAACCCGAGGTAAGATCTATATATGTGATTTAAATTCTGATATTGTCTCATTTCAAGTACATAGATTGAGTTGGCTCGTTAGAACGGCCTCATTGGTGCATTTTCTAACGAGTACCCACAATATGTTTTACTGACCGGAAAAAGGGAAAATAATGTTCACTCCTGCAAGCTCCACCTTTTTATATGAAGTGGAATGTAGAGGGGCATTTGGTACTCACTTGTTAACATGGTGATATTTTATGTGTGTGTTTTGCCCATTGCCTTTTTCATTTAAAACAAAAAAACTTGCAGGTTGTAAAACTGGAGTTTACGGGGGATTATAGTATTACCATATTTCTGCTAAAAAAAAAAACATAGATTGTGGGTACTCGATAGAACAGCCTCATTTTTGTTATTTCCCCCGAAAAATTAGTATTGGCATTTCATGCAGACTGTCTCCTTATGGTATTTTTGTTATTGTCCCGAAAATAAATAGGGTTTGGCATTTTATGCAATCTGTCTCCTAAGGGAGAGAGACAACTTACATGAAATGTCAAACCCTATTTTCTGAGAAAACAACGAGAATATTTCAAAATGTCTGCTTCATTTCTTGCCTTGCATGCTTGCGTTGAAGTTACTTTTGCGGAAGTCGCGTATGGTCATTCAGTACACATTGCTTCGATGAATTATGACAATAGTCCAGATTGTTGTGGACGTTATCAAACAGTAGGGGGACAGTTGTTGTCGTTATTTGCTGCCTCCGTTTACACAGTCTGGACGGTTGGTCGGTCACATACATGTACAAGTACTCATACATTGGTACATTGGCATAAGACTATTGTTGTAGATACAAGGTAACGAGAACACTGAAAGAATTATATGATGACTGGGTAATTAAGATGAAATAAGGTATTGTGCTGACGAGTAATTTGGCAGCAACAATCATGGTAATTAGTATCAGGCTATTGTTTTCAGCTGGCTGACTATTTACAATTTGTGCTGCGTCAAGTTAAATGATACCTTATTCCATAGGCGAACCTTCATATTTCATAGGCGATTAGTTTGAACCAGATCTATACATTCATCTAAACCCATTAACCCGTTTATACCTAGCGTCCCATAAAAGGCACATTGACAAACAGTGTAGACCCAGATCAAACGCTGCAAAACGCGGTGTCTGATCAGGGTCTACATTGTTTGCATTAAAGACAGGAATTTCTGCAAAACATGCTAATAATAAAAATAGCCAGATATCCCTTCTATTTAAAATTCGATCTGTCCAGAGAGTTGGTATAGAACATTCCACTGGGCATAAATGGTTTACGTCTAATTGACTTTTCCATCTTACTCTTTGAACAGCCTTTTTTTTCAACCTAAGGAAAGTCTTGAAGTTGCTATTGACTGCGTATCAGCAGACTGTTCTGACATGTAGTATCTACACGTCCTCTTGTTGTAGATAAATTTGGAAGTAGTCATAATATTTCTTTTTACCTTGAACAATTGCCTCAAGGTATACGAGTACCTGATAAGTACCAAACTATACGACTGCTTAGGAAGTTTGTTACAAAAATAGCATAATCATATATTTATTTAAGCTGCAACGTGAAAAAATATATCTTCTGAGATGTCCTCCAACGAAGACTCAAATCAGCCTGCGCTTCCGCACAGTGTGATCAGTCTTTGTTGTCCGTGTAGGGAAACTTTGCATCAGTGGCTTTCCAAAATGCGCCCGGCGAAGATTCTGATCAGACTGCGCAAATGCGCAGTCTGATCTGAATATTCGCTGGGCTCATTATCATTATTATTATTATACAATAAGTCCTGTATTGAATGCAAACATTGTAAATCCTGATCAGATGCTGCGTACTGATCCTGATCTGCACTACTTGTAATGACTCTTTTATAGACCATTAAATAAATAAGGCATAAATAGGTTAATGTTTTAAAGTTTGATACAACATTTTGAAACACTGCCTTATCATTTATTCTCCCTAACGAACGGATTACGGGGGATTATATTATTACCATATTTCTGCTAAAAAAAAAAACATAGATTGTGGGTACTCGATAGAACAGCCTCATCGAGTCACAAAATACCTCATCTGTTGCTATTACAACAAATATATACTCAAGTTGCAGTGTGCATATGCGCTGACTGGTAAAAGTCAATGTACCAAGTAAATTGAGCCTCTAGTTACATGATAGTGGAGCAGTTCTGTAAGAGTCGACCTTGGTTAAAATTTTCCAAAAAATATTTTTTCTCATGGCGTGTCTTCATATGATTATGTTTTCATAAAGAATGCTTGTGGCGACAATTCAGGACAGTAATGATATTACAATCCCCTTTGTTGATAATGATTAGGCTTAATCCCTTAATGTGTCAAGAAAAACTTCTGTCCATTTGAAACAAATTTAAAGAAGCCTGTTTGATCCCCTTTGTTGATAATGATTAGGCTTAATCCCTTAATGTGTCAAGAAAAACTTCTGTCCATTTGAAACAAATTTAAAGAAGCCTGTTTAATGTCAAGAAAATAATTTTTGCATTCAAGCAAATATTGTTGGCCTTGACAAAAGTACAGTTTGATCTGGATCCACACTGGAATGATTTTGTATTATTTTTTGTGATTTGTATCACAATGTTATATGAAGACACTATTAGACAGAAATTTACCCGTTTTAATTTTAGATCCTTAGGGAAGCCACACATAGCATATTTCAGTGAAAATTTTAGATACGCTACGTTATTGTGGGTACTCGTTAGAACCGCCCTAGGGAGGCGATTTTAACGACGACCCACAATCTATATTTGGTGCAGAAATAAGAAAAATATTACCATTATTATATTTATCAGTATTTTGTTTTTTTTTATGTAAGTACTTTAAGCAAAAAAAAAAAAAAAATAGATTAAACGCGTCTGATCTGGATCTACACTGCTTAACAATGTGCCAAAAAGCCGATACATGGGTTAAGTACTTCCTCTGTAAAAGTTAAAGTAATAATAAGTTGTCTTTATCATCAGTTAATTACTGAACGTGACAATTGAAACCTGTTGAAGTGTAAATACCTGTCTTTGTTTATTGTTTAAAACAGCATTATCGTTTGCACTGCAGGTGATGAGATGATAAGGTGTGAAACTAAATCGATGTATACTTGACAAAAATTAGAAAAACCATTACGAAAACACGCTCCATATTTTTCAGTTCTGTGGTGTATTCCTTGCTTCCAAAGGATAACCCTTATATATAGAACATATCTGATCAGGATCTACACTGGATAACACATGATTTCTTTTTTCTAATTTTTCCAAAAGAAAAGATTGTCAGAACTCCACTGCGAGGCGTTTCTAACGAGTACCCACAATCTATATTTTGAGCAGAAATAAGAAAAATTATATAGGCGTGTTTTCGTGTTGATGACAAAATTTAACTATACATCATAAATAAATAAAAGTAAGGTTACTCATTATTTCCTTCCTTTTTACACAGAAGTTGTAGACTGTTTGTACTCATCAGAATCGCCTCTTTGAGGCGAATTTGACGCGCACCAACAATCTACGTTTTTGAGCAGAAATAAGAAAAAATATATAGGCGTATTTTCGTGTTGATGGCAAAATTTAACTATACATCATAAATAAATAAAAGTAAGGTTACTCATTATTTGCTTCCTTTTTACACAGAAGTTGTAGATTGTTTGTACTCATCAGAATCGCCTCTGAGGCGCATTTGACGCGCACCAACAATCTACGTTTTTGAGTAGAAATAAGAAAAATTATATAGGCGTGTTTTCGTGTTGATGACAAAATTTAACCATACATCATAAATAAATAAAAGTACGGTTACTCATTATTTGATTCTGTTTACACAGAAGTTGTAGATTGTTTGTACTCACCAGAATCGCCTCTTTAAGGCGAATTAGATGCGCACCAACAATCTACGTTTTTGAGCTGAATTGTACAGGGGTTGTGTTACCGCTCTTTTCTATCACTTTTCAGGGCTAAGGTGGTTCTGTCGACAATTTTACCCCGCGACAGGAACCTCAGGTCGACAGGTCGACAATACACAAACCAAGAGCTGCACCATCTGAATTGTACAATTGGAATAATCAACGAACAGCTCCAGAAAATATCAGCAAGAGTTCCAGGATTGTACATTGTTGATCATCCTCAGTTCCTGCTCGAAGATGATTTCATTAACGATGATCTACTTTCTGCAGATGGCCTACATCTTAGTTTTGAGGGTACGCCAGTCGTTGTTTCCAATATAGAGAGTGCCATCATGGAAGTGCGTCGCGAAATATTGAAAGAAGCACCTGACTATATTATTGCCCCAAAACAAATCTACTCAACATCCGGAGAGAAGCTTGCCTATTCAGACGTGGTGAGATATGGAGAAGAACGACCACAACCAATCATAGTTCCCAGCAGTAATCAGACAACCAACAATGTGACAAACTCAAAGCGAGAACCGTACATGCGTCAAAGACCAAACCAAAAGGCAATGCTGAACAGACCTAGTCGTGAAACTGCTTCGAAAAAAACTGCAACGAGAAAACAAATGAGTGCGAAGCCGTTTACATCAGAGTCGAGAAAAACACAGCGGGTATTGAGCCAGTTAAGCAACAAATTTAGCTTGTTAGAAGTGGAAGAATGTGTATCCGACGATCTGGGGGAAGAAGCCATTTCTTCTCTTCCAAGACGAATGTTAGGGGGTGGAAGTGTGAACAAATCAAAGAAGAAGCAGGATGAGAAACGCGAGAGTTTAAATGACAATAGCAAACCTACGAACCAGATAACAGTTGAAGTTATAACAAGCGCCACCACGGATGCGTCAGTCTGTGAAAACACACAGAGTTCTACAACCGATGATGAGTGTGATCAGTTTGACATTCCTAGTGTAAAAACGGAATTACAGCAATTAGAAAATTCAATAAGGGACACAAACGACGAGAAAGACGTTATTGATTTCGACACTTCAGTGAGGGACACACGCACTGAAAACGGTGTAAAAGAGGAACAATTAAACAACTCCGATCTAGAGGTAATACAGTTGCTTAATGGCCCAAATGACAAACAGAAAGATAACACAACTGATAAGCAAAACACGGTGTTAAGATCTGTCAAACTTTTTGAGGGTCAAACATTTGCCACTTATGAAAAATTTAGAATCATGTATGACATTTGGTGTCAAGAAAATAACCACCCTATGAAAACTGCCGGTAGCTATAAAAATGATGAAGAATCAAACGACTTTCCATATATGTCAATTAGATTTGCATGTAAGCACACAGGCAAACCGAGGATGCGTGGTGAAGGTAAAAGACCAATGCAGGCCCACTATGCCTGCGAATGCCCAGTGGTAGTAAGATTAAAGCTCGATAAAAAGGGAAACAACTACATTATAACAAAATTGATTGATGACCATAATCACACCACTTCTAATGTGGAATTTAAACATTATACAACTAACAGAAAGCTTGATGATGACCAGCGGGATGATGTTAAGGCCCTAATCGATTTGCAAGTAGAAACAAAGAATATAAAAACGTATATACGCGAAAAAACTGGAAAAGTTATACAAACTAAGGATATATTGAACATAAAGCAGAATATTGTTCGTCAAAAGGAAGGGGGTTTAACTAAGGGTCAATTACTAGCTGCTTCTCTAAACGAATTAGCTAATAAAAAGCAGGCAACAACGTATATTCAGTTAGACGAAGACCAAGCTAATGTAGAATTAATTTACATTCAAACAATGGAAATGAAAGACCACTTTAGAAAATACCCAGAAATACTTTTTATGGATACAACTTACAATGTCAATTTTGAGGGATACCCGTTATTTACAATTTTGGCCGAAGATGGGGATGGGAGGGGTAAACCTGTCGCTTATAGCTATGTAAAGTCAGAAACTAAGGAAAACATGCAGAAGGTTTTAGAAAAATTTTGCGAATACAATGATGTTTCAGACGTTAGGATAATTATGGTCGATAAGGATTTGAACGAGATCAACGCAATCAAGCAATTCATACCTGGTGCTACAGTGCTACTATGCAAATTTCACGTAATGAAATATTTCAAAAAGAAAGTCAGTGACCTTGATATTAAACAGGATGAAAAGAAATCTCTAGGTTTGTTGCTCCAGCAAATGATCGATTCTAATGACCAAAACCATTACGATACACTGTACAAAGAGTTACAGTTACACAACTCTGAGTTCGTGCAGTATTTTGATAAAAATTGGCACTCATGTCAAAGCATGTGGGTAATACATTTTAGGGCACGCCTTCAAACTCATGGTAATAACACAAACAACAAAATTGAAAGTCATAATCAGAATCTTAAACATTATTTGACACAATACATGCATCTATATGAATCCGTTTCAAATTTGGCAATATTCATAGACGAGGCGTTCACTAAAAGTTCATATACTAGGTTCAGTAACCTTAAAACTAAAGTTGATTACCGAAATACTGACAAGGCCCTAATGCAATTTTCTCTGTTGTGTAATGCCAAGGCTTTTGGAATTGTTGCCGATGAGTATCAAAAGTACAAGTCTGCAAATTATGATTGTACTGAGACTGATAAGACGTTTACAATAAAAATCAAACAGTTCTGCCATACAGTTTCAAAGCTAGAAAATACCTGTGACTGTAAAGTCTACATGAATTTTGGGCTACCCTGTCGCCACATATTCATAAGTAGAGAAAAACAGGGTCATGAGATATACAACGAAGTTTTAATACCCAATAGATGGCGTAAAGAATTTGAACCTGTCGATGATGACACGGATATCCATGTCGTTCAAACCACTACTGAGATTAATAAACGAAAAAAAAAACAAAGTCCAATCCAAAAACTACAATCGATAAATTCAATAAAGCGATTGTAGTATGTCGCGATCTTGCAACATTTCTTTCTCTGTGCGGGGAAAATGAGTTTTTAGAAAAAATAACTGTACTGAGGAAACTCCATGCTAATTGGCAGTCTTCTCAAGAAACTACTGATTTAAATGAAGAGGTATCAAACACTAATCCAATTCCCATTAACGCTGATGAAGACTTAATCAAAATTGCACATCAAATTGATGTCAAACAAAGCTCAAACGAAGCGGCAACTGCCTCTATGACAAAGGTGACCGAGAGTCAAAAGGTTACTAATGGTGATGTTACCAACAATAATGATGACCCCAAACCTATTTCGAGCGAAACGGCAAAGGACGAATTGCCCGCGTTGCCCATTAGTAAAGATGACATAAATTATGATGCTCAGTCTGATAGCACCGAGAATGATGGTAACAATGATTGTCTGAGCACTAATGTTTCATCACACGAAAACAGCGAAACCATCAATTTATTTGATATAATGAAAGATGTAAATATAGACAAGATAAAGTCTCGCAGGGGAAGACCTAAGGGCTCAAAAAAACCATTTTGGAGTTTTTCAAATAAAAATAGGTCCAGCGGGAAAAAGAGAAAGCACTGTTCTGGAACTGAAACTGAACTCGATGTAAACAAAAAAGCTAAAACAAATGACCATTCGGATTCACTTAAAAGTAGCTCTACTAATGACAACGAAGAGTTGCCCTGGGTTAAAACAACACATTTTACTTTAAGTAACGCTGACAAGTCTGAAATAGAGGGTAAAAGTCAACTCAACGACAAAATCATAGAGGCTTCGCAATCCATACTTAAGCAACAATTTTCTAGTATAAAGGGCTTTCAATCAACTTTATTTAAACAAAATTTAAAACATTTTAAAACAGAAGACAAAAACATGATTCAAATTCTACACAGGGGTACTATTGATTCCGGACATTGGCTTACAGTTTCAACAATAGATTGCAATGAAGGGCAGGTTAATTGGTTTGACAGTTTGTTCACCGATTTAGATGTTGACACTAAAAAACAAATTTGCGCAATAATGAAGCCACAAGGATCACAATTACATTTTCTGAAATGTCCGGTACAAAACCAGGTAGGAGGAGTCGACTGTGGATTATTTGCGATTGCTTCTGCTGTTGCAATCTGTTTTGGAATGAATCCTTCGAAACTCATTTTTGTTTAAGATAAAATGCGCAGCCATCTCATTAGTTGTCTAGAAAATAAAAAATTTTCCAATTTCCCATTCAATATTAATACAAACTGGAAAAAGAAAAAAATAACAAAAACCAAGGAAAACATATATTGCAAATGTCGCGGTCTGTATGACAGCGAAATGGTACAATGCGTGGCCTGCGATGCATGGCTTCACCACCGTTGTATCGACAAACGTACAGTAAAGCTGATTGAAGAGAAAAAGAACTTCGTATTCAAATGCTGTTAGTTGTATAATGTTTGAAATCATTATGATAAGGCATCATGTTCACATCTTATGCTGTGTGTATTGATTAGAATTGCATCATCTGAGCGATAATAATGAGTTAATTTAGCTAGTTCTTATATTCTGTTTTGTTTGTCTGTATTGGAGTTTACTGCCCAGTCAACACTATTTAAGTCATATCAAGCTGGTCATTCATTATAAGTCATATCAAGCCGGTCAATTCACCTGTCCACAATTTCGAAGACAGACTTACCTTTCTTATGTGTGCATGACAACATATGCTGTGGGTACTCATTAGAAGCGAATCATCAATGCACTTTTAATGTACCCAGATCGTATGTTTTCGCATGTCTTATCAGCAGCCTCATGTATGTAATAAAGAGTTATTAAGCTAGTTCTTATTTTCTTTTTTGTTTGTCTGTATTGGAGTTTACTGCCCAGTCAACGCTATTTAAGTCATATCAAGCCGGTCATTATAAGTCATATCAAGCCGGTCAATTTACCTATCCACAATTTCCGAAGACAGACTTACCTTTCTTATGTGTGCATGACAACATATGCTGTGGGTACTCATTATAAGCGAATCATCGATGCACTTCTAATGTGTACCCAGATCGTATGTTTTCGCATGTCTTATCTGGAGCCTCGTGTATGTAATAAAGAGTTAATTTAGCTAGTTCTTATTTTCTGTTTTGTTTGTCTGTATTGGAGTTTACTACCCAGTCAACACTATTTAAATCATATCAAGCCGGTTATTATAAGTCATATCAAGCCGCTCAATTTACCTATCCACAATTTCCCAAGACAGACTTACACGGAAGCGGTGAACAAATACATGTAAGCGGATTCATGATCAAGCTCCGAAAAAAATTGTTGGTGACCCCGGCAGGCATGGATCCCACGCCCCCCTGATCCATGCTATTTAGGTTATATTGAGCCGGTCACTTTGCCTATCAATAATCACAAGAAAATCTTATACGGAAACGGTTTACACATACATACGCATGCTTTCTATAAAAATTCATAACTGCCCTGCGTGAATCAGTAGGTCCATGATCAATCGCCACGCAAGAATGTTGCCGACGCCGCCAGGTATTGAACCCACATCCTTCTGATCAACACTATTTAGGTCAATTCGAGCCGGTCAGTTTACCTCCCCGCACTTTTCACATGTAAGAGCACTTTTCTATGGCATAAGTCGACAACTGTCCTTCTAAATTCACAATTATGTACAAAAGAAATATATAAAAAAAAAAAACAATTTTCGCATTTCGACTCTGAATTCTGAAAGACGTCTGTCAATAGCATTTTTACCGAGTTTGTGCTATTGACAAACGTTTGTCAATAGCATTTTTATCGACTTTGTGCTATTGACAAACGTTTGTCAATAGCATTTTTACCGACTTTGTGCTATTGACAAACGTTTGTCAATAGCATTTTTACCGACTTTGTGCTATTGACAAACGTTTGTCAATAGACTCTTCCTAAAAAAAAAAAAAAAAAAAAAAAAAAAAAAAGTATTGTGACACAGCCACCAGCAGATTAAAACTATTTACATGAAGTCGTTAGGGGAAGGAATCCATACCTATCCCTTGCCCAACCCTAGGATATTATATTTTGGCCTTAAACCCATCAACTGTCTCAGCAGAGACAGCTTCGGTTGTAAGGCCATTCCATGTTGCAATTGTCCTGGGGAAAAAAGCTCTTCAGACCATCCGTGTATGCATTAGGACGGTGATACTGAAAGGGGTGGGACCTAGTTCTCCTGCTCTCCCCACCGGCTACAGACAGGTACCTACTCTTATCTATAATAGCTAAGTTGTTGTGGATCTTTTAGAATAGAGTCATTGAAGCCTGCTGTCACCTGCAGAGTTGGCCATTGGAGCTCGTCTAACATTTTTCCAACGTGGCTTTGATTCCGCCAGCGTCTACAAGTCCAACGAGCAACAGTCCTTGGAACTTTTTCTATTCTGTCGATTTCTTTTTGATGATGGGGCATCCAAACAGGTGCTGCATATTCAAGTTTAGGCCGGACCAGAGTTTTGTATGCAGCAGCCTTGGTTTCCCTCGGTGCAAACGCCATATTTCTACGAAGTAAACCTAGTGTCTTAGTAGCCTTACTAGTGATTTCACTGATATGTTGACCCCAGTCGAGGTCATCAGTGATTTGAACTCCTAAATATTTAGCAGAGGAAACATTCTCTAAAACTTGGTTATGTAATAATCGTTTGTTATTTGTTTGTTCGATTTGTGCTTGTTTGGATTTATCGGTTTCCTCTTCCTCTTGGGGTCTGGGAAGGGCTGCGGTTTGTGATTGTGGCACTCCATGGACTTTTCTCTTACCTTTTTTTTTTTTTTATAAATAACCATGGACATTCTGTTTATGAGTGTGTGTGTGTGTGTGGGGGGGGGGGGGGGGTGCTTTGTCACTCTCAGAGTGACAATTGGCGACATTGATTTTCATGAGCCATGCCTCCCCCCAGAGAGCCATTTTTTTCCAAATCAACTTGAAGTAACTGTTGGTCTTCAGACCCTCTTATATTTCTATACAGAACACAGTCATCTGCAAAAAGGCGGACTGTTGAATTTATGTTGTCTGGAAGGTCATTTATAAAAAATCAGGAATAGTATAGGCCCCAACACGGAACCCTGTGGAACACCAGACAACAAGGGCGGTCTGTGAGCAAACACCTTCAAGCACGACTTTTTGTGTTCGTCCAGATAGCCAAGCAGAGATTCACAAGAGGGTATCATTTCGGTTACCATAGTACTCCAGTTTATAGAGCAGTCTTCTGTGGGGAACTTTATCGAAAGCCTTGGCGAAGTCCATAATAATTAGGTATGTTTGCTTGTGACCCCTATTATGAGCCCCGTCTAGGTTTTCCTGGAGATCATGAATGAATTGGACAAGCTGGGTCTCACATGACCTACCGCTTCTGACTCCATGTTGAGACTCAAAAAGGATCTTATGCTCTGAGAGATGTTGCATGGTTTTGCTCACGATGATGTGTTCCAGAGACTTACAACAGATACAGGTCAGTGACACTGGCCTATAATTGGCAGGGTCATACTTTTCCCCTTCTTATAAATGGGAGCCACATTGGCTTGCAGCCAATCTTCTGGTACCCTACCCTGTGCCAGGGACTGGATAAAGATGCAGGCAAGGACTGGGGCAATTTCAGCACTGAATTCCTTCAACACACGTGCACTTAGGTCATCAGGACCTGAAGATTTGTGGGGGCTAAGACGGCCTAATAGTTTTTGACCCCATTTGGGTCAATGAATAAATCACCTATGTCTGGGTAGGGGCTTGTTCCTTTTGATGGAGGGTCACCTGCTTGTTCCCGGGTGTAAACAGACTCAAACTGTCTATTGAATATGTCAGCTTTGTCTTTGATACCAGTTTTCAAAATACCATTTTCTCTTAAACAAGCTACATCCGTGGAATCCTTTCTCAAGTTTTTCATAAAGGACCAAAATTTTTTGAGCCGATCGTTTTGGTTACAGTCTTCTATATTAGTGTCTGTATCCAAGGCGTTGAAGATATTGGAGACATACCTCCAATATGCATCACGTATTTCCTTTTGAACAAATAGCGACTCTTCGGGACGACCTTATCTGTCCTGCAAGCCTTGTGTTATAATTTTCCCTTTTCCTAATTAATGCCCTATCTATAATTTGGAAGAGATGTTCCTTTGGTGAGCCTCTACCGTCATCATGATTTGTCAGAATATATATATCTATATAGAAAACTTAAAAACTCTTCTTGTCAGAAACCATGGGACTGATTCCTATATAACTTATTGGCACAAATGTTCCTTTGGTGACCTTCTACTAAGGTTGTTCACGCCGTCATTATTCGTCGAAAAACATAGCCGCTATGGGATGGGTCTTATTTTCCCTATACATCTATACAGAAAACTTTAAAAATCTTCTTGTCAGAAACCACTGGACCGATTTCAATATAACTTGGTAGAAATGTTCCTTTGGTAACCCTCTACCAAGTTTCTATCCCTAACACTTTCTAACAAGTTGGAACGGTATATTACCTGTGGGTCGTTTGTTCATTCGTTCGTCCATTTGTTTTGTTGTTCTTTCGACACACTTCCCACAGAGATAGGATCTTGAAATTTTATATATGGGATCAGGATGAATTTTGTCAGCAAGATATCTCAAAACTATTTGAGCCAGGGCCTTGAAACTTGGTGTGTTTATTGCGGATGATGAGTAGAATACCTGATTGATATTTGAAAAAAAATAATCCGTTTTATAGTTTTATTCATTTATTTTTTTCTTGAGCTATGCCCCTTGTAATATAATGACAATGAAATCTTGTCAGCAAGATATCTCAACAATTATTCAAGGTAGGGCTTTGAAACTTTGTGCGCTTATTGGGGATGACGAGTATATTACCAGATTAACTTTTTTTTTTTTTTTTTTTTTTTAAAGAATGATGATTTTTTTGTAGAGTTATCCCTTTTGTAATATAATGATAATGAAATCTTGTCAGCCAGATATCTCGAAAACTATTTGAACTAGGCCCTTGAAGCTTGCTGAGTCCATGTTGAGACTCAACATGGATCTTAGGCTCTGAGAGATGTTGCATGATTTTGCTCACGATGATGTGTTCCAGAAATTTACATGTCAGTGACACCGGTCTATGGTGAGTAAATCATCTGATTGATTTTTGAAAAACAAAATCTGATTTTGTCAGAATTCTGCCCCCTTCCAACTGGCATTTTGTATGGACAAGCATATAGTAGTTGGGGGACATAGTGTTTTACATACATTTCTAGTTGTGTGTGTGTGTGTGTGTTTATTTTATTTTCATGACATCATCTAACCATAGTTTGTCACAACCTCGGACACAGTCTATATTGTGTCCGAGGTCACAACTGAACTAATTGTAGATGCAAGTAATTAATATAGTGCAGATTTCATGTCATGGTGTTAGTTTTTATCCTGTAGTTCCATAGCATGTTAGTTGTCATATGTATTGCATGCATATCAATTTGTTGGTCATAAATACTTACCAAGATATTTGCTGTGTAAATTATCATTTTGTGTGCAGACCAAGATCAGACTGTCCCATGAATAATCTTATCTTGATTTACACTATTCACTTAACTATTTGTATTCAAAGAGTTACGGATGGTACCTAGCATCTTTACATTATTCCTGATGTTTAAGTAATTTCAACTGAAAACTGACAGATGAGTTTTATTAAAAGGTGTTGTATCATGAGAAGATGTGCCTTCTGACATGTGCATCCAATGAATACTCAAATTAGCCTGTGTATTAGCACAGTCGAATCAGGAGTTTCGTTGTCCACAGGAAGAAACTTTGCACCCTTGTCTATCCGAAATGTGCTCTCAGTGAAGTTTCTGATCTCATTATGAAAACATGCCTATTCAAATATACTGAAAATTTTACGACCCAAAAATGAGAATTTTCAGATAAAATCTTTTGATATTTTTAGAATTTCTGCTCAAAACATGGATTATGGGTACTCGTTAGAACCGCCTCGACGAGGCGGTTCTCGAAGTACCCACAATCTATGTTTTGAGCAGAAATAATAAAAATAATGTATACCCCTGTAAACCCCAGTTTTACTAAATAAAAGTGGAGTTTAAGGGGGTCAAAATTATATAGGAATGTTTTCTTGATGGACCGTGCTAATTATTGCGCAAGCAGATCTGAATCCTCACTGTGCGCACATGTCTACACTGGCCCTTTTTTTGACGTTGTGGCGCCTGTGTTAGTTTCACTCTTTTGATGCAGTACATTCTGGTGGTCGGATATTTTGTTTTATGTTTGTTTGGAGTTAAAAATTATACTTGATATTTTTAGGGTCAAAATTTTTCTGGGTATTATTTTAATCATAATGTTCTCGATATTTTGAGGGAGGGCGTCAAAGAGAAATTTTCGGTATCTTCGGGCCCCTGTTTGGGCGTAGACAACCCAAATGGAGCCCATTACTGAAACAAAATCGCTTCTGCAAAGCCAGCTCTCCGCGGGTAAAATGGTCGGGAAAGATAAAGGGTCGTAGACACGACTATGGCATCAATAGTCAGCAAATAAAATCTAATCTGCCGAAAAAATAACAAAAAGTATATATAAATAAAATATGCCGTCAGAACACAATGAAAAGGGGAAAAAAGAAGTCGAACAACAAAACACTGGTAGATGTTTGTAATTTAATTTCTAAATGCGTCAACAATCATCGTTCGACTGAAATGAAGAGATGATTACAATATTATTAGTTTTCGCGACATTTTTTTTTTTTTTTATGCCGGTGTACCTGTTATCGGTTTGCCACAGTCGCACACACATGACATCCGAGACAAGAATTTACAATCTGTCCATTGTAGGTAATACTGGTAACAAAAGTGAGGCTTTTCTAATGAGGTTTGGTCCTGTCATGTATTTTGACGCACATCTAATTTGACGCGCTTACATGTTTCTTCCTATTCTTGGACTTGCAGAAACTTTTTTGTAATGCCTCATCGTTACTGGGGTAGAGCAACATAAGAGAGTCACATCCAGGTGTTTAAGTAGAAATTCTAGGATCTATGTAACCGTGAATGGTCAGCATTTTGAAAGAAATGCTTAAAGCACATTTTTCCTTTGAATTAAGGCAGTGGCTAGAGTGCCAGTACTGGCACCCTAGACTCAGCGGCTAGACTTGGTGGCTAAAGTGCCGGTACCGGCACTCTAGCCATTCCCACCTGGCCAGGCTAGAGTGCCTGTAATATAGTACTTGATAACTATAATCCGCCAGATAGCATCATACTAAGGACGAATTAAAGAAAGAAAACATTTACCTGACATATATTATCCACCATATTGGAGGGGAGAATATGCCACACACACACACACATATATATATATGTGTGTGTGTTTGTAACTGCAGCAGATTACAATTTTTTATTTTGTTTTTTTACTTTCAGATGTGAATTGTCTGCCAAGCAGATGATATGTGAATTGTCTGCTTGGCAGACGATTCACATGAAATGTCATAACTTGTTTTCTCTGAAAATAAAAAAAAAAATGAAAATAAAAAATTGTCGTCCGCTGCAGTTAAGGACATGGAGTTTGTTACTATTTTTAGCTCTGCTTCAGGTATCCAACAACACTTGGAAGTGATGTTTTCTCCGCATAAATAATGTCATACCGACATTGACGGGAATGTTTACCAACATAACAAAGAGTTCTGGTAAAGACACTCTGTTTGTGAAAAAAAATCTAAGCATATCCTGTTGGAATTGAAATAATTATTCCCTCAACTGGCAATTATTAATAGTTGTATTTCTGAATAGCTTATAACTGGCTGCCCATGGGGAAAGAAAATATTGAAAATATTGAAATGAGTTCTGGAGTTTGCTGTTTTCATTAATAAATAGTGTGCAACATCAAGGTCCATACCCTTGTAAATTGGTTCAACATTTTTTTTTCTTTTATTTATTTTTTTATGGGAGAAATACATATGCAGCTAAAATTCAAAATAGAGATGCTGTTGTCAGAGACAAGAGCCTTCCCAGGAGAACTTAAGGTCCTGTATTGCATTTTGCGTTGTCTGTCTGTCCATTTGTCTTAAGCAGTTTTGGTTATAGCTGATGAACAAGTTGCTGTAGCATTTAGCATACCCTTTCTGAATTAATAGAAAAAAAAACAACAAAAACCATTTTGTTAGGAAGACTCCACAAAAACCAATTTTAGTTAGGATAGTAAAAGCATTCTAGGGGCCAAATTATTCCTAATACATGTTTGAATATTGCATTTAATAGGTCTTGTTTTCTCAACATCCGTCTAATTACTAAATCTCCTTCTCAACTGCATCAGTGTTGCATATGAATGTTGTATTATGGTTGGGATTGAAGGTTGGATGGAGATCATATGATGTTGATTCAACGTCAGACAATCAACGTTGAATCAACGTCAGGTAATCTACATTGATTCAACGTCAACTTATCAACGTTGATTCAACGTCGTCATTTCAATGTCCATCCAACTTTCAAATCCAACCATAATTCAACGTTGTTTCAGCGTTGAGGTCTGATGTTGATTCAATGTTGAAATGCCCGCTGGGTAACTTATGTCATTTGAGACAATCAGACAGACAGAAAGACAGACAGATAGATAGATGAACAGATGAAAAAAACATACATACCTCTGTTCTCTCATTCCCGTGCTCTTAGATTTGAAGGACTTCCCGCCTTGGATGCAGTGGTAACGGATCTCGTAGTATTTCAATCTAGGGTTCAGCGACTTTTTTGGTAATCGAGACTGAGCTGCAGATATTGTTCTGCTGTCGCGCTTCCAGAACTGAACATATTCTGCATTCTGATAGCACTCAATGGCGCTTTCGAAGGCAGAAAAGTCTTCAAATTTTTTACCTATGTGAAGTCTTTGAGCCATCATGAGGCAATGACAAAGAGTCTACAGCAGAACTTTTCTAGGGACAGCATTAAGTAATTTTAAATAATTGCTTTGTTGTTTTGAGTAGAAAACTACAAAGACTTCTGAAATGTGTGATGTGTTTGCGGTGATAATGTAAGACAATAGGATCTTTAAACTTTAAGATGTCTTTGAGGTCTAGCAATTCCCATGTGGCCAGGCTAGAGTGCCGTTAATGTAATACTTGATAGCTATAACCCACTAGATAGCATCATACTAAGGACGAATTAAAGAAAGAAGTCATTTACCTGACATATATTATCCACCATATTGGAGGGGTAAATGCTCCACACACACACACATATATATATATGTGTGTGTGTGTGTAACTGCAGCAGACGACAATTTTTTATTTTGTGGCAGATGATGGAAATAACAAAGAATTAATATATTACCGGCACTCTAGCCAGCCCTATTAGACTTGGCTAGAGTGCCGGTACCGGCACTCTAGACCTATTGGCTGGAATGCCGGTACCAGCACTCTAGCCTCTGAGTCTAGGGTGCCGGTACCGGCACTCTAGACACTGCCTTGAATTAAGGCTCAAAAAATTAAAGATGCATCAGCTACATCTGAATCAAACATGCTTCTTTGTTACAGTGTCACCTGATGCATTTATTCAAAAGTATGATGTATAGTTTTGAATAAATGCATCAGGTGACACAAGTATGATATATAGTTGAAATGCTAATGCATACACAATATTACTTTTCAAATAAATATAAAGTCTTATATAAAAATATTTTGCAACTGGAAGAAGAGAAATTCATAAAGTAATTTTCTGTGTAATTTGTTTGATTCTAAGCATAAATAATTTGAAAAAAAAAAATTTTTTTGCTGACAATAAATAATCTATTTAGAACACATTTTATAAAGACGTGTGGGAAATTTGTGCATGCAAGCAGGAAAAACAAGCATTTCAACTGCCCTACCCCTAAAACCTGAGACATAAAAATGGTAGCAATTCGCAAAATGAGATCAGATTTTTAAAATCTATAAGGTGTCATTCAACAGTGATTCTTGTCATTTTATTTTATTTTAACAGACAAATGATGCTGCCTGAACATGATCCTGGTATTATTGTAAAACTTAAATTACTATCTTGCTAGAAAAATAGCAGCCTATTAGATGCATCATTTCATATGAGTGTAAACCAAAATGACAATCACCATGGTGGTCATATTTCACTAGTTCTGAAGGTAGTTGATGCAAATTTATTTTAATGATATTAAATAATGTTCTAGAAGTCCATGATTGTCTTACACAAAACAAATGTACTGGGAGTTGTCCTTGAAATTAATGACATGTCAAATAATACTTAAGTGCGTCAAAACCCATGAGTCTAGGCTACCCACAGCTTTCATGGAGAAAGAAGGAAAATATTTATCTGGATATTCCTATGATCTTGAGCTATGCAGAATGCATTATTGGTACTGGTACTGGTTATAGTAGAACTGGTGAGTTCCGAAAACTCGTCTTCTACATCTCTTCTTTTTCATGACTAATTAATAAAGTTCCAACTTCCGGTATTAATAAGTGTCAAATTAATTTACTGTAGATTGATGGTCGACTTCCAGTATATTGTTATTATTATTATAATGAACTGATTAGTCTATCGCTTCTGTGATGAATTTCCTGAATCCCGTATGTCTGTCATATAATGTTTTAAACTGCAGGACTGTTTTAGAATTGACAGTGTCATCTGGTAAAGCATTCCATTTATTTATAGATCTAAAACAGAATGAATTCATCCGAAAAGTTTTGAGCACTCTTGGTTTCAATAATTTCTTTGAGTTTCCACGGGTTTGCATATCAGAGAATTCAAATAAACCATCCATGGAAATGTCGTCGATATTATGCACGATCTTAAACACTTGGATCATATCCATTCGGTTTCTTCATCATATCCATTCGGTTTCTTCAGTACAATATGGTAGTAAGGGACAGTATTTGTAATCTTTCTTCATAATTCAGTTGAGATATTTCCAGCAGCACTTCTGTTATTCTTCTTTGAATGTTTTCAATAACTCTAATATCTTTTTTCAAAGTAGGATACCAAATAAGATTCCCATAATCCAAGATGGTCTAATCAAAGTCTTATAAAGAATTAATGTTTCTATATCCAAATAGGAGAATGCTCTTTTGATCAGTCCTACAAGTCTGTTTCCTCTGTTTACAGTTAAACTAATGTGTTTGTCAAATTTGAGGTTATCTTGTACATAAATACCAAGGTCCTTTTCACACTCTACCTCAAGAAGATTTTTCACATTTCCATCTTTATCTGTCATCTGATAATCAAACTTGGGATTTTCTTTGCCAATGTGTAATATTTTACACTTGTCTACGTTAAAGAACATTAGCCATGTGCAGGCAGATCTGAGCAAACACTGCTGACTTACTCTCAGCATATGACTATCTTCAATAACAGTTGGTACAAGTTGACTAGGTACCAGTTCACCAAAAGTAGGTACAAGTTAACCAAAAGTAGTAATGACAGACCATTTCCATTTTTTTAGACTTTCCCAACTCCAACAACATGGCCTTAAAATTAAATCCAAGACAAAGAGAATGCTGTTTAAATCATCAAAATCTATCAAGGAATAAGAAAGTTACACAGGTTTGAACAAAGGAGGTTGACAAGTTTTGTGTATCAAAAACCGATCAGCTGTTCTACCTGGACAGTGTACTGTACCCAATACACATCCTTGATAGCTGGCCATTTTCCCATTACTCACCATGTATTTTGTTTGGAACAATAGCCTTATAAATAGCGCGGGCGCAAATAAGCGTATGCATATTTTGCGCTAACCTTACACTCATTTTGTTGGGGATGTCCTTGAGAATAGCTAGAAATAGGTCCTTCAAAGTCCTCTCCATAAATTACGGAGATACTTGACCTCAAAGTTGATCAATCTTCAACCGGGATTCTGACCTTGTTGACAGCCGAATATTGAAAGTGTATCACTTTCTTAACCCTTGTCATGCTAAATAAATTAAGATGCCACGCCCACTTCTAATTTTCAGCCAATCAGATTACTTGATCCAGATTGTTGATATAAATTCACATTTTTAATGGCAAACAGTGCAGGTCCAGATCTGTTGGCTTCTTCAGAAGCCAACTGATCTGGATCTACAGTGTTTGCAAAGGCAGGGTATATCCTGGTTCAGCAGGACTAGAGCTAATAAATTTGCATCTAGAAGTTGATTATAAAATAAACTAGATAGCCTAGTCAATGGCATGTCATCACAAATCCCCATGCTTTCACCACTAAGCAGAGAGAAGTGAAAACAATGTTGCTCAAGATTGTATATCCTTACCACTTGGGGAAGTCATTTTCGTTTCTTACGTAGTAGGTGTCGTATCAGGCCCATAGACCTCTGTCCGCGCATTCTGTTAGTAGTTTCTGTATCTGGTTCTTTGGCTCGGTGTAGCAAGTTTAGTTAAATTTATGCCCATTGGTTTAGGAGGAGATAGTGTGACAGACAGATGAACAGACGGGTGGATGGAGGCATTCACAATATCCCAATTCTTTTTTTTTAAAATGCGTGGGGATAATTAATTTAGCCTTTTTATGTCTGGAAATAGCATTGGGTTTTGTCTAGAAATGGTGTGAGAAATGGTTCATTGAGGCCAGCCATTATGAGGGACTTGTTCAAATTTAACCCTTGTCCTGCTGAACCCGGATATACCCTGCCTTTGCAAACAATATAGATCCAAATCAGTTGGCTTCTGAAAAAGCAAACTGATCTGGATCTGTACTGTTTGTCATTCAGTATGTAAATGTATATCAACAACCTCAGGTAATCTGATTGGGTGAAAATTGGAAATGGGCATGGCATCTTAATTTATTCAGCATGACAAGGGTTAAGGATAAGTATGATAAAGGCTTAGCTGCGCAAGTAGTTCAGGGCAGTTATGGTACATGTAGGTATGATTGCATCTTTTAGAATGTGTCACAACAGTCCTGAGGTTATAGAACTTTTTTTCATGCTCAATTCAGCATGCTCAGCTGAGCATGAAATTTTCTCTGCTAATAAATATGAAAATGCCAACATTCGTTGGCCTTTTTTCATTTTTATTAGCAGAGAAATTTTCATGTTCATCTTTGTTTAGCAAGAAAGACTTTGGAATTTTTAGTTAGCAGGACACATTTCATGCTCAGCTGATTTGAGCACAAAAATAGTTGTATAACCTCGGGGCCTGATGGTATGAGTGTGCAAGCTGGTCACTTCTGAACATTATTTGCTAATGAGATAATTCATAGCTCTAGATAATGTGTGCTGTTTGTAGTTGATTCTTTTTTTTTTTTCCTCAATCAAAAAGTGTTTCTTTTTATAGTTTAATATACATTAAAGGACTGCTGTCCATTGGACTTGTAGGCATTGGGGAAAAATACCGCAGTCATATTGGTAAGATGCTGAATGAACTGCAATGGCTGACACTGGAAACTTGGCAGGAGCAGTCTTACCAAAATAGTTGACCCTTACATCTGGATTGAGACAAACTATGACTTAAACTTGATTAATACAATGTATTCTGTGGTATGCTGGTGCCCAGAAGTATCCTTTTTTTTCAGGGACCATTCCTTTTTGGAATGGTTTGCCTCCTACTGTGGTTGCTACAGGGGCCACAGAGGACTTCAGATCGCTCATTTTACTTCCCTGTCAAAGGTATGCAGTTTTAGCTCACCTGAGCCAAAGACTCAAGGTGAGCTTTTGTGACAGTTCAATGTCCGTCATCTGTTATGCGCTGTGCGTCTGTCAACAGTTTACTTAAATGACATCTCCTCCTACACTGGTGAATGGATTTTGAAATAATTTCACAGAAATGTTCCTTGGGTTACCCTCTACCAAAATTGTCCCAATGGTTCCGCTCTGATAAACAAAATGGCCGCCAGAGCTAAAAATTGAAAAATCTTTAAACAACATCTCCTCCTAAACCGGTTAATGGATTATATAATAATTGCACAGGAATGTTCCTTGGGTGACCCTCTACCAAAATTGCCTAAATGGTTCTGCTCAGCTGAACAAAATGGCCACTAGAGCTAAAAATAGAAATCCATTAAATGACATCTCCTCATAGGCCAATGGCTAGATTTCAGAATAATTTCACAGAAATATTCCTCTTATGCCCCATTACCAAAATTTCTAATATGGTTCTGCTCTGCTGACTTAAATGGCCGCAAAAACTAAAAATAGAAAAACCTTTAAATGACAGCTCCAAATGTCCCGATTTCAAAATAATTTCACAGAAATGTTACCGCTATGACTCTTTACCAAAATCTCTAAAATCATTCTGCTAGGCTAAACAAAATGGCCTCCAGAGCTAAAAGTAGAAAAATCTTTACATGACATCTCCATCTAGGCAGATGGTTTCTAAGAAATGTTACTCATGTGACCCTGTACCAAAACTGCTAAAATCTTTCCACTCAGCTGAACACAATGGCCACCAGAGCTAAAAAAAAACAAAAAAAAAAAACAAAACAAAAAACAACAACATTTAAACAACATCTCCTTGTAAGCAAATGTCCCAATTTCAAAATACTTTCATAGAAAGTTTCCTCATATGACCCTTTACCAAATTTGCTAAAATGATTCTGCTAGGCTGAACAAAATGGCAGCCGTAGCTTATTTCAATATAATTTCACAGAAATGTTACTCGTGACCCTTTACTGAAATTTCTATAATTTATTCGCTCGGCTGCACAAAACCTTTAAACCACGTCTCCTCCTTGGCCAATGGCCCAATTTAAAAAAAAAATCATGAAAATGTTTAATGAACCTTAAACAAATTTGCTAAAATTGTTCCGCTCCGCTGAATAAAATGGCCATCAGAGCTTCAAATGGAAAAACTTTTAAACAACATCTCCTACTAGGCCAGTGGCCTGATTTCAAGATAATTTCACAAAAATGTTCCTCTTATGACCCTTTACCAAAATTGCTAAAAATATGAAAACCTTAGCACGACATCTGCTCCTAGGCAAATGATCAGATTTCAAAATAATTGCACAGAAGTGTTCCTCTAATGACCCTTTACCAAAATTGCCAAACCCGTTCTGCTCTGCTGAACAAAAGTGGCGCCAAAGCTAAAAATAGAACCTTAAAAAGACATCTGCTCCTAGGCCAATGGTCGGATTGAGCCGAAACTTGGTGGGATGCATTGTGGCTACATGAAAATTCCGAATTACTAAACTTGTTCAATTCTGATATCCAAGATGGCCTCTACAGTGGCCATCTTGAAATTCTTCAATCAACATCTCTTCTTAACCCATACGATGGATTGAGCCAAAACTTGATATGAGGCATCGCAGTGACATAGAGATTCAGAATTGTTAAAATTGCTCAGTTCTGATGTCCAAGATGGCTGCCATGGCAGCCATCATGAAATTCTTCAAATGACATCTATCTCCAAACCGTAAGTCGGATTGAACTGAAACTTGATTGGAGGCATTGGAGTGAAATAGAGATTCAGATTTGCTAAAATCGTTATGGTCAGATATCCCAAGGTGCCTGCCAGGATGACCATCTTGAAAGTTTTCAAATGACATCTCCTCCCAAACCGTAAGTTGGATTATGCTGAAACTTGATAGGAGGCATTGAAGTGACATATAGATTCAGAACTGCTACGATTTGTCTGTAAAGATAGCCAAGATGAAAATCTTTAAACCACATCTGCTCCCGAACCCGAAGTCAGATTGAGCACAAATTTGGTGGAAGGCACTTGGGAGACATGGAGATTTAGAATTCCTAAAATTTTTCCGTTCAGATATCCAAGATGGCTGCCATTAAAATCTTTCAAACAACTTCTCCTCCTAAACTGTAATTTGGATGCACTGAAACTTGATGAGAGGCTTCGGAGCAGCATAGAGATTCAGAATAGCTAAAATTGTTCCATTCCGCCACGGCGGCCTTCTTGCATATTTTCAAACCACATCACCTCCCAAATCGTAAGTCAGATTGAGCTGAAACTTTAGAGAGGCATGGGGGTGACAAAGAGATTTAGAATTGCTAAAAGTATACATTGTTAATATCCATGATGGCAGCCATGGAGGCAATCTTGAAACTCTTCAAACAATATCAGATTCTGAATTGCTAAAGGCAATCTGATCTGATAGCCAAGATGGCCATCATGGGACAATGTAATGTATCATGATCAGCCAAATCCAGGAGAGAGATTTCTGGCTCACGGGCCTCCAGTGAAATGATTTCATAGGAATTCTCTTTGGGTGTTCATCTATCAAAATTGCTCACATAGTTCCACTCTGCTGAACAAGATGGCCACAACAGCTTAAAACAGAAAAAAAAAAAAAACGTTTAAATGACTTCTTTCTCTAAAAGGCTAGACAAATTTGAAAATCATTTCACAGGAATATTCCATGGGCACTGAACATGAGAGCTACCAGAGTTAAAAATAGGCAAACCTTAAAACGACAGCTAGACTGATTTTGAAATAATTTCACAGAAATAATCGTTGGGTCACTGTCTACCAAAGTTGCTCAATCCTTCCACTCCATTAACATTACCTACTATTTCATTAATATGGATCAGTTGAGTAATACAGGGACGTCATGGCCCTCTTGTTAGCTCACCTGAGCATGAAGTGCCCAAGGTGAGCTATTGTGGTCAGTCAATGTCTGTTGTCCGTCGTGCGTCATCCGTCGTGCGGCGTCAACAATTGCTTTAAAAGCCTTCTCCTCCTACACCCCTAGGCCAATTGACTCAAAACTTGGTAGGAAGCATCGGGTGACTTGTGGATCAAAAATAGCTAAAATCATTCCGATCGGAAATCCAAGATGGCCACCATGGCGGCCATCTTGAAAATCTAGTTTTTGCTTCTTCTTCTGAACCGAAAAGCCAATTGACTCAAAACTTGGTAGGAAGCATTGGGGTAGATCAAAAATAGCTAAAATTGTTCCAATCGGAAATCCAAGTTGGCCTCCATAGCGGCCATCTTAAAAATCTATTTTTCGCTTCTCCTGAACCGAAAAGTCCATTGACTCGAAACTTGGTAGGAAGCATCAATGTGACTTGTAGATCAAAAATAGCTCAAGTTCGGATCGGAAATCCATGGCCACCATGGTGGCCATCTTGAAAATCTATTTTTCACTTCTTCTCCTAAATGGAAAGGTGAATTGACTGGAAACTTGGTAGGAAGCATCAGGGTGACTTGTAGATCAAAAACAGCTAAAATTGTTCCTATCTGAAATCCAAGATGGCCGCCATGGTGGCCAGCTTGGAAATCTATTTTTCCCTTCTTCTTCTGAACCAAAAGGCCAGTTGACTCAAAATTTGGTAGGAAGCATACTGGGGTGACTGGTAGATAAAAAATAGCTAAAATCATTCTGATCGGAATTTTAAAAATCTCTTTTTCACTTCTTCTCCTGAACCAAAAGGCCAATTGACTGGAAACTTGGTAAGAATCATCCAGGTGACTTGAAGATCAAAAATAGCTAAAATCATTCTGATCCAAAATGGTTGCCCTAGTAGCCATGTTGAGAATCTATTTTGAACTTTTTCTCCTGAACCAAAAGGGCAATTGACTCAAACTTCATTGGAAGTATCAAGGTGACTTGTAGATCAAAAGTAGCTAAAATCGTTCTGATTGGAAATCCAAGATGGCCACCATCTTGAAAATCAATATTGAACTTCTTCTCTTGAACTGAAAGGCCAATTGACTCAAACTTGTCTGGTAATCAGATGAGCGATACAAGGCCATCTTGGCCCTCTTGTTTTAGTATACCTCTGATTGCTGTTTGTAAATAGTTTTAGTGGCCAGTTCATTTTTAGTTGCTAAATTCTAAATAAAGCCATACATCCCGGTGACAATGATAAAATGTGATTGAGACATTACATATATTGTATTACTCATTATTGAATCTTCTTTTCTGACAGTGGCCTATGTTGCAATCTTGTTTTACAGCAGAGAAGAAGAAGAACATATATGCAGCACTTGGTTTTGGCTTTGTTTGTATAGTTGTTGGTGTGCCACTCTGGTGGAGGACAACTGAAGTTTACAGAGTCTCACTTCCTTACACTGACATACATAGACTTGCTAACTGTCAGGTTAGTTTTAGTTCTCTCACCATCACTGTGCTTTCTTAGTACCCCAGCCCTCTTCCCCTCTTATGAGTGATGACACAGGGGGAAACATTACTATTGTTTCTTATTTTTGTGCCCCCAATGTATAACATTGTATTGAGAATCCCTTCATTTCTAGAGTTACATGGCAAATTTGGGGGTAAAAAAACATCATTAGAAGGTAAATGGGAATGCTGTAACACATTATGTAGTTGTCCTAAAATTCTGCACACCAAAGTTTGTGACAAAATGGCAAACTGGCCTAGGAGCACTCTAATAAGGGTCTACACTGCTATTCCATTATGAATTTTGTGAAGTAAATGTACAAAAAAAAACAACCCTAAATTTGGTTGAAAAGTATTGAATACATGTACCATATTTACCCTAAGTATTCCGACAGAACGCAGCATCTGATCTGGGTCTACACTGTTAGCAACTCATCCAGCAAGATTTTACACACAAGAACAGGTTGTTAAATGGACCTGTTCTTTTTTTAGGATAAGTTTGGTAATGATTTAAGGTTTCCGAATACTTAGGGTAAATATGGTAACTTGTTTGAAATATTAGGACATTTACCTTAGTTGGTCCAGATCACATGAAAAGATGTTTTGGAGACATTAGGCAGACAGCAAAGATCCACATAGTTACAGTCTGATCTGGGGTTTCACTATCCCCTTGTAGAATAATTGGGTAATGTAGAATGTACAAACTGACAGGAAAAGTCCTGATGAGACTGGGCAGATATGCAGAATTATCAGAATCTTTGCTTTTAACCCTTGTCCTGCTGAATAAATTAAGATGCCACACCCTCTTCTAATTTTCAGCCAATCAGATTACTTGGTCCAGATTGTTGATACAAATTCACATACCTAATGGCAAACAGGGCAGATCCAGATCAGTTGGCTTCTTCAGAAGCCAACTGATCTGGATCTACACTGTTTGCAAAGGCAGGACATATCCGGGTTCAGCAGGACAAGAGTTTATGTATGAAAATATCTTTTTGCTTGATGTTATACAGTTCTGTTATTATTCAGGAGATAACAATTTTGAATTGCTTTGATGTCTCTCCACACATCTAGAAAGAAGGATAGAGCCTGCACATTTCCATATTTCGGAAACAATACAGCTTATAAGAAAACAATGAAGCATGACTTGCAGGGGTTTAACCCTTAAAGCGCCAATCACAACTGCAGAAGACAACACTTTTAAATATATATATTTTTTTTTTTTTTCTTAGAAAATAAGTCTTGACATTTCATGTGAATCGTCTGCCAAGCAGACGATTCACATGAAATTTCAAGGCCTATTTTCTAAGAAAAATAATTTTTTTTGAATGTCTTCTGCTACAAATTTTACTTGGCGCTTTAAGGGTTAACTGAGTTTGACACTGAAGTGGTGCAGACTAGTCTTGTTCTCATTTAGGGGAAATAGTATAATTTAAGGGAAGGGAAAGCAACTGTCAAAATTCTTTTTGTGTTACTTCTGAAAAGGAGTCTAAAAAGAATTTGCTAATTATTTCCTGTACAGTAAACCCCTTTTCAGAAGTGATTAATGTGCAGTAAAGCAAACAAGAAGTCACAAAAGTTATCTGCTGTGTACAAAATTGTGAAAATTCTACCATTCTACCAAGTGTATCTAGTTCCCTTACAGGTCCAGAGAATTTTCCAAAGTACCAAAAAATGTGTAACTGAATCGGTGACTGATATCATATTATACAGGATTGCAAAGGTTTTGGGAATGAAAAAAGTGAATAAAAAGTTTTGTAGAACAACCAGTATATTACCTGTATTAGGACATGGGCCCACTTTCTCTTTCTGAGGTGTATGTTCACTTTCATTTGATGGCTTGGATGAACATAATTGTCACAGAGGAAATGTGAGCTTGCAGCTTCTGTCAAGTATCATAGCACTTTTTTTTATCCAACATTTATTGATCTTTTATCTCTCCATGAAGACATATGTTATGGGTACTACTTATTGGAAGCGCCTTGCCAATGTGCTTCTACTATGTACCCACATATTTTTTCATGGTCATGGAGATTTAAGAGAAATATTTATATGAATAACCCCACTTATCTGGAGCTGTGAAGTATATATATATATATCGTTGGTTTCTTGTTACTGACAATCACCAGTCCTAATCAAATGCTTGAAGTGTTATTGTTTGTGTATTCTGTGATAGCTGACGAGACCAATCTTAGCTCTAAACTGCCTGTTGCAAATAGAACAAGAGAGGTCTGAGGAAGACAGCTCCGTTGGTGATGCTTTAGCTCTGACTTTTCGCTGCGCACATTTCTGTTTGGCTTTGCTTATTCTTTTTGATTCCTATTCACCAGCACTTCTTCTTATAAGGCCTCACCACTTTGCTCCATCCTGTGCAATCTAGATCTGTTCCCACGAAGTCTTTAAGGGAGGCTTTGAGGCTGTCCTTGTATTGCTTCTTCTGACCACCATGGGAGCGTTTTTCGACTTGTAGTTCTCCATTTGGCAACCGTTCATCAGGCATTCTGGTAACATGGCCTGTCCATCTTAACTGTGCCAATTTCAGAAGAGTATGTACACTCAGTGACTCTGCATCCTGCCCTTTTCAGGACTTCTGTGTCTGGAATCCTGTCTTGCCACTTGATCTTTAGAAGTTTTCGAAGACAGCTTGTATGGAAGTGGTTCAGTCATTTGGCATGCCGTTGGTAAACTGTCCAAGTTTCGCCTGAGTATAATAGTGTTTGCAGCACCACAGATCTGTAGACTTTCAGCTTTGTGTGAAATCTGATTCCACTTCGATCCAAAATACTTCCAAGTAGTGGCAATCCTGACATTGACTTTATCATCAATGTGCACAACTCTAGACAATGTGCTTCCAAGGTAGGTGAACTTGTCCACCACTTGCAGTCATTGACCTTTCACTGTGATGGTAAGCTCCTTGTAAGGCTTTCATGTCCGAGGTGCTGGCTGATATACCACCTCAGCTTTTTTGATGCTGATTGTGAGATCATAGCTGTCACATGAATCAGATACTTGATCCACCCCATTTTGCATTTTCTCTTCTGTTGGAGCACCCTTTGTCATGTCATCAGCAAAAAGGAATGCATCTAGCACCTCTGTCTGCACCTTGGATTTAGCTTGAACCTTCTTAGGTTGAAAAGCTTTCCATCAAAGTGATACCTAATAGGTATACCATTGTCACCATCCTGGAAAGCATCTGTAAGCATGGCAGAAAACATCATGCTGAACAGTGTTGTAGCTAGTACACAGCCTTACTTAATTCCATTTGTCACAGGGAATGGATCAGAAAACTCGCCATCATTTTGGACCCTTGCAAGCATACCATCGTGGAATTGCCGCACCACTGCTATGAATTTGGCAGGACAGCCAAACTTTGTCATAATTTTCCAAAGTCCCTCATGACTGACTGTGTCAAATGCTTTGGTAAGGTCAACAAAGGTCATGTAGAGGTCCACATTCTGCTCCTGGCATTTCTCTTGAAGCTGTCTTGCTGTGAAGATCATATCTATTGTTCCTCTGTCTTTCCCGAACTCACTAGTTGGCTTTCTGGTTGAAGCCCTGATTGTTCCAGGTGTTCATTCAAACGATCTAGTAGGACTCTTGCAAGGATCTTCCCAGCAATTGACAATAAAGAGATGGCTCGATGATTGTCACAGACTGAGGATTCCCTTTCCTTTTGAAAAGGTGGATAATAGTTGCATCCTTGAGTTATTGAGGGATGGCTTCTTTCTCCACATAATGTGAAATAACTCAGTTTCTCTGCAACTGGAATACCTCCTGCTTTATAGATCTCTGCAGGTATTGCATCTGATCCTGGAGCCTTGCCAGACTGAAGACAGGAGATTTATTGCCTTCACTGTTTCAGAGATGGTTCAGAACTCATCAAGAAGCGGATTACATAACACATGTGGTAGTCTGTTGATGGCTTCATCGTTGATAGATGATGGCCAATTAAGGACACCATCAAAGTGTTCAGCCCATCTTTTCAAGATAGCTTATTTGTCAGTCAGAAGACTAGTTTGATCTGCACTAAGGAGTGGGGTGATTCCTGACCTCTGGGTACCATATACCCGGCACTGTCTTAAGTGCATCAAAGAACATCTTCATATCCTTTCTGTCTGCAAAGGACTGGATTTCATCAGTCTTTTTGCTCAACCAGGAGTCTTTCCTGTCTCTGAGCCTAGTCTGGACTGTCTTACATATGTTTAAATAGGCAGTCTTACTAGATACTGAGCTGGTATCACTGAGGTATGCCTTGTGTTTTTGGTGTTTCTCTGCAAGGAGTCCCTGTATTTCTTTGACATTCTCATCAAACCAGTCTTGGTGTTTGCTGTGAAATAACTAATATTTGAATAAATATTATGTCTCTTTTCAGTTTGAGTATGTTGTTGATTTGGAAGTTGTCAGTTATGACGAAAGTTTGTCTAGTGGTGAAATGGCTGCTCTCTCTAAACATCTAATGGATGGGCTAGGTATTAACATCTACATTATTCTGTCATTAAAGATACACTGCAGCGCCATGATAACGCAGTCGTCGGGAGCCATGAACACTGACCGCGATATACGTGGTCCGCGTTGTACCGAACATGACAACCCCACCCACGTGCACCACTGCAGTTTCCTCCAATTATTATGAGATATTACATATTGCATGTATGTTATATCCCATGTTTTTTTTTTATGTTTTTTTTTTTTTTTTTTAAATTGATGAAACTTTGTGCATGTACCTTGCCTGATTTCCGTTTCATTGTTTTAATCCAGTAAATAATAAATTTGCAAACTTAAATTGTTTTGTTTTCTTTTATGATCATTCAAGGGAACTAACTACAACAGTCAGTGTGTAATAAACAACATGTCCTATACCGGAAATTGCCTTGAGCATGTGCTCAACTGATCTGCATGTCAAAAAATAACCTTTGTTGTGCCCTGGACAAATTCAGCAGATGACAAATTGATGATATTCTTCCCCTTTTTTTTTTTTTTTTTCATAAAATAGCTTTTTTCATGCAAATTTTCTCAAGAGAGCCATCGGTTTGCAAGCAAGGTCAAAATCTTGCATCCTGGGGATAAGAAAAAAATATTTCAGAAGGTGGTCTGCATATTATTTTACACAGTATGCTAAGGGTTTAGCAACAGGTGAAGAAAAAAAATCAATACCAACTGTTGCCTCAGATGTTAAGTAACATGATAAAAGGGACAGGCTTACTTGCTTGGTCAGTTTTTATCGCTGTTGTTGATTTCTTTAACAATAAAAAAATCTGAACTGTGATATTTTTATAAAGAGCACTGACCAGTCTTTGTTTCATATTTGTCCAGAAAGTACTACTCGTTTCCCAGCAGTCCATTTCCGTTACCCTAAGGTAACAGTATTTTTTAGTTAAAAACGACTCCTTATCTGGAGCTATAAACAGTCTCATGACCTGTTTCTTTGATCTTTTTGGTCCTGCTGACTGTCATAGCTCCAGATAAGAAGGTCTATCCACAGCTCCAGATTAGAGGGGTATTCACATATTTTCTTATTTCTCCATGGAAACATCGGTTGTGAGTACTCATTGGAAGCGCCTCGCCGAGGCGCTTCAAATGAGTACCCTCAGCCTAAAATTTCATGAAGAAACAAGAAAAAATACCAGAACTTTTTAGTTAAAAAAAAACAACAACAAAAAATGCCTTCTCTGGAGCTATGGACTGTGGCAGTGTATTCACTCCTTACACAAACGGATTAATTATCAGACTGCCATTACAGCAAAAAGGACAGTGAAGTGTTGATTATGACTGTTAGGATAATGATGTAATTTGTGTTGCCTAAGTAACCGTTATTTCTCACTTCTCCTATAATACATGAAAATGAACATTGAGTGCCGTGCTAGGTACCGTAGTATAGCATTTAAACGGTGCGCGGACGTTATCTGAAATAGCCTAAAGACAAATACTGATAAAAAGTTAGGTAAAAAAATCACCGAGTTCCGCGGAAAAAGGGCAACACTTTCAAACTGGGGAAAAACTACAAAAAAAAAACCCCAAAAAATGGGAGCCACAGCCCAACCGGGTTATAACGGTTTCCGCGTTATAAGTGACCGCGTTATAACGGCGCTTCAGTGTACAAATACTTTTTACAGATCAGAGTAAAAAGAAAACACAATGCTAGAAGTATGATTAATTGGAGAATTTTTATGATCACATGCAGGATTATTGTAGACTACAAGCTGTTGATTATATGTTCAGTGAAAATAGGATGTTGTTGAGTATATTGATTATGCATAGCTCATCATGAAAACATTCCAATATAATTTTGATGCCCTTAAACCCCACTTTTGTATAGTAAAACTGGGGTTTACAAGGGTGTACATTATGTTTTATTTCTGCTCAAAAACATAGATTGTGGGTACTCAGAACTGCCTCGCCGAGGCAGTTCTAACGAGTATCCACAATCTATGTTTTGAGCAGAAATGTGAAAAATATAAGAGATTTTTATCTGAAAATTTTCAGTTTTTGGTGGTGAAATTTTCAATATATTTGAATAGGCATGTTTTCGTAATGTCCAGATAAGAACAGGTGGCCATAGTGTATATTTCTCCACAAAAACATACATTGTGAACAAGCCAGGCACTCCAGTGAACTCCCACAATGTATATTTTCATGGAGAAATAAGAAAAATATCAATACTTTTTGGTTAAAAATATTACCTTATCTAGAGCTATGATCAGTGTATGCTATACATTACCAAAACAAGCCTATTCAAATAATTATACTGAAAATTTTACCACTAAAAAATGAAAATCTTTCAGATAAAAATTCTGATATTTTTCATATTTCTGCTCAAAATAGATTGTGAGTACTTGTTAGAACTGTCTCGACAAGGCAGTTCTAACGAGTACTCACAATCTATGTTTTTGAGCAGAAATAAGAACAATAATGTATACCCCTGTAAACCCCAGTTTTACTATATAAGGGGATAAAAATTATATAGGCATGTTTTCGTGATGAAATGTGCTCAGTGAAAACAGAGTGTTGTTGAATATGTACTGATTATGATAGGATGGGGATGATGATTATATTTAAGAGTATCATGTCTCAGGTATGAATGAACCTGATATCTTTAGTATGAATATTTCTGAGCAACTGAAATGCTTGGTTATGGATTTAGTTTCTGCTGAGTTTTGATTATGTATGTTTACAACAGTATCTCCAAAGCAGATAATTGAATCAAATGACATTACAGACATGTTAAGTTGTCAAAATAAAAAAAAGAATAGTGAGATGCTTGAAAAATTAGTGAAATGAAATTAATAAGAAATTACTAATATTTTTTATGAAGACAGTGAAAAAAGCGGTGTTTTTTGGAGCAAAAAAATTAATAGATATTTTCTAAAAACCAACAAGAAAAGAAAAAGGGGGGGGGGGGGGGGGGGGCGGGGGGGAATTTTTTTGAATGTCCTACCAGGTAGTTTTCCTGAAATAAGGCTGAACATGTCATCTTCTTTATTTCTTCACAAAAACATATCAGTTGTTCATTAGAAATACCAGGGCTGAGGGCAGGCCAGGGCACTTCTATCACAATGTACGTATTTATACAGAAATTGAAAAATATCAATTGAGCCAGTGCATGACAAAACCAAGATAACATGTACGCCCAGCGAAGACTCAGATCAGACTGGACATCCGCTTAGTCCGATCAGGGTCTTTGCAGTCAGCATAAAGAAAGCTTGTGTCCTTAGCTACCCATTGAGTGCACAGCAAAGACTGATCAGACTGGGCAGATGCCCAGGCTGATCAGAGTCTTTGCTGGGCGCACATGCCATTTTGTTGGTTCTGTCATGGGCTGACTCAGTTATGTTTTATGGTTAAAAAAGGGATTATCTAGAGCTATTAAAGCCATATTACTAAATTACAGGTAAAAGGACAACCACTGATGTGAAAGCAAGATACAGGACTAGTGTGAGAGAGAATTCAGAGAAAGAAGCAGGGATCTGGAAATCCTCAAAATCTTTAAATGGTAGTAGCTATTGTTATCTCTCCGCAAAACATTGTTTTTATTAAACCCCTTGTAAAATGTAGTTTTATTATACAGCTCCCCCCTCCCCATAAAACATAGTTTTACTATAACCCCCACTCCCAGCAAAACATAGTTTTAAGATACCCCAGACAAAATATAGTTACCCATTTTTAGACGGCATTGTGAATCAACTCCTCTTACAGTTTACATTGGATCTTTTCAAAACTTCATGGAAATGATGCAGGCATACTTGAAGCATACATGTTGATATTTTTTGACAAACTGACAGGGTTTAGAACTTACCTATTTTAGCTCACGGGGACTATGTCCCTGGAAAGCTTATGTTGTCACCCAGTCATTGGCATCGGCGTCTGTCCGCGTCCGCGCTCACGTTAGCACAATGCTTAAGTTTTCAAAGGTGTGCATAGTTTTTTAATTGTTTAAGGTAAAAAAAAGGTACTGCTTTCATATTTGGCCTACACCTGCCTTAGGGTAAGACTTTCAATAGCATACACCCCCATCCCCAAATTAGACCCTTTATGTAGGTCAAGGTCAGTTCTTACTTTGTCATTTACACACGTTTAAGTTTTGCGTTTAAGTTTTGAAAGTTGTACATAACTGATAAAGTATTCAAGATAGTGCTTTAAAATTTGGCCCACACCAGCCTTAGAGTTAGACCTTTCAACAGCACACACCTATTCCTCTGACTTTCTGCCTAGGTAAAAAAGATCAGGTCATACTTTGTCATTTAAACCCTTGTTTGAGTTCTGTGTTTAAGTTTTGAAAAGTGTTTGTAACTGCTGAAGTATTCAAGATACCACTTTAATATTTGGCCCACACCAACATTAGAGTAAAACCTTTCAATAGCATACACCGCTTCCTCAGTTTGACCTTCTCCCTAGGTCAAGGTCAGGTCATACTTTGTCATTTAAACCCATGTTTGAGTTCTGCGTTTAAGTTTTGAAAAGTGTTTGTAACTGCTGAAGTATTCAGGACACCTCTTTAATATTTGGCCCACACCTACCTTAGGGTAAGACCTTTCAATAGTACTCACCCTTTCCTCAGTTTGACCTTCTGCCTAGGTCAAGGTCAGGTCATACTTTGTCATTTACAGCTGTGTTTAAGTTTTGAAAATTGTACATGACTGCTGAAGTATGTAAGATACAGCTTTCATATTTCATCCACACCAACCTAAGGGATTTAGCATGTAAGATACAGCTTTCATAGTTTGTCCACACCAACCTAAGATGTTTCAATGACATATGCCCCATCACTCAGTTTGATATTCTTCGGGCATCAAAGTCAGGTCATACGGTAGATTTCCTATTAGTTCGAACACACGAATAATTCGAACACCCTTACTGTTTTGAAATCACCTCCCGAAAATTGCTCTTTTAGTCCGAACAGTCACGTATTTTTGTCAAACTCATTTTTAAATAGTTCGAACACGTGAAGTACGATTCACAAACTGGTGTATATGTATAGTTCGTCGATGAACATTACGTACCTCGAATTTCCGTGTGCAATCCGATGAAAAAAAAAAAAGATACACATGAATTGTTACACAAAAAAAATAAACTTAATTTAACAAAGAAAGCAGTCACCAACAAAAGTACCTCGCCGCTTATGTGACTGATCAAAATTGTGACCGAAGCACTCGGGTCAACGCATTCTCGCAGGCAGTTGAAAATTAATGTAATTTGTAAAGCTGATTCTGAAGAGCCTAAAAACAAATCAGAATTCGTTTTTTTTTTTAAGCGCAGACTCATCTGGGTCTCTGTATTTTGCAATGGTTATAAGGTACAATTTTCCTTGTTGCTATTCTGCAGGTGGTCATTAAATACTGAAACCAAAAAAGGTATCTTACCGATTGTAAAAAAAAAAAAAAAAAAAAAAAAAAAAAAAAGCCAAAAATAGGGCAGGTGTCACATCGGCTTATTCCGATCAGGACCTACTCTGTTAGCTTGACAGAGTTTGCAGGGCCTAGAAACAGAGCGTCGTTTCAAACAGTCAATGCGCAGGCTGGTCCAGGTCATTGTATCTTGCCCAAAAAGTAAGTTACTATTTTGCGGATCACGAGTCTACCTCTGCATGAATCCCATGCAGCGTCCTACTGACAGGCTCACAATATTTCTGTTCCGACAAGTCAAAAAAAGTACCTTATCGCAAATATGAAAAAGGAAGATCCAGATTAATGTGCTCATATGCGCAGTCCGATAAGTCTATTTTATTTAGTGTGCATACTTACAAGGCCTGACATTCTTTATGTATAATATTAGCGGTTTTATTATTCTGAGTAGCCTGCGCAGCCGATCTGGTTGCGATTAATTTGTATGAACAAAATAAGCTCTGTTTATCACAGTTCAAATTTCTAGTAACATCAAAGGGATTATAAAAGTGGCCGATTCCTTTGATGGCAATAGGTTTGTTCACCCGTCAATCATGTGGCTAGTTGGTGAATGTGTCATTGAAATGTATATGATTAACCTTTACAGCTCTGTGGGCTAATTCAGCAGACGACAAATTGATCAAATTTTTCCAAGAAAACTGAATTTGACATTTCATGCAAAATGTCTTCATTGGAGATAACTTGCATGAAATGTCAAACCTGTTTTTGGGACATATATGCATCAGAAAAAATATTTCTGAAGTAATTTTGCCCAGAGTGCTAAGAGTTCAGTCTTTTTTTTTTTTATTTTTTTATTTTTTTTTTTTTTTTACATCTAATTTCCTTACCCGTTTTACCTAATGGACCAATCCGAAAAGTCTCTGCAATTATTTCCCGTGTTCATTGTAAGGAAAAAACGAATTGGTTTTAGTGTTCCTCGGGGATGGATAACATTTTGGAACATAATGTGATTTTAATAGTAAATTAGTAAATTTCTGTCAATGGATGAAGGTAAACATTATAGCTTTCTACCGGCTTCGATGATCGGCACTTTCCGTGACCACGTGGCACCACCGGACTTGCCGAAAATACCGATATGGCCGAAGATCTTGATAATATAGACGCACGGGTCTGGTTTTTGGGGGCTTTTTTTTTTTTTTTTTTTTCTTTTTTGTGGAAAAATCACAGTCTTATAGGCGGATTAATACAGTAACCGCAATGGACAGAACCAGGTTGATCCCCGAGGAAAAAAACAAACATAAATAAATCGGAAATTGCGGGAAAAAAAATTGAGTTGCGGCGATTTTTGCGGGTCGGTCAGATCACAGCAAACTTACAAAAGTTTGAGGATGGCCTTAGTTCTTCTTTTACACTCAAGAAGCCCAATTCGTTTTAGAGTAAATAAATTTCTGTCCGCTGAAATGAAAAGACCCGCAGAGAAGAGCGGGAGACCAAAATGCACTGAAAAGCCGACAATTTTTTTTTATTTTTTAGCCATTATTATTTTTTTATCAGAGAAAAAAAATTTGACATTTCATGTGAAGCATCTGCTTGACTGATGATTCACAAGAAATCTCAAGGCTTAGTTCTCTGAAAAACTTAAAAGTAAAACTGTTTTCTGCTGCAGTTGTGATTGGCGCATTAAGGGTTAAATGAAGTAATACCCTTTACACGCTCTTGCATTTCTAATTCAGCAACTTATCTGTATCTCCGTTAACCCTTAAACCGCCAGTCACAACTGCAGCAAACAACATTTTTTACTTTTTCTTATTTGTCAGAGAAATTAAGCCCTGACATTTCATGTGAATTGTCTACTTGTTAGACAATATTGGTAGACAATTCACATGATATGACAAGACTTGTTTTCTCTTGAAACAGAAAAAATAAATACCACCAATTTTGCATGGCACTTTAAAGGTTAAATGTCTTCACAACCTATGTTAACATCAAAGCGTTCATTCATACGTAACACGAGGGCCTTTACAGTTATAGCTGACTGACAGCCAGTTTAACCCTTGAAGCGCTAAGCAAAAATTTTAGCGACGACGTTTTGATTTTTTTATTTATTTAAAAAAAAGTGAAATAAGAGAAATGAGTGATGACATTTCGTTCGCAGATGATTCACATGAAATGTCAAGACTTTATTGTCTGAAAAAAAGTAAAATAAACAAATAAAATAAAATAAATAGATTTTTTTCTGCTGCAGTTGTGACGCTCTAAGGCTTAGTTTAAACTGTACAGAAGGCATGCGGTAGAATAGAAAATAATCTTTAAAGCGCCAAGCAAAATTTGTAGCAGACAACATTTTGAATTTTTTATTCTTTATTATTATTTTTCTTGACACGTCATGTGAAGCATCTGCTGGGCGGGCATTTCACATGAAATGTCAACTTGTTTATCTGAAAAATAAGAAAAACTCAAAATGTCATCTGCTGCAGACGATTCACCTGAAATGTCGACTTAAAATCACCGAAAAAAAAAAAAAAAAAAAAAAAAAATAAATAAATACAAGTTAATTTTTTTTTTTTTTTTTTTTGCTGCAGTTGTGATTTTTTTTTTTTTTTTTTTTTTTGCTGCAGTTGTGATTGGCGCTATTTGGATTAATTAAAACTGTACAGAAGGCAGCGCTTGATTGTATATTAACCCATAAAGCGCCAAGCAAAATTTTTTTTGTTGTTTATTATTATTAATTGTTCAGAGAAAATAAGTCTTGAAATTTCATGTGAAGCATCTGCTTAGGAGATGTTCACCTGAAATGTCAAGAGTTTATTCTCTGAAAAAAAAAATAAAATAAATAAATAAATAGAAATATTTTTTTTTTTTTTTTTTTGCTGCAGTTGTGAATGGCGGTTTAAGGGTAAAATCTGTGTTTCTCCAGCTGACTGCAGGTGCTATTTTAAGCATGTTAGTTCTTACCATGCTGTGGGCAAATTTAGCAAACGACAAACTGATGACAGTTTTCTATTTTTGTCCTAGAAAATAGCAGCCGACTGTTCTTGCAAATAGTCTCCTCGGGAGACTAATTGCTTGAAATGTCAAATTGTGTACATTGAAAAAAAATATAAGAAAAATGTTATCAGTTCGTTGTCTGCTGAATCGGTAAAGGTTAACAAGGTCAACAAGTATGTTTCACAGAGATTACCCGTGAGCAAAAATCTGGTGTCCGCAAAAGAAAAAGGGATCTTACAAGAATTATTCGCAACCCGAGCGGCTGCGCAGGCTTTTTAAAATAATAAAACTGCTAACATCTTGCGTAAAGAATACCTGTCCTTGTAAGTATGCACTATAAATAAACTAGATCCTTATCGGACCGCGCCGACTTGTCTGGATTAGCAATTTTCGCATTTGCAATAAGGTGCGCTTTTTACTAGTCAGAACACTGGGATTTTCCGGTAGACTCGTGAAACGCAAAATGGTCACTTCTTAGGCAAGAAACGATGGCCTAAATCAGGCTGCGCATAAAAACATTTCTAAGTCCTGTTAACGCTGTCAAGCAGACTGTTGGTCCTGATCGGGATAAGCGGATGCGACAACTGCTGCCCTATCATAGTTTTTTTTTTTTTTTTTTTTTGTTTGTTTGTTTGTTTGTTTTGTTTTAGTTGGTAAGGTACCTTTTTTTCAATGACCGCTTTCCGTTATGCAAGCGATTAGTTTGATGTTTTTATAGACGGGTTTTGATGATCGCCTTAGACAACTGTCGTGTGTCACGTCCGCACCAAAGTCTAAGGAATGTTGAAATGCATAGTATACGGATGACTTATTACAAATAAAGACAATTATCCGCATCAAAATGATACTGTTACTCTATAATTGAAGAAAGTTTAGAGTGACGTCAATTGTTTATGATTATGACCAGGCTGCTGTTTTCTGAGGATAAGAAGAAAGTGACACAGAATGTTTTTATTATTGAAAATGGTCCATTGTTAGGGAATTCGCACAACCATGAGCAATTATCGGTAAATACCGCGAGTTACGTTCTAGTTCAATCAACAGTGGGAAAATAGCTCAAATCGTCGACACATCACACAGGGACTGATGGTTAGTTATTGATTTTTTTTATCATGCTCGTTCAGTTTTTATCGGAGATTTTCCGCAATTTAAAATAGTTCGAACAGTGTTTTTTTTCTGAAACTGATTTTCGTATAATTCGAACACCCGGATCAATATTTATTTTTTACCTGTTCGAACTAAAGGGAAATCTACCGTACTCTGTCATTTACAGCTATGTTTAAGTTCTGCATTTAATCTTTAATAACAAGCTTAAGCGACCTGCAAAGCAGGTCGCCACCTTCTTCACAGGTGGCAAAGCTTAAGCTCGTACTATAGGTATTGTGAGTCTCTCACATACTATGCAGAAGAGTTCGCATGCAGCGCTTGACTGGTTTCCCATATCAACAGCGGAGTGTTTAGGCTTAATGTTGAACCCGAAGACCAATGCTGATAAGGCCGGAGCCATTGGCCTGGTTTCCGAAAAATATGATGATCAGATACACTCCGCTGCAAACATGGAAAGCCAGTCAGCTGCCGCAAGCAATCTCGTTGGCTGTAAAGAATCATATAGCCAATGAAATGGAAGGATACATTTTTACTTCATTGACACGGATGACTGCAAGACTGATCTGCGTTTTAGCCGCCATTTTTAATCTGAGATTTCTGTCACATTAAACAACATTTTCCTGTATTTAAGGGTAAATACTGAAGTATTGCTGTAAAAAATGGATGACATTCCTACAGCACATAATAGGAATTATGCATAGGGAAGAATCTACTACTAATTTCAGAATCCATTAGACTTTCCTTATTACACTATATCTGAAAGAAAGCCCCTTGTACTGACAGGTGATGATTTGTTTGTGTTAAATGAGACACAACTTGCCTTTTTCAGCATTATTTTTGTCAAGAAAGAACTGATCTTTGAGTTTGAATGACAAGTTTATCAAATAACTCAGAGATATTCATGTTCATTTCCTTTTTTGAGGTAATTTTTTGTGAAACTGCTTCTGATGAGGTTATGTCACACCTGGAATAATTATTTACATCTTATCAATGATACGAAGGGTTGGTTTTGACAACAGGCTGTCAAATTTTAAAATGTTGCAAGATGTTGAAAGTCGAACCAATTCTGAAATGAGTTGTATCGCTAACAACATGATATAGGTTGGATATGCGGTGATTTCAGCTGACTGGCGATCAGCTGATCGTTCGTACTTTAGCGACTTTCGTCTGTACACACATGCTGCACAATGATTGGCTTGTCAAATTGTGTCGTAGCTCATGTTTTTGAAAAACACTATAAGCACCCATAAAGTTAATACCTAGAAACTGAGATACATTGTATGGCATAATTGATAGCAGTAACAGCGCCGTGGAGAGTACTATGCCCCACCCCCAAGCCAAAAGCCACGGCAGACGGATCGACCCGGTTGCATGCCGTTTTGTAAACACCTGTCAAATTAGTGGTGTTTTTAGGACATGCTTCCATTGTATCCTGAAGGCATCAAATTTGGATATGACGGATGGCAGATTTTAGGTGATTCAGACTGGGTAATATAGCTATATTTTGTATCAAATCAACCTCTTTTCACTTGCCTCACTTTTCCTTTTTAAATATTTAAAAAAAAAAAAAAAGAAAGAAATACAGTAGAGCGATGTCTCTTGGGAAACTCTGGTTAAATTGATGTAAGCATAATATTCGATGTTGTGCACTTTGTCTCGGACCTATTTAAACAGGTTTTGTCTGGTCCTCGACTTTGCATACCTGGTGAAAAAAAAAGAAAAAGAAAAAAAAAGCACAACATGCTTAAGCTCGTTTCATAGGTAACACCTATTTATTTCATATTATTTAAAGATTGTTTTCTTATCTGTTCAGCCCTTTCTGGTGAGTTGTGTTGTCTTCTGACAACTCTTGTCAGAGTAATTCTTACTATATCATATGAGGTTTTTATTATGAGTTATAGTACATAAAATGTGTAATCAGCTCCTTACAGCTTTTATTAGATCTTTTCAACACTTTGTAGAAATGCTGCCAACATATTGAAGATGTGCATGTGGAAATTTGATGCTGAAAAATTTTTTTTGATAAACTGACAGAGTTTTGTACTTAGCATTTTCAGACATTACATTTTTGGACAGCTGCACCTTATACTACCATATTTGACCAAATTACGACACCGTGCGCTTGGGTTTTTCAAAATTACTTGGAAAACTTGTAGTAAAATATGTAGCCACCTACTAAAAGTAAAACAAGATGAGAAATGACTTATTTAATGGTGCTTACACAATGTTTTATGATTTTTTAGCTGATTTTCATTCAAAAAGCATATGTTGTGGGTACTCATTTGAATTGCATCGACAAGTCGATGCAATTCAGATGAGTACCTACAACATATGCCTTTATAAAGAAGTAGACAAAACATACACAGGCTGTAATCTGAAGACTACAGAATTACTTGACTGTGTGCTTATAGGGGTATGTGCAGTAATTAGGTTGAATATGGTACTTTGTGTAATCAACTCCTTTTACTACTGGATCTTTTCAACACTTTGTAGAAATGAAGCAGATGTACTGAAAATGTGTATGTCAGGAAGTTTTATGCTGAAAAAAAATTTTTTTCGACAAACTGACAGGGTTTTGAACGTAGCTGTTTTTGGGTGGCTGCACCTAATACTACTTCCTTACTGCTCTTACAACGTTTATTGGATCTTTCCAAAACTTTGTAGAAATGATGTAGACATATTTCACATTTAAGTCCATCCATATGTCTATCCATCCATTATGTTTTGGTTAATGCTGTTTATCTTGCTAATAATTTATCAAACAGCCATCATTACCTTGTGAAAGGTGTCTAATAAGCACTGTTTATTGACACTTCTTGTTGTGTCTGCTTCAGCAATGTTTTTCCTGGTATGTCAGCTTTAATGCTTAGCCTGCTAGGTAATAATTTCAGCAGACAGCATTTTCAAATAGTTTTCTTATTTTTCCCAAAAAAATAGGATTTGACAATTCACACAAATTGTCTCCTTAGGAGACAATTTGCATGAAATGTCAAAGCCTATTTTCTGGGAAAAACAAGGAAAAAAATTATCATCAGTTTGTCGTCTGTTGAATCTGCCCAGAGTGTGGTAAGTGATAACAAATATTAGACTTACAAGAGTTTGGTTTGCTTGCTCAGGCATCTTATGTCTAGAGTGCTGTATTATAGTTACCTTATATACTTTAAATATTCTGACAGATATTCAAGAGGAAAGAGCGTAGACAAAGATCAAACATCTCCTAAAGAAGCAATTTGATCAGGGTCTTTAATGTCCATGTGGCTGAGTGGTCAGCACTTCTGACTTTGGATCAAATCTCACTGGAGACGGAATTCAGCTTATGATTGTACAATGCTTTATTGCACATAGCATTTCATTTTTTCACTCTCCATTGTCCTGATATATTAACTTAAATAACACTTTATTTTAGGATATTTGTATTTTGGTCTAGTTTGTCAGAAAGTTCCCAAAAGTCGATTTTGTCACACTCTTACAATGTACCCTGTACATGACAATTGGTCATCTGCTGGAAATTCAGCTTGTTTGGCTGTCTTGAACCACTGTGCCTGTCCAGTTAATGACCACAGTGAGCTGACCTACAAATTCACAATGATATTTTGTTGTTACTGTTTATATTTGATGTAATGTTGGATTTCAACAAGCATTCAAGGTCTCAGAAATGTTCTTGAGTCTCATATGAATATATATGGTAAATGTTTAAAATTTTAAACACTTTATTTCACTTTTTTATCTATATTTTTATTTCTGTGCAGTTGTAGCTTAAAATACTTAGGGAATGGCAAACAGTGTAGACCCTGATCAGGCTGCTCCTTCAGGAATAGTCTGATCTTGGTCTACACTGTTTGCATATGCCATTTTATCAGAAGCTTTGGTTTTCAAAAATTTAGGATGTTTATGTAACTTGTTTTACCTGAAACAGTTTGGACATTTTGACTTCTTATCATACATTTTCTAAAGTCGAAGCACTGAATGTCTGATTGGTGATGCACCTTAACTGGAATGGATACATCTTCAAGGGATATAACTCATACATGAAAATATTTATCTCTATCTCAGCGGGGGCTACTCATAAAGGAAAGAATTTGTAATTTCTTTCTCAAAGGTGTGGCCCCTCTGTTGAATGATTCTGAATCCTTGAGAGGCTAGCTTGTGTCTCACACAGTTGTTTTCTTCCACAAAATGCTGGCAGAATCATTCAGGTGTGTTTGTTCACCTTATGGCAAATGAATGAAACCACTCCTTTACACTTTTTTTTTTTATTGTGGCTCGTCAATATTTAGAGTAAATATGGTATTATAAGAATCTGTCATGGGTGTGAGGGTTAGATAGAAAAATCCATCCCTAGGGTTACTGTCTGCATCACGAGGCTTGCCGAGTAATGTCAGACTGTGATCCCGAGAGACAGATTTTTCTATCTGTCACTCACACCAATGACAGATTTTTTTTCTTGCATACCTTTCATTTATGAAAGTGGGTGTTTGATAATGCAGTAACTTCAACTGCAGACGTCAGCCATATTATGATAACAATACTGTGACATTTGGTGACATCATTACAATCAGTGAAATGATGGTGTACCATGACATTGTATACAGTAGCTGTGTATATAAAACACTTTTTATCTTCCCCACAGAATGGATAATGGTGTGTGAGATCAGGGCCCGGTTGTTCAAAGCGTCGTTAGTTTAACGAGCTCGTTAAGGGTCATTTCGTTAACTGTTTTAGCGGATTCAATACACAATATTCTGATATTTTTTGCTGAAAAAATGTGAGTAGCTTTTGCACTGCAAAAGCTACTCACATTTTTTCAACAAAAAATTTAGGCATATTTGCATATCACTCGATGTAAATTTTAACGAATCGTTAACTAACGACATCATTAGCTTTGAACAACTGGGCCCAGATTTGCTAGCACAGGTGTAATTTGTGGAAATTCTTATCCAAATATGCTAGAAATAGATTTATTGCATATTTTTCAGAGTTTGATAATCAACTATTTTTGATGTCCAAGAAAGATGCTAACGTTTATTTTGTGAATTTGTTACCCAGTTCAAGAGATATAGAAGTACCAACAGTAGGAACACACAGAAATCTGTTTGTTCCCATATTTAAGAAAGGTAATATTTATCTCTCTGTTCTCTCTTCCATGTTTCTCTCTCTCTCTCTCTCTCTCTGTCTCTGTCTGTCTCTGTCTCTCTGTCTCTGTCTGTCTGTCTATCCTCTCTCTCTCTCTCTCTCTCTCTCTCTCTCTCTCTCTCTCTCTCTCTCTGCAAAGTGAATCAGTGGTCCAGATGGAACCCTTCCTAATTATGAGCCACAACGTAAGAAAACATACTTTCTTACATGTGGGCCCAACAAAGACTCATACCAGCCTGCACATCCACACAGTCTAATCAGAGTCTTCATTGTTTGCATGAAGAAACTTTGCATCCTTGGCTATCCAAAATGCACCCAGTGAAGATTCTGATCAGATAGTGCAAATGCACAAGTTGATCTGAATCTTTGCTGGGCACACATGTCTGAAGGTACATTTGCTGATGCTGTGGCTCCTTTCTAGTTCTAACCGTTGTCCTGCTGAATAAATTAAGATGCCACACCCACTTCTAATTTTCAGCCAATCAGATTACTTGATCCAGGTTTTCAATACAAACTCACATACTTAATGACAAACAGTGCAGATCCAGATCAGTTGGCTTCTTCAGAAGCCAACTGATCTGGAGCTACACTGTTTGCAAAGGCAGGGTATATCCCTGTTCTGCATGACAAGGGATGAATTGGAGTGGATTGGATTATAAATGCTTTTTGTGTTATTTGCTTTTGAGGTGTGCTTGTATTTTTCTAGATATCCAGTCCTTGTCAGCTGATATCATTGATGTTGTTAGAGATTTGCTGGTTAGAGAAGGATCTGTTATAAAGGGATATAATTCTGCAAGAGGAGCAAGAAACAAAAAGGTGAGAAGGAAAGAAGAGAAACCCACAGTTTAACTCATCTGAGCCTGGAACCCTCAAAAAGGGTAATTGGCAAACAGTGCAGAATGCGGCATCCAATCAGGGTCTACACTGTTTACATTATCTATAAAACATAGTAATAATAAATACTAACAGACACCCTGCTATTGGAAATAGACTGGTCCAAAGAGTGGTGCTAGAAGAGTTCACTTGATGTAAATGGGTAAACATAGCTAAACAATGATGATTCAGTCAGACCAGACTGCATATTTATGCAGTCTAGACAGTGTCTGTGATGTTTGCTTTATATTGTAGAAACACTTGAGTATTGATTGAGCTACAAAGACTGTGACCGGACTACATAGATATGCCTTTATCTATTGTCCTTTTAATATAACTTGGAAATAGATGTTTTGCTTGGCAATGTATTCAACATGAAAAGTTTCAGTTATAATTGGCATTATCTTAGCATTTGTCATTTTTGTTTCTCTGCCTCGTTCGCCAATATTTACCTTTTTTGCTTAATTTGCAGCAATTTTCACCATAGGAATAATATTTCGGTGTTTTAAATCAATGACAAGAATATAAAACTGTTGATGTATATAGAGGATCTTACATGTGTGGTCATTTCATATGAAATTTATGAAACAAGCCTTTGGCGAGTTTCATAAATTTCATATGTAATGACCACAAGTGTAAAATTCTGTTTATCAACAGAACATTTTAAATTGGATTGTATCACCTTCAAAGTTGACAATTGTTCAACAGAAAATGCATGGTTGACATGGATGTCATCATGATGTTACTTGTTCCCACCAAAGTGACATGTAACATGTGGTCATATGATTTTTATGGCATGACTTTATGCCACTGAATAACAGCATCGTCATATGATAAACTTAGTAATATGAAAAACTTAAAAATGTTTTTCATTACATCATTACAAAATTTTGCAAATTTATGAATCATTTGTTAATGCTAAAACAGCCCAGTACAATAGAGAAAATACTGAAATGATGCAGGGTTGAACAGGAATAAGTACCAAAATGAGCTAGATTTATAACCCAGAGGACTTGTTAAGGAGGAGTATTTTGTGACAACTCTGGGATATATTTCCTTTTTTTCTCTATAAAAGCACATGTTGTGTATACTCATTAGAAGTTCCTCACATATATGAAGGAATACAGAAAAAAAAAAGTATTATCTGGATACACCTTCTTGTCTGGGTTTATGACATGTTAGTCAGAGTCTATGCATTTGAGCCCCTCCGATGATACATATTGGTCCAAAATTTTGCCCAGTTCTATCCAATAGAAAACAAGCCTTTGACATAAAAACTGAAGAAAATTATCTAAAAATTATCATCAAACACACCTTCTTAACAAGTACTTTGATAATCATTAACCCAATTATGCCTAGCTGCCCATAAAAGGGACATTGGCAAATAGTTTAGACCCAGATCAGAAACCGCAAAATACAATGTCTGATCAGGGTCTACACTATTTGCATTAAATACAGGAATTTCTATAAAACATGGTAATACTATTAACTAGCTAGATCCCCTTCCATTGGAAATGGACCAGTCCAAATAGCAAAAGTAGAAGAGTCCACTCAGCATAAATGAGTTCAATGATTTTGAGGGAATACTACCTGCATTATAGAAGAGTCCACTCGGCATAAATGGGTTAAATGGTTCTAAGTGAATACTACCTGCATTATCCTTAGTATTCAGACACACAAGCTTGGGCAAACAGTGTAGATCCAGATCAGGCTCTGAGGTTACAAACTTTTTTCATGCTCAGCAGAGAGCTGAGCATGAAATTTTTTCTGCAAATAAATATAAAAATGCCAACTATGGCACTTTCATATTTATTAGCAGAGAAATTTTCATGCTCAGCTATGTTTAGCAAGAAAGAATTTGCAATTGTTAGTAATTTGAGATTCATTAGTAGGACAAATTTCATGCTCAGCTGAGTTGAGCATGAAAATGTTTTATAACCTCGGGGCCAGGACCTACAGTTTGCTGCTCATCAAGCAGAATATTAGATAAACGACATTTATTTCTATTTTTTTAATTTTTCAAAGAAAACAAGTCTTGATATTTCATTTTTTTTTTTTTTTCTAAAAACATATTTATTCACCAAGTCTGGTCCTATGGTTATGAGTTTTAGTTTTCTAATCTAACAAAGGTAAAATACTCCTCCTTGACTCCTCCTCCTTATTATCATGTTATCTCCTTTACCTAGCAGAAACTCATAGCCTAGCTGATCAGCCAAATCAAAGAGAAACATTATGAAAATACGCGTATTCAAATGTATAGAAAATTTTACCTCCAAAAACTGAAAATTTTCAGATAAAAAACTCTGATATTTTTCATATTTCGGCTCAAAACACAGATTGTGGGTACTCGTTAGAACCGCCTCTACGAGGCGGTTCAAATGAATACCCACAATCCATGGTTTTGAGCAGAAATAAGATTAATGTATACCCCTTTAAACCACAGTTTTACTGTATAAAAGTGGGGTTGAAGGGGGTCAAAATTATATAGGCGTGTTTTCGTGATGTATATTCCAAGCGATATGAATTTTGTAAAATACAAATAATTATCATTTTTATGTTGATTTGAATATCAGTTAGACGGTTGCTAGTCTATCATTCGCCCAAGATCCTAGTTTTGGGCGCCCAAATATCTTTTTCTTTAGAACACTTTATTAGGTCATCCTTCACATGTTCTATATTAAATGTCTGTCATTATTGGGCTTCCATTTCCCGTCAGGTAAATCACCGATTTGTTCTATACAATAAACTGTGACCAGAGAAAATGCCCTTAACACGTGATAAATAAACATAAAATGACTCGAACATCTTTGGAACCACAGACAATTGTTCAGGACATGGGTAGTTTGAGCCACTTAGGGTTAATCATTTTTTAGGGTTCGATCTATTTTTTTAATTTTTCAAAGAAAACAAGTCTTGATATTTCATGTGAATCGTCTGCTTGGCACGATTCACATGAAATATCAAGACTTGTTTTCATTGAAAAATTAAAAAAATATTTCAAAATGTTGTCTGCTGCAGTTGTGATTGGCACTTTAAGGGCAAATACAGAAGGACATTTGTAATTTACAGTACAACAGTCAATATTTGATGTGTGCTTCATCTTTATTTCTTTATGTCTGTGCCAAACATTCATGGTCTGCCATTAACAATACACAATGATTACTCTATTACATTATGTACCTGAAGCTATTTTTAGTAATTTCTGTGAGAAATATAATTTATAATTCTTTGTAGAAAATATCTCCTCCTAGATCAAAGAAATGTGTACTTTAGATCACTATCATGCTGCTTGACGAGTGTACATGATGTAACTTCAAGCTTATTGACATCATTTGAAAATGTCACAAAGGAGTATAAAACAGAACCTGAAGAAAAATTCATTTTTATTATATATAATATATAAGTTGATACACCTTGAGTTTAAATGTCATCTGTTTATGTTGTCTGCTGAATAATCTTGCAAACTTTTCAAACCTTTTTTTTTTGCATACAGGCAAACAGTGTGGACCCAAATCAGACTGCTCCTAGAGGAGCAGTCTGGTCTGGGTCCTTACTGTTTGCAAAAATGACTTTTAAAATCACAAGCAGGTGACAAAGCAGACAACAACTGTTGTGATCAGTAGTTTAACGGTTAAAATGCAGAAAATATTTCCCTTGAGACTACAAATCTTATAAACAAACTTGTGCTAATGCACTTTCTGTTTATTAGAAGTGCAGTTCTCTTAGGAAGTATTTCCTGTATTTTAATCTCAGGGTGGATTAACCTGTATACTTTTGTATATACACTTCAACCTCAGTATAACACAGTTCGTTATAACATGGTTTTGGATATAACATGGGTCAAAGGTGGATCCCAAAAATGTATAGATTATACTGAAAAATGACCATGAATGGTCATTTTTCAATATAATCTGTACATTTTTTGTTTGGATTTTTGGATACAACATGGTTCAAAGATGGATCCCAAAAATGTATAGATTATCTATACATTTTTGTTTGGATATGTATGTTTTGATTTACTTCAGCCTGACAAGGAAACCATGAGATCAGTACGGTCACACCCAGGATATGATATCACAATGACACTGATCAACTCTCAGCCAGATGTTATAGATGCTCAGTGGGATATAAGAGGGGCAGTTAATAGTGAGTTCCTGTTCTTTTGTGGGGTGGTTGGGTGAGGCATAGGTGTCTTGTATCTTACATCAGCGGGGTGTCCAACTGATATTGGCTTACAGTTGGGAAAGGTCTGCTATCTTTGCAACAAGTAAGGGTAGAGGGGGAATGTTTTTATTTCTTCTGTTTCTTCACTTTCATTTCCTCGTTCTTCCCTGTCCCTCTCTTTCACTATCTCTTGTATCTCTCTTCTCCTTCTCTAAATAACCCACTAGGGTTGACGTCAACACAACAGTCCTGTTCATTTCTTTAGCCATTTCACTCATACATAATCTTTGTATAACTACTATGCTTTCAGCATCGGTTGGAAAGAGGTTTTTCCTTGGCATTTTATTTGAAGCAAAAACTGTTCATTCTAATTGACCATATCTATGTCTTTGTCTTTTCTGTTTCTGGGCTTTGTTTTCAGATGTTTACTGTTCTATTGATTTTAATGCCAAAAATGAGTCTGACTTATACAATTTCTTTAGTAAACTGAATTTTTTAAAAATTCTGATTAGAAATCTTTTTTTCTTCCACTGATTTTTAATTATTGATGTTTTATAACAATAATGTGATGCTTTCAGAAATTTTGAACACAGAACTTGTTAAAACCCTGCAACTAAGTTACCTACTCTATAAATTTTTGCATAATTTGCAGTCAGTTTTACTATGGGGAAAATGAAAATATAGGAATTTTAAAACCATTGAATGGAATTAAAGTTTTGGTGCATAGTTAAGTAGGACAGAAAGTTTTGCATTGAATCATGACAAATTTACTCCTTCTGAGTAAAGTGCATGAAAAAAATGACTTTATGAAAGATGTTGAAAGTAGAGTAGTTGTCTTTTTAAGATCTGTATTGCTTGCGATTTTGTTTGTGATCTTTATCAGATAATGCACCCTGAACACCATTTTAAGGAGAATGTATAATTCTAATTCTAACAGTCCAAATGGCCCAACTGGTAGAGTGTCCACTTTCTGATCAGAAAGTTTTGAGTTTGATCCTCATCAGGCTTACCTAAAGCTTTATAAAAGCAGTATTAGCTGCTCTTTCAAGATGCTCAGAATGAGGAAGAAGATATAGAGTTGGTCTCACCAGTGTCAGTATAATGTGACTAGTTGTAGTTTCACATCAGTGTGTGGGTGACATGATACTGCATTTAGGCAGCACTGTCAAAGCGCATTATTGCCACCATCACATCTATATACAGTCGAACGTCAATGGCTGGAACATCTTTGGGACCATGGAAATTTGTTCGAGACATGGGTAGTTTGAACCACTGAGGGTTAATCATAGTGCAAGGTCAGAAGGCAAATGAAAATAATCTAGGAATGTATTTTCTATCTTCTATAAAATAATGGTATGTTGAGTGTACTCATTAGAATTGCCTTGAGGCAATTCTAATGAGTACACACAACATACATTTTTATGATAAAATAAGAAAATTTCCCTTAAAATCCCAAAATATTTGTTTTCTTTAGCTATCGAAAGAATTTCCAAGGGATTCAAAAATGAGTTTGAATCATCCACGGTAAAAGAGCCATCCGTGTTCAAGGCATCAAGGTTATACTGTACCTTCGCTACATGACTGAAAGATTATTAACTGATGTTAAAGCTAATTTCAAACGAAAAAATTCATTGTGTCTTTCTAGAGTTATAACTGTTTTGGACTAATGGCTCCAAGTTGATGTCATAATTCTGCTTTATTTCAGCATACCTGCAGCCATTGGTTGATAAAATGGACAAATACACAAAAATAAGCATTAAATCTCAGGTGAGTTGTCCTCATATCTCAGGTGAATTGTTGGAGTGCCAGTATTGTATTTGATTAAAAAAACAGCATTAGATCTCAGGTGATTGAATTCTGGGTGAATTTATCAAGTTAACTATGTTATATTAGAATATTAGATCTCAGGTGAATAAATATCCGGTAAGCTGTTGGAATGTCAGATATGCTGGAGCTTAAAATAAGCATTAGATCTGGTATGATTAAATCACATGGGAATTGTATTGCAGTATATCAAAATAAATATTAAATTTCTTGTGAGTTGTTGGATTGCTGTATGGCAGTAGATTAAAAGAATTTGGTCTCATTTGAGTTGTTGATATGACAGTATTACAAAATCCTAAAATAAGCATTACATCTTGTGTTCTTGGGAGTTCCAGTATAGTGGTAGATTGAAATAAATATTAAATCATCTATCGCTAAGTTGCATGACCCCCCTCATTCTTGCCTGTGTCTCGGCTTAGCCTCAGCCAACTGGCAGTTCTTTGGCAAGATCTTGTCAGTAATACCGTATTTACCCTAAGTATTCAGACACCTCAACTCCTTACCATATATGTTCTAAAATTTGAACCAGTACAATTCACTACCCGATGTTGTGTCTAAAAATTGCTGGATGAGTGGCAAACAGTGTAGACCCAGATGAGACGCCGCATTTTGCGGCGTCTCATCTGGGTCTATACTGTTTGCTCAGGCCTATCTGTCCGAATATATATGGTAAATATGGTAATGTGTATACAAAATTTTATCAAAAAATCCCATATAGTTTATGATCTAGTGGGATTTCCATGTTTTCTTATTGTGTCCCCTGCGTAGCATGGCAGACACATAGGGATCATGTTGTCCATCAGCATCGGCATCAGTGTGGATGGTGTTGTCGTCGATGGTGTTGTCGTCACACTTTTCGTTTCTGCTCAAGAACTTTGGAAGGGATGCATTGATTTCATTCAAAGTCCACAGAAGTTTATATCATTGTAAGATACAGGTCGTTTGATATTGGTAATCGTCCACCAAATTTTGGCCGAGTTATGGCCCTTTTTCGACTTAATTTTTGTTGTTGGTTAAGATATTGGCTTCCGTTCAATAACTTTTGCAGGAATGCATTGATTTCATTGGAAGTTTGCAGAAGGATATATCATTGTGAAATACATGTCAAGTTGAATTTTGGCAATCATCAGCCAAATTTTTTTCTGAGTTATGGCCCTTTCTCAACTTAGTTTCTGTGGTTGGGTTAAGATGTTGGTTTATGTTCAATAAGTTTTGAAGGAATGCATTGATTTCATTAGATGTTTGCAGAAGGGTATATCATTATAAAATACATGTCAACTTCGATATTGTTAATCGTCTGCAAAATTTTGGCCCAGTTATGGCCCTTTTTTGACTTAGTTTTTGTTGTTTGTGTTGATACTTGGGTTTCCGCTCAATAGCTTTTGCAGGGATGCATTGATTTCTTTGGAAGTTTGCAGAAGGAAATATCATTGTAAAATACAGGTTAAGTTCAATATTGGTAATCATCTGCAAAATTTTGGCCAAAATATGGCCCTTTTTCAACTTATTTTTTGTTGTTGGGGTAAAATACAGGGTAAAGATATTGTTTCCCCTCAATGAATTTTGAAGGGATGCATTGATTTCGTTCAAAGTTTGCAGAATGGTATATCATTACAACATAGAGGTCAGGTTTGATTTGGTAATCATCCGAAAAAGTTTGTTGCTATTATAGCCCTTTATTTACTTAATTAATAAAATTAAGACAAAATAGTGAGGGGTCGCCTATAGGGATAAGAGCAATCATTAGGACAAATTAAGTGTTTTTTTTTTGTGTTTTTTTGTTTTTTTTTTTGTTTTTTTTTTGTTTTTGTTTTTTTCATATTAAATGGTTGGTGCTTTAAGCAGGCGACACATCCGATTCTCTGAATTCTGGTTCTTAGCCTCAGCATTGTCTGGGTCAGTGGAGAGTGGCATTGACAATCCCATTGGCTAGATCTTCTTGATATTAATATGTGTGCGAAAATTATCAAAATATTATGAACCATCCAAGAGTTGCACTATTTTTACTTCCTAACACATTTATGGCCTCAGCACTGCCTTGATAAATGAATGGTGGTACCACAACATACGTTTTTATATGAAAACATATGTTTTGGGTACTAATTAGAAGCACTATGAGGGGTTTCTAATGAATACCACAACATTTTTTTATGCAGAAATATAAAAAAAATATGAACAGTTTTGTAATACCTAAGCTATGTATCTATAGTTGTGCAATGGTATATATTAGAATTATCTTGTTGAGACTTATTTTAATGATTACCCACAAGATATCTCTATAGCAAAGCAATGGGGTGGTCACGGGGCTAGTGCTTCTGACTTAGGATCATGAGGTCCTGGGTTTGAATCTCACTCATCACGAAAACATGCCTATATAATTTTGACCCCCTTCAACCCCACTTTTATATAGTAAAACTGGGGTTTAAAGGGGTATACATTGTTTTTCTTATTTCTGCTCAAAAACATAGATTGTGGGTACTCGTTAGAACCGCCTTGCCGAGGCGGTTCTAACGAGTACCCACAATCTATATTTTGAGCAGAAATATGAAAAATATCAGAATTTTTTTATCGGGAAATTTCCCTTTTTTGGTTGTAAAGTTTTCAATATATTTGAATAGGCGTGTTTTCCTAATGTAGGGACAGAGTACAACTTATGACCATACAGTGCTGCATTGTACAGAGCTTTTCCTTATCAATGTCTTGATATGACTTAAATAATGTTTACATATAACACCATATCATCAGTGTCAGTCTCTCTATTGAGAAATTATATAACACATAGCAACAGATAAGGCGCTTTTTTCATCCGAAAAATGCTGATATGGTGAGGCGCTTCTAATGAGAACCTACAACATATGTTTTTGTGGAGAAATAAGAAAAATATTATGTGGATACCCCCTCTTATCAGTAGCTATGTAACAGCAGCAACAAAAATGGCAAACACACACACAGGCTTACATACACTCAGTTCAGAGGTCTAGTTATGCTTATGTTATGCGGTGTGTAATCTGTTTTGGACCTTTAAATTGCATTATAACACCCACACATACACACACACAATACACAATCTCCATTTTATGTTCTGTGACTATGTTTTTCCAGTATAACTTACTTGCTTTTTTTGTTTTAAATATGTAGGTATTATATTTTACTCAACTTCTAACAAAGCCAAAAAGAGATTGGCAGAGTGGGAAGGATGAGTTCTATTTCTCAAAGACAGAATTACCACATATGATCAACCCCCTGGAGGCAAAACTAGGTAAATTTGTTCAGATTCCTATAAAGGCATAGCTCCAGATAAGGTGCTTTTTTTCAGCCTATAAGTATTGATACTTTTCTTATTTCTTCATGAAAACACACATTATGGATAGTCATTAGATGCGCCTTGCTGAGGCACTTCTAATGAGTACCCACAACATATTTTTGTGGAGAAATAAGAAAGATATATTGTGAAAACCCCTTCTTGTTTGTAGCTATGTAAAAAGGTCAGCCTTTTAACTCTTTCACACCAGGGGTTTCTGAAGTGGACTCTTCCATCTTTGAATTTGGGCTTGGCCATTGTTGCAAATAATGTTCTCAGTCAAAAATCAAAAACAGAATGTCAAATAGTGTAGATCCTGATGAGATGGCTCATTATGAGCCATCTCATCTCGATCTACACTGTTTGCAAAGGTATTTGATTTGGTCTGCTGGCTAGAAGGATTAACCCATAGCTACAGATAAGAGAGGGTATCCACATATTATTTTTCTTATTTCTTGACGAAAACATAGGTTGTGGTACTCATTAGAAGCGCCTTGGCGAGGCGCTTCTAATGAGTACCCACAACCTATGTTTTTTTCAAGAAATAAGAAAGATATCAGCATTTTTCGGATGGAAAAAGCGCCTTATCTGTTGCTATGTAAATAACCACTACTTTGCAAACAGTTATCCAGATGAGATGATTCATAATGTCTGAAGTATCTCGTTGGAATCTCCACTGTTCCCCATTCTGTATACGGGTTTTGTTGATAATTATAGCTGACTGGTCCAAATTCATTGATAGTTCTTTTCAAACATTTAGAGGTGGAAGAGATATGGGTGGTTTGTTGATTGATACACATTTGAGTCTAGGAAGACTTGCCTTTGAGTGAGTGGATATCCCTGAAAAATGTTGTCACCAGTTTGTAAACCTAGAAATAAGGGCTACTCTTAAAGGAAAGAATTTGCTCTCAGAGGGAACAGTCTTTCCTTTAAGGGTAGTCAGAAGGGAGGCAAATATTTACGTCGAGAATTACCGTATTTGACCTAATTACTGCACATACCCCTGTAAGCGCTCAGTCTAGCAATTCTGTAGTCTTAAGATTACAGCCAGTGTACTTTTTATCTACTTCTTTATAAAAGCATATGTTGTGGGTAACCATTTGAATTGCATCGTGATGCACTGCAATTCAACTGAGTACCCCAAACTAGTGGTGTAATAATACATTGATATATTGATGCATCATAATAGTGACTGCAATGATAGTGCTATCGTGACAGTGTTTTTAACTATTGATAACTATTGCTGATAGTCACTTCAACTATCGATAGTTTTGACAGTTTTGTCTCAGTAGATTTTTTCCTTCTGTAATATTATTCTGAAGCTAGTTTGAGAACAAAAAGGATCATGTTTTGCAAAACTGTTTGTTAAAATGGTAGCAATGCTGATATTTGAGGGGGCAGTAATGTTAGGTATCTTTACAGGTAGTCCAGTTTTATATAATCAACAAAATTCATTAAATATTACAGCCTAGATAGTGATAGTATCATGATAGGGATATCTCTGATAGTGATAGTATCGTGATAGTCATAATTTGGCATGATAGTCAGCCTACCCACAAGATATACTTTCATAAAGAAAATCAGAAAAAAAAGCACAGAAACATCGCATAAACACCATTAGATAAGTCATTTGCTGTGTACTTTTAGTAGGTGGATATATATTTTACTACTTGTACAAGTTTTCCCAGTAATTTTGAAAAATTCAGTGTGATAATTAGTTCGAATATGGTATTTTTGAATAAAGTTGGTGTGCAAGCAACAAAGATGACTTGCTTGAATGTTTACACTGTTTTGTGGCTTCATATTTAGTTTCGAGTCTATAAAATACAAATAGTTTTGCTGTATAAATGTTTGATATATTTATGATTGTAGTCTTTTTGGTAGCCACATATATCTTTACCACCCTTGATCAGTGTTTCCTTGGACAACATTTATTTGACTTCACTGCAGCAGCTAGTATTGAGTGCATGTTGTGGTTCTTATAAAGCTGTCACACTAAATACCATAAATATGGTATCATCTGACGGCTAAGGCCCTGATCAGACTGGGCAGATATGTTGGTTGATTTGTGTATTTGCTGTTTGCAGTAAGGATGCCTGTTCTCACCAAATGTCAAGCATTGCATTTTAGCCTTAAAGTTCCAATCACAACTGCAGTAGACAACATTTTTAAACATTTTTTTTTTATTATTATTTTTCGGCAAAAATAAGGTTTGATACCTCATGCCAGGCAGAAAATTCACATGAAATGTAAAACCTTGTTTCTCTTAACCCATTGTAGTCGGGAGACCTGTAAAAGGGTATTGGCAAACAGTGCAGACCCAGATCAGACGCGGCAGAATGTGGCATCTGATCAGGGTCTCCACTGTTTGCAAATAGTGTAGCCATTTTTCTCTAGAAATATGTAAATCTCATAGCCGAGTGTATCTAAAATTGAAATTGGACTCTTCCAATGTATAGTGTGGGAGAGTCTATTCAGTATACAGTGGGTTAAAAAGTAATACTTGTAATGATAATAATAAAGAAGATCCAAATATTTAGATTTTCATCAACTGCAATTTTGCTTGACACTTTAAGGGTTAAAATAAGTTTTCATGCTAGATAATACATGTATTTGTCCCCAACAAGACCCATGTTTCTTTTTTTTCTTTATATAAATGTCAAAACTTATTCTCTACTACCTCAGGTTCACCAGCCTCCACCAATGCAGAGCTCAACTTCCTGGTGTATGTCCCAAGTACCAATCAGTCTCCTCTGTATATCAGGAATGACAATAATAAAAACATACCCACTAATTCTTTCCTGAGTCCACAGTGGGGTGGTATCCTTATCTACAATACCCCGACTCCTGGGCCTAACGACACTTTGCCGGTGCAGCCAAGTATTGACATGAAAATGGTAATGGAAGTATTTGTTACTCAGATCAGGCTGCTGTTGAACTTACACGCTCAGGTGAGTATTCATATACAGTAGACTCTTGTTATCTCGAACCCCAAGGGACTCACTGAAATTCTTCGAGATATCTGTATCTCGACATATCAGATTTACAGAATTGAGGAAAACAATAAATAGAACAACTACAGTTCACAAATAAATAATGTTATTTGATTCCTAAAGTTAGGGATATGTTTAAAATATTGTGGAAAAGAGGAGAAATTGCTCCTGTGGAGCAATTTCTTTTTGCCACAATATTTTTTACCTGTGATCAGATTTCCATGTTGTAAACAGGAACCAGATTTTCAATTCGAGATAAACATTTGTTCGAGATAAGCCATGTAGAGATAACGAGAGTCAACTATATCTCCTATAACTCCAGGGCCCGGTTGTTCAAAGCGTCGTTAGCTTAACGCGCTCGTTAAGGGTCATTTCGTTAACTGTTTTAGTGGATTCAATATACAATATTCTGATATTTTTTGCTGAAAAAATTTCAGCATATTTGCGTATCACTCGATTGAAATTTTAACGAATCGTTAACTAACGACATCGTTAGCTTTGAACAACTGGGCCCAGATAAGACACTTTTTGCAACCAAAACGTACATGTATTTTTCTTATTTCTCCATGAAAACATATGTTGTGGTACTCATCAGAAGCGCCTCACAGAGGCAGTTCTGATGAGTATCCAAAACATGTTTTTATCAAGAAATAAGAAAAATATTATGTGGATACCCCCTCTTATCTGTAGTTATGATTCATATCTCCTCCTCTGTCCTTTTGACATCCACTGGAAATAGGATTTTCGCTTGGCATTTTTAGCTCACCTGTGTTATGCTCAGAATGAGCTATAGGGATCACTTTTTGTCTGTCGTCAGTCTGTGTGTCCGTTTACATTGGGGAAACGAAAGATTGCTAAAATGGTCTCAGTCCATTGATCAAGATGGCTGCCGTGCCCATATATGGTAAAAACCTTTAAAAATCTTCTTATCCAGAACAGAGGATGCCTGCAGGCTGAATCTTTGCGCAAATCATCTGGGACGGGAGGTCTGCCAAAGTTGCTAAAATAATGGTCATACAGTGCCATTTGGCCTTTTTACAGCCAGGTCAAGTTTGCTTCCCTATGCACTTGTATGGGCCCCATACATTTGTATGGGAAAAATGTTGAGAATTTTAAATGACTTCTCCTCTGAAGCCTCTGGGCCAGTGTTGCTCAAATTTCATTGGGAGCATCCTTGGGGCAGGGGAATGAAAGATTGCTAAAATGGTCGAGATCCATTGACCAAGATGACCGCCTTGCCCGTATATGTAAAAACCTTTAAAAATCTTCTTCCCAGAACAGAGGCTGAATCTTTACACAAATCATTGAGGACAGGAGGTCTACCAAAGTTGCTAATTGATGGTCCTATTTTGAGGTTTGACCTTTTTACGGTGAGGTCAAGTTTGCTTCCCTATGCATTTGTATTGGCACCATACATTTGTATGGAAAAAATGTTGATAATTTCAAATGATTTCTCCTCTGAAGCCTCTGGCCAGTGTCGCTCAAATTTCATGTGGGACCTCCATGGGGCAGGGGAACAAAAGATTCCTAAAATGGTCGTGGTCAATTGACCAAAATGGCTGCCATACCCATATATGGTAAAAGCCTTTAAAAATCTTCTTCTCCAGAACCAAATAAGCCCTGGGCCCTAATCTTTGCACAAATTATTGAGGACAGGAGGTCTACCGAAATTGCTAAAATGATAGTCCTGTGTTGACATTTGACCTTTTTTACGGCAAGGTCAAATTTGCTTCTCCATGCATTTGTATGGGCCCTATACATTTATATGGGAAAAATGTTGAGAATTCATATTTTGGACATCTTCTCTATAATCCAGTTGAATCAGTACTTGATGGTGAGTATTAGGGCACCTAGTAGACACAAAATAGCTAAATTAGCCGATAGAAAATCCAAGATGGCGGCCACAGCCACCAGCTTGAAAATCAATTTTCAACATCTCTTCCCAAACCTCTGGTGGCTTTGAGCCTAAACTTGCTCTGTAGCAACAGGATGACTTCTGGATTGAAACAAGCTAAAATTGTGTCGATTGGAAATCCAAGATTGCAGCAATGGTTCCACTCCATTGAACAAAATGGTCACCAGAACTAAAAATAGAAAATCTTCAAACAACATCTCATCCTTGGCCAATGGCCAGATTTCAAAATGTTTGCACAGAAGTGTTCCTCTAATGGCCCGCTATCAAAATTGCTAAAATGGTTCCGTTTGGCTGAAAAAAATGGCAGCCAGAGCTAAAAATAGAAACACCTTTAAAAGACATCTACTCCATAGTCAATGTCCTGATTTCAAAGTAATTTCACAGAAATGTTCCTCTTATGGCCCTTTACCAAAATTGCTAAAATAGTTTTGCTTGGCTGAACAAAATGGCCACCAGAGCTAAAAATAGAAAAAAAACAACAACATTAAACAACATCTCCTCCTTGGCCAGTCGCCTGATTTCAAAACAATTTAAACAGAAATGTTCCTCTTATCCCCGCTTTTTATTTTTGAGATATGGCCTGTTGAAAATTTCAGCATTTTAACCTCGTAAGCAAGATATCTCAAAAACTGTTTAAGCCAATGCCTTGAAACTTAGGCTGATAGGGAATTATGAGTAAATGACCTGATTAACTTACAGCAGTTGAGCGTTGTGGCCTATGGGCCTCTTGTATTGCAATGTAAAAATTTCATTCACAATTGAACCCAGATTCCTTTAAGTGCAGAACACACACTATCTACGGCCTATCACTCCTATCTTCAATAATCTGCCTTGGCGGAATTTGCATAGCTTGTATGTATGTATTCAATCTCTGACATCTGCATCAGGGAGTCGACTCTTTGGCTCAGTGGTTAGAGCATTGGATTTTTATACGGGCAGACCAGGTTCAAATCCAACTATAGGCAGGATTTTTTCAGCTATGCTTTATTCCTTTGTTATGACTTTCATGTTGTAAGATGAGGGCGCATCTGGGATTGGACTTTACTTTGCCGAAAATGGCTTCACATAATCATAGATGATGACTTCCTTGAGGGAGTGTGTTATGGGCTATCATTCCTACCTTCAATAATCTGCCTATGCAGATTTGCATATCTTGTAGGTATATATTCAATCTCTGACAACTGCATCAGGGAGTTGACTCTTTGGCTCAGTGGTTAGAGAATTGGATTTTTATATGGGCAGACCGGGTTCGAATCCCAGGTTGAGTGGGATTTTTTTCAGCTATGCTTAATTCCTATGTTATGACTTTCATGTCATAAGACTATCTGTTTTCCAATAATGCTTAAAGCACACACACACACACACACACACACACACACACACACACACACACACAATTTGTGAATAGAGTTCATATTTTTACATGAAAATAAGATTCATACAGAAAACTTGTGTGGAAGATGTATCTGTATATTTTATATAATGCAGAACTCAGGCTAAAATGCTTAATACCATTTTATCAGTCATTACCTTTTACCATGAAATATGTATTATTGGCATTCATAAGATTTGCCACCCATTGCAGTGCCGATGATCATGGATAAATAACACAAACATCTTGATACACAACTTACCTGAACTAGGTGTATGTAATTTGTTTATTACTGTAAAAGTCCTAAATATCAGATACCCAGATTCCCTACCATACTACACCACAAATTTGAACAAGTTTTTCATTATTTATTGAGATGCTTAAAATGTTATGGCAGACTGGCAGTCTGTGTAGACCCTGAGCAGAGCAATAAACTGTTTGCAGAGCTCTGTCTGAATATTTAAGGTACATATGTTACCATAAATATTAAGACACCTAAAGTTTTTACCATACTTACAGTGTTAAAGCCAGGCTGCGCCATTGCGCCATTCACGCATATTTTCATGTTTTGGTGCAGAAAAAATAAGTTCTTGCGCCATCCAGGCGCAGAAAATTTATTACAGTATTGGCTGCAAATGAGTTGTGATCGGGTGCTTTTACTTGCGGTTCACTATAAATAGGCATAGAAATTATTTTAAAATGCAAAGAAAGCTTTAAAATAATTGAGAAAATACATTTAAACAGACAATCTGGTATGATTTTTGCCTGTAGTTTATGCATTTTTGATGTTATTTCTAGCGTGAGTGGCAGCCATTTTTTTTCAATTCTGCCATGACTTTTGGTTCAATGCTCATGCTGTGACTATTGGTTCAATGTTCATTTATAAATTCAGGGGTCACCTAACTGAGGGGTAGATCGAATGTACACTGTTAGTACATCACTATCAGAAAGTATTACTGTTGGAAGTTTTCTTTCTTTTCTCAATCTGATTGAATGAATGATTAGGTAAAAATATGATTGACTGATTGTCTAATGGAAAGTTATTAATTTTGGATGAAGAAACTAGAATAGGACTGATGCTAAAGAGATCATCCGGCTCATCAGTTGGAAGCAGTGTTCAAAAGAACTAATTCAAAATGATTTTCAGCTTTTACATCTATTCACAATATCTAGTTATGATTATTATTCCCTATATCTCCACAATATTGTCAACACTTAGACAGGCAGCTCACTTATCCCCACCCCCCCACAAAAAAAAAAAAAAAAAAAAAAAAAAAAAAGAGAGAGAAAAACAATGGCAGCCCCCTTGACACCCTGCCCAATCTGTTGATTTCTTATGTTCATCTGTTGTGCCATTTCTTTTTGACAACCCTGTGTTAACCTGGAATGTACATCAGATCAGATGTTACAGGAACAAAATACATGGAGCAAAATACCCACATCTGAAAGCAACAGGTACATTTTCTATAAAATTTTGATCATTGATTGTACTGTCCCCAGATTTTTTCAAATGTCCCCAACTTTTTGGAGGGTAGGGGCCTGTGGGCCCCAAAACTGAAATTCCTGGCTTGAACACTGTACTTACCATAACATTTGAACAAATCCATCTCACTACCTGATCAGATGTTTAAAATGTAGGGAATGAACGGTAGACAGGTATACCCCAGTCAAACTGCTCTAATAGGAACAGTCTGAGCTTGGTTCTCACTGTTTGCCCAGGCCTGTCTGTCTGAATATTTCGGGTAAGTACATTACCTAAATTTCTGCAAATCTTAGCTCATTACCACCCTTATCCTAAAATTTGAAGACAACTATTTGGCTTCCTGGTGATTGGCAGCTGAATGGTAGACAGTACAGACTCTGATCAGACACTACATTCTGCTACATCTAATCTGGTTCTACAATGTGTGTTCAGGCCTCTCTGACTAAATACTTAGGGTAAATACAGTATTCTTTATTCCAGGTCTCATCAGATATACAGTTTTTACCAGTAGGAAATAATGCTGTTGCTGAATGGGTAGGTCTAGGTTTTTATTTATTTTTTATTACAGCAAGTATAATGTAAGAATTACAGGTTTCCTTAAGTTTATATGAAAATGACCCTCATGGTTTGACACATTGTTAAACCTGAACTCATCATCCTTAAATTTATTTATGGAGGTGAAATTACTGATAGTTAACCAGATACTTTAACATATTCAGCAGTGTAATTTGATATATCTTTATCACCTAATAAATTTAACACCCTAGGAACTAATTTTATGTATGGAAATGATAAAATCAAAGCTTTGACAGCACTGGTGGGCTGATTGTCTGAGAGAACATAGCTACAGATAAGAGAGGGTATCCACATATTATTTTTTTTATTTCTTGACGAAAACATATGTTGTGGTACTCATTAGAAGTGCCTCGGTGAGGCGCTTCTAATGAGTACCCACAACATATGTTTTCGTCAAGAAATAAGAAAGATATCAGCATTTTTCGGATGGAAAAAGCGCCTTATCTGTTGCTATGAGAGTAGGCTGAGAAAATGGTTCTGAACTGGGACTTAAGACTGTTTCTTTAACTCTGAACTTCTTGTTTAAGCAAACAGTGCTAATCCTGATCAGATGCAGTGTTCTGTGGCATCTCATCTTGGTCTGCACTGCTTGTCAATGTCCCAGCACTAAGCCTAGTCCAGGCTTTACAGATAATCTTCTTTACACAGCACTCTGATGTCACATTGACAAGAAGAGCGCTGCTATAAATAACTGTTAGCTGGATGTCATACATGTACTATTTGGATGGATTAACTTTATTGGTCAGTGATAGTCATGTGGACAACAGCAATATAAGGCAGATTCTTTAGTAACTTTGACTGATAAACAATCAACCCAAAAATAGCATTAAAATATTTAAGATTTATTGTAGATATTACTTTCCTAATAAAAAGCTTAAGTTTTACTTTGATTCAGTAACGATTTGATAAACAGTTCATGGATAACTTTATAGTCTTAAGGAGGATGGATACACTAGCAGATTTGGAAGCAGTTTTTACAAGGAAGGTAACTTTTATTCTTTCCTTGATGTTTTTTTTCTGATTTCGAAGTCCTTTCTAAAAAGAGGTCTGCTGTGTAAAAAAAAAAAAAAAAAAATCTTTTCAAAAGGGACTTGATGTACAGGAAAGCAAACAGAGAGACAAAAATGTTGTCTCCCATGTGAAAAAACAATTGAAAATCTACCAACTCTCTTTGGGTCTTAACCCTTGTCCTGCTTAATAAATTAAGAGGCCATGCCCCATTCTAATTTCAGCCAATCAGTTTACTTGATGTGGATTGTTGCTATAAATTTGCATACTTAATTGCAAACAGTGCAGATCCTGATCAGTTCAGAAGCCAACTGATCTTGATCTACACTTTTGCAAAGGCAAGGTATATCCGGGCTCAGCAGGACAAGGGTTAAGGGCATATGCCAGGTGCAAAAACCCATATATGCTTATGTACAGGCTTATCTAGGCTTTTATTTGTACTCATATTCCTCAAAGCCACATTTTCACATGAACCATATTATAAATTTGATTTGATTCAGGAGCTGGACAGCTGGTTAAGAAGTAGATGTGTGGAGAATCTTGCCACTGCTACAGCTACACTCAACTCTCTTGCTCAACTTCTAGGACAGATAAATAACATTGTTATTAATGATGATATAGGGAAAGAGGTAGGTGTAGTAGGAAACATAAGTTCCAATCTAGAGCTGGAGAATCTTGCCACAGCTATAGATACACTCAACTCTCTTACTCAACTTCTAGGACAGATTAATAACATTGTTTTTATGTCCCCCAACCTTCGGGGAGGGGGACATATGGATTTTGGTGCTGATCTAGTTGATGTTGACATTTGCATCAGTGTGACACTTTCTTGTCTGCACAATGTCTTGTGAACCAGTGGTTGGATTCCTACCAAATTTTCATGTATATATAATTGGGAAAAAACAAAGAACTGATTAGATTCTGATGACCTTGACCTAATTTTTAAGGTCACAGCAGTAGAAAAACTTAAAATGTACAGTTTGGGGACATCTGTTTTCTCTGAAAACACTTTTACTAGTTACTTGCGGGTGTGATCCCTGCCTTGTCCAACAACATTCTGTCTTGAAGATTGATCATGAAATATTTTCTATGGTGATTCTCTACTTTTCTTTGATTCAAGAATGGCAGTTGTCAGTTTCATGCAAAAGAATGAGCACTAGTACTGCTTATCTGCTTAGAGGACTAAGCCTGCCCATGAAAAAAAGTGTAGTTATGTAAACTGACCGGCATGATATGACCTTAAAAGTGTTGACTTGGCTATTAAATTCAAACCCACCAACCAACAAAAACTGCCTTAATATATACATACATGTAGTTAGACTAGTGACAAGAGTTTGCAAATACGCCACAACCTCTTTATAACACTATTGCAGGATCCAAAGCATGAAACATGTTAGGTAAACAATCTAGTTGTATCCAATAATGTGTAGATTATATAAATGGTCATTTTTCTATATAATCTATACATTTTTAGCTATACCATAGATAGAGCTTATCCCACAGGTGCACTGCAGCGTCTGTCCATACGTCCATCCATACATCCATTGTTAAACAAGTTTTAGTTCTCCTGTACTAAAGTGCAGGAAGAGATATTGCACTACTATGATGTTGGAGTTTGAGTTGGATGCAGAGGCGGCAACATTGACAAAAATTTAAAAGTCCAAGTTTTTAAGACCGTTAATTTTCTAAATCCTGAGGTGGATTTAGTTTAAATTTGGTATGATTAAAACTGTTGGTCCATAATTTTATTGAGCTCTGTCCATACCGCAGCTCATCATGTAGGGATCAAAGTGATGGACTTAGAAATTTATGCTAAAGTTTTACTTAAAAATTTTTTTGAAGGTCTGTTAATTTCTAAATTCTTGCATAAATTTACTTTATATTAAAGCATGGTTATAGATATTCGTCAAACATTTAATTGAGCTCTGTCCCCACTCTATGACCTAGAGGTCAAGGTCACAGATTTAGAAATTTTATGTTAAAGTATTACCTCAAAGTTCTTAAGATCTTGTATTTCATTTTCTTAAGTAGTTTTCAAATCATACTATTTGTTCAAATTATATTTAGCTATATATGGAAGTTGGTCTTCATCCAAAATTATATCCAGTACCATATCTCCCCACTCCCCCCCCCCCCCACCCCACCCCCTGCAACCAATCCCCCAACTATGATCTGAATTTTAAGGTCATAGCCTTATTTTTTTTATTTGATTGACAAGTATGATTCAGGCGAGCTATCCTATCTGCCAACAGGTCCTGTTTGTTTTCGCATCTCATCCTAGACTACTGGTCAGATTTTTAGAAATTTCTCTTGGATGTTCCCCTAAGTGTCTAGATATGCACACGAAAATTTGGTTCTGGTCCGTCAACAAATAATATGGCTGCCATCTTAGAAATGGTGACTTCCCCTCTATTTAGTACTGTCATATCTCCTCTGAGACCACTTGTTAGATAACTTGTCTGGGATGTTCCCCTGGTGGTCTAGTTATGCAGGCCCAAATTTGATTCTGGTCCTTCGACAAATATGGCTGCCGTTGGCCATCTTGGATTTTTCTCATTATTGCATCTCCACAGTAACCAGTGGACAAATTTTATCAAAAAGATTCCTATCAACCCCTAGATTGGTCTCCAAAAAGGACTGATTTGTCGACTTGTATGGCCACCAGTTGGCCATCTTAGAAACTATGACTTCCCTTCTACCTAATATATCTCCTTTGAAACCACTGATCAGATTTTTTCAAAACTTGTCTGAGATGTTCTCTTGGTGATCTAGTTTTGCACGCCTAAATTTGGTTCTCATCCAAACACAATATAGCTGCCATCGGCCTACCTTGGATTTTCCTTTTCTCATTATTGCATCTCCTCCATAACTAGTTGAACTATCCATATCCAGAACAAATGTCCATGGTCACAAAGATGTTCAAGCCTTTGAAGTATTACTGCATTTCATTTTTTTGGGAACAGGGTTACATTCAAAAGGAAGTGGAAAACACACCAGGCCACTGTCGGAAGTCTAGATGTATTAGGAAGGGAGGCAGTTACCTTTCGGTGAAAGTTATCAAACTTTCTATGCATTAATGCACTAATCACAACTTCAGCAGACAACATTATTCTTTCTTTTTTTTTTTTTTTTTTTTTTTTTTGTTTTTTTTTTTGTTTTTGATATTTTTATACCCCGCCACAAAAAGTGACGGGATATTATGTTATACTGTCCGAAATTTTGCTTGTTCATCCATCCGTCAGTGGTTCAAAATTTCATGTCCAATCTGTAACTTTGATACAGTTTGAGATATTTTCATGAAACTCCACACAAATGTAAACCACATCAGATGACATGCAGAACACATGAACCATAACTCTGGTTTGCCTACTTTTGGAGTTATTACCCTTTGAACATGGCCAATTCTACCATGTACTTGTGTCGGCTCCATAACTCTGATACCCTTTACGATATTTTCACGATTCTTGACACAAATGTAAAACATCATAATACAATGAGCAGAACACATGAACCGTAACTCTGGTTTGCCTACTTTTGGAGTTATTGCCCTTTGAACATTAAACCTAACCATTTCCACCATGTACTCATATCCGCTCTGTAATTTGAAAACCGTTATGAAATCTCATATAAATGTGAAGCACCATGAGACAATGTGCAGAACACAAGAACCATAACTCTGCTTAAGTTACCTTTGGAGTTAGAGCCCTTTGAACATTGTAAATATTAAAAATAGCCATTTCTACCATGTACTAGTTTCATTCTGTAAATTTCAGATATTTTGATAAAACTTCACACAAATGTAAAGCATTATGAGACAAGGTGCAGAACACAAGAATTGTAACTCTGCTTAACCTACTTTTAGAGTTATGGCCCTTTGAATGTTGAAAATAGTGTGATTTCTATAATAAATTTGTCCCATTTGTAACTTGAGAACGGTTTGAGAAAATTTTCTTGAAACTTTATGCAAATGTATATCACAATGATATGATGTGCAGAACACAAGAACCAACTCTGAATTACGTGCTTTTGGAGTTACCACCCTTTGGACATTGTAAATAGTGATCCCAGTCATATCCCTGTCTATATCTTGAAAATGGTTTCAGAGATTTTCTTGAAGCCTTGCAAAAATGTAAAGCAACATAAGATGGCATGTTGAACACAAGAACCATGTCTATGAGAACTGTAAATCTGTTCTACTTTATTAATAATGGCCCTTTGAACATTGAAAATTGTCATCTCAGTCATATATTTATTTCAACTATATTTAGGGAAAGACTAATGCACCTTCCCTGTGATTTCATTTTTTGACAGTATTATAGCACTTGCTTCATGTAAGTGCAGTGGCAAGGCATGGTGTAGTGCTTGCAGTGCTTTTATTCATAGTAAATAAGATTGGATATTTCTCATGAATTGTATTCTAGGCAGGCGTTGCACATGAAATGTCAATTTCTCTAAAAAATAAAGAAAAATGAGAATGTTGTCTGCTGCTTTGCACTTTAGGGGTAAATGCTCTTCAACGTAGTAAAAAACAATGTACTTGAGAAAAATCACAAGAAAATCACATTCTAGGAATGAATGGAGTTTAAGATTAGTGGTTCTCCATAATAAATTCTTCAATTAGTTTGGTTACTTCCTCAAGAGTGGGGCACTTTGCTGTCTCCTGTTCACACATATCATCCACAAGCTGTCCTAAACATTCACAGAATTCATCTGCAATATCAGTAAAGATCACATCTAAGGAGTATATATCGCTCTTTTGTGAGGATTGCAAACTCTGCATCAAAGTGAAGGATGCCCCCTTATCGAAACGTTGCCTGACTAAAGTCAGTAAAATAAATACAAACATTGTTTGGTTTTAATTCGACTAAGATTTTGTCTCTTTTAATATGGATGCCTTTGTAGTGCTTATTCTCTGTATTGATCGCGAGTTGGCAACACAACTCAAGCCAGTGTTTGTTGAGGAGGACAACTGACTTGGCCAGACAAGCTTTGATGAGCTTATAGAGTTCTTACTAAAATGACAAAAAAGCATGTCTTGCACATACAGATCAAAACGTTTCCTGACCAAAGTCAATTAAATAAATACGAACATTGTTTGGTTTTAATTTGACTAGGATGTTATCTGTTTTAATATCATTATGCAGGATGCCTTTGTCATGCATATTCTCTGGATTGATCACCATTTGGTAACACAACTCAAGCCAGTGTTTGTTGAAGAGGACAACTGACTCAGCTAGACAAGCTTCGATGAGGTCATATAGAGTTCTTTCTAAAATAAAACTAAAGTATGTCTGGTGCATATAGCTCTTTTTGCAGACAAACCAACATATATGTGTTTTCTATTTATCCTATCGACTGGTAAAAGAAAGTGAATATATAGTAAAGTTATGACTTAACCTTTTCCGCTCAATAGATCAAAACCATGTTTAGCAAACAGTGAAGATGCTGGAGATGGCTCATATTGAATTGCTTGCCATTCTGTTTTGATTTTTACAGAGACACCTATGTGGAACACTGGTTCTGACCAGGCTCAGAGTTGTTGATTTTATAAAAAATAGTAGAGAAATATATTGCAGCTGATGTGGTTTGGCTTACAGTCTAGTGTTAGTGCCTCATTTTAAAATCAGATAGATACCTGCATTGTGCGAAGTTCATAATAAATGTAAACCACTCATTAGGGCTGCTAGTATCAGAGCATACAAATAAGCTGCAGCATGTCTAATGTCGATTTCGGCAGTCCTATATAAATACATGAATATTGTTACCTTTATCACATGTCTGTTGGACAATCATTGTTTCTGCATGCTCTGGTCTTCCGATTGTCATTAGGTATGACTGTGTTCTGGTCTCTCGTAAAACATCTCAGGATGTCATGTATTTGACAATTTTCTTGATCACTTCCTCTTCAGTGGTTGACAGATTGGCCTGAAATATGTCATATAACCCACCAGAAATGAAGATCACTCTGTTACCATCCATATCTCTTTCAAAATCAAGCTCTGTTATGTCTATGGATGGAATCTTTATGTGAAACAAATTGTCAAGAACCAGGTTGTTAAAGTTTTGGTAATCTTTAGCTTTTGCGCATTCCTTAGCTTTAGCATAATCTTCGGCAAATAATTTCTTCTAGTGTATTTAGACTGGTGCACATTTCTCTGCTGGTAGCTTCACCATTTTCACTGCCACTGTCCTTTCTTTCCGCCAGAGTTGTTAATATATCTTTAGTTACAGCATCATAATTCTCAGTTCTGTGATCTCCCAGTATATCTAAATTAGTATGTATATCTTCAGAGCCAGCTTCAACAATCATAGTTGGATGCTCGGATAAGCTATACGATCCATCATGGAAGATAGTTTCACTGGTTGTTTCTATACTAGATGTGAGTAATTTATCTGTAATCTTGGAATCTTTCTCCTTTGCTGCGGCTTTACCAGTATCAAAAGCAGCTGTGTTACTTTTCAAGACCATTTTAGTGTCTCTTACGTGAGGAAAATGCCTCCAGAATGAGAACCCAATCCCATGTTTGGGTTGTAAGGTGTCTCGCTATATAGATTCATTGGTTTTTATTCTTAGGTGTAATCAGTTCGGTGTTAATCGGTATCTACAAACTTCTGGAGCTTGGTATCTACCGACGAAGACACTTGGAGCACAGATAGCTATTAAACTTGGACTGAACATGTTCAAGAGTAGTTTTAGTACTCAAATTGGAACTGATGTAACAGTCAAACCTTCTATCTCCAGAATATCCACTGTAATACTGGTCTTCTGTTTGTTTGATTTATATTGAACAACAGTATCAGTGCTGCTTTTATATTCTAATCTTTCGGTGGCTAGTCAGTAAAGTTGGAAATTGTTCAGCAATCCTTGCATGAGCCTTCAAAATGACTCTGTAGCTGTTATATTCAATAACATACGGTATGTGTTTCTGGTCCTATTTCAAAAGAAATTCTAGAAAACATCCTGTTCCTCTTGATCATGGCATTCTGGAGCTTTTTATCTTTTCTTTAATCCAGATGTGAGTTTGTTTCAGGAGCAATTTTTTTCTATACTATAAGCCTCCGAGCGGTTTATTAGATCACCAGTATGGAGCTGCAGACGGCAATTTGGCGATAGGTAAATTTCAGTTTTTCTCACATTTTCTCGTACATCTATTCTTTCTGTCAGTGATGACCTTACAAGTTTAACTCCTTCTACTCTTTTGCCTGGGATTTCAGTGGACTTGGTTTCTCCAACGTGCAATTATTTCTTCCTGTCAGAGATGACCTTAGCTCTTTCTGCTATTTCAGGGACCTTGGTTTTTGAAACTCTTGCAGTTTTCTTCCTGCTGGTGGATCCTTTGTCAGTTTTGGTTGATTTTGTCTCCCTAGCGGTGAAGACAAAGCTTCAGTCCAGTTTTCTGGTCGTTCAGAGACGTCACTATCTTTACAGCTGGTTTTTGTTGTTGCTCTTTTTAGTGTGATTCTCAAAAAGTGACACAGAGAACATGGAGGTTGAATAAGAAACTTTGGAAATCTAGTTTTATGAAGAATATTTTGGGCTGCTATGCAGTCTGACTTTAACAACATCATTTTTTATGTGTGTGAATATCTTTGATTTGTTGTTTCTGAGAAGTTTTTAAATTCATATCACAAAATCCCCCTTTTCAATAATGTTGTTAACCCTTGTCCTGCTGACCCTGATATACCTTGCCTTTGCAAACAGTGTAGATCCAGATCAGTTGGCTTCTAAGAAGCCAACTCATCTGGATCTGCACTGTTTGCCATTCAGTATGTGAATTTACATCAACAATCTGGATCAAGTAATCTGATTGGCTGAAAATTTGAAAAGGGTGTACCATCTAAATTTATTCAGCAGGACAAGGGTTAAGAGGCTCGCTCATCATGGGATTGTCGTTAGAAAGATTCGGCTCATTGAAGGACTCAATAAGGGCAGAAGTGACATAGCAGACAACCTTCTTATATAAACACTTCATCATTTTTATTTTGGCTTCACTGTAAGGACTCAGTCTTGGTTTACCAGTTACGGAAAATGAATACACATTCAAAGGAGGCAACTGTGTCAACTGAAAAGGGTCTATCCCTTGGGAGCAAACATTTTTCTTTTAGAGTAGGCCTTTTTTCAGAAGGGGATCGGGAAACGTTTCTGATTGGAAACTTTGCTGTCTGCTTATAAAATTAATGGTCTTTTCAGGATATATCTGTGTATAACAAAACTGTGAGACTGTGAGGGTCTGCCGGTTGGTCTTGATCTTTACTGTTCACATTTGAGCCAGCGCACAACATGACCTACAATAAGATCTGTGTGACCAGCAAAATCTCAGATCAGCCTACACATCCACCCAGTATGACAAGGGTTTGGTTCATCCCTCTGGATAGTTTGAAGGCTGTAGATGGCACATGCGATCAGCAAAGTCCAAACAGACTGCACAGATGTGCAGGCTGATCTGAGTCTCTGCTGGTCACACGAGGCTTATCGTAGGTTTTGTCATTATAGGATAAGGCTTATTTGTCCTCAAGACATTTTTCTTCTCCCTTCCGCTGATTCAAGAAGGACAGTTGTCAGTTTCTGGCAAAAGAATGTGCACAATACTGGTTAACCGCTTAGAGGACTAAGCCTGCCCAGTAAACGTGTGGTTAGGTAAACTGAACATGCTCCCAATGACCCCATTGGGTTGACTGGGCCATAAAACCTCAACACAAACAGACATTTTTCTCATCTGGTGCAGCCAATATTTACATGTATACGGATATCGGGCTCCACACTGTGCACACACAGTATCACTGGTGGCTATAAGATACCTTATTGGAATATTTAGACAACTTGACTCCTTACCATAGTTATACTCAAATTTGAACAAGTCATTTTTACTACCAGGTGGGGTGTCTAGAAACTGTTGGATGAGTGGCAAACAGTGTAGACCCTGATCAGGCCACATTCTGTGGCATCTAATCTGGGTCTACATGGTTTGCTGAGGTGTGCCTGTCCAAACACATTGGATAATTTTGGTATGTTGACAAACAACAAATGTCCTGAGGAGCATGGCTGAGTAGGGCAGGATGGGTTGGGGTCGCATGCAGACCAGGGACTGTCAACGTATGCTTTGGAACTATTTTCTGATGGCATAGATCTTTATAATGTTCAACAGAAGCATCTGGATGTCCAAGTGGTTAGCGCTACTGCTTCGGATCAGAGAATCCTGGTCTTGAATCATGCTGGAAGTGGAATTCAGTTCATGGTTGTACGGTGCTTCATCACACAGTGCCTTAATTATCACTCTTCCATGACTTTAACATGTTAAAATTATGTGTAACATCACTGTTCTAAGGACATTTTGTTGGTCCCCGATCTATGTTCACTTGCAGAGTTCCTCCATTGCTTCAAAAAGATCTCTTCTAGATGGTATTTCCTTGTGATGTTCAAATATATCTTTCCTTGACAGCCTTCCAAGAGACCCAGTAGAGGGAAAACTTGCCAGTGACATGGCTTTCTCTGTCTCATGATCAATTTTGCTAATAGTTTCCATGTGAAGGATGTGCACAGGCATTGGCAATTCTAGAAATACGAACACTATATGACAATGACTCCATTTATATCAACACTTTGCATGCTGTGGAAACATTTCAGCAGACATCATTTTGAAATTTTTCTATGCCCTGCCACAAAGTGTAACAAGGCATGTATGGTAGTTCTACCCTCCATTACATTACAAAAACACGCCTATTAAAATATATGGAAAATTTCATCTCCCAAAACTGAAAATTTTCAGATAAAAAATTCGGATATTTTTCATATTTCTGCTCAAAATATAGATTGTGGGTACTCGTTAGAACTTCCTGGGCAAGGCGGTTCTAATGAGTCCCCACAATCAATGTTTTTGAGCAGAAAAGAAAAATAATGTATACCCCTGTAAACCCCAGTTTTACTGTATAAAAGTGGGGTTTAAGGGGGTTAAAATTATATAGGTATGTTTTCGTGATGTACCTCTGTGTTTCCGTCCGTCCGTGTATCCATACACCCATCACTTTTTATAGTACTGTTCGTGTCTCCGCAACTTCTCCTACAGTTTTCAAGATAATGGTTTGAAACTTTCACCATAGTATGTATATACACTGAGCATGTGCATAAAGGTCTCGGAACTCATATCAGATTATTAATGGTAGAGTTATGTACCCTTGATTTACTTAGAAAATTTGTCTTATACACATAACATAGTAAGGTTCGTGTCTCCGCAAACCTGCAGTTTTAACTTCATAATACATTAGCCTATGGATAACGTGCTATTCTCTTCTAAGACCTTCCACAGAAAAATGGCTTAAATCTCAACCCAGAAGGTCCCTTTAAGACGTACCTTTGACGTCACCTTTCCCGCTGTTTTGATCACGTGTTCAGTCTCGTCTGTGGACAAAGAAATAAATCCCGGAATTTTTTATCAGGTGAAAAAAGTTCTGATTTTCTTTCTTTTCTCCTGGATATTTCTTATTTTCAGGTATTCTTGTGTTCATTTCTTATTCCTTTCACAGATGACTCTTTCTCATTTCTGTTTTCATTTTTTGAGCTTGCAATATTATTGATTCGTCTCCGATGTTATACTTTTTCGCTACTATGTATGCCGACCATTACAGGTGATTGTGGTCATATCAAAGCGTTGTGGGACATATATTGTATGATTGTCCCACAACGCTTCATAATACATTAGCCTATGGATAATGTGCTATTCTCTTCTAAGACCTTCCACAGAAAAATGCCTTAAATCTCAACCCAGAAGGTCTCTTTAAAACATACTTTTGACGTCACCTTTCCCGCTATTTTGATCACTGTTCAGTCTCTTTTCTGTGGACAAAGAAATAAATACAGGAGTTTTTTATCAGGTGAAAACAAATCATCTGTTCTGCACTTTTTCTGAACCGAAAGGCCAATTCATTCTAATTGTGGTAGGAAGTATTTGGGTGACTTGTAGATTAAAAATAGCAAAAATTTTTTCTGATCGAAAATACAATACGGCCACCATAGTCGCCATCTTGAAAATCTATTATGAACTTCTTCTTAACAGTAAGGCCAGTTGACCAAACTTGATAGGAAGTATCAGGGTGACTTGTAGATCAAAAATAGCTAACACCATTCTGATTGGAAATCCATGATGGTCACCCTAGCAACATGTTGAAAATGTATTTTGAACTTTTTCATCCAGAACCAGAAGGCCAGTTGACTCAGTATTGAGGTGACATGTAGATCAAAAGTAGCTAAAAAAATCACTCTGATTTGAAATCCAAGATGGCCACTATCTTGAAAATCTATATTGAACCTCTCTTGAACTGAAAAGCCAGTTGACTTGAAATTTTTCTGGTAATCAGGTGAGTGATACAGGACCATCTTGGCCTTTTGTTGAACTTTCAACTATGGATTCCTCATGACAAAATAGTTGATCTGTATTTTTTTTTCTTATCATGGTTGTTCCCCAGTCTTGAGAAATGCCCTTTTGAAAAAACAATTCATTGAAATCTTGTGAGCAAGATATTTAAAAAAAAAAATTGAGCTATTATATTGAAACTATCTCTTCTCTTCATTCAGCATACACCCTCAACTGAGTATTATGTGCCGGTGAAAATGCTGATTGGGGATGATAATTTAGATGACCTGATAAACTTATGAAAAATATCCTAATTTTTTTCCTGAGTTGTGGTCCTTTGAAAATTTCAGCATTTAACCTTGTAAGAAAGATATCTCGAAAATTGTTCAATTTATTGCCTTGAAACTTGACGGGCTGATAGGGAATGACGAGTAGATGACCTGATTTTTTCTTGAGTTATGGCCCTTTGAAAATGTTGGAATTATAACCTTGTAAGCAAGGTATCTGAAAAACTTATTGAACCTATTGCCTTGAAACTTGATAATCTGCTAGATTAGGTGAATAGGTGATCTGATTAACTTTTGAATAAATTCTGATTTTTTTTTTCTTATGGCCCTTTCAAAATTTTAGCATTTTAACCTTGTGAGCAAGATATCTCTAAAACTACTGGCCCTTTGCATTTCTGGGCAATTTGCCCTTGTCAGCAAGATATCTAAAATAGTATTTAAGCTAGGGTATTGAAATTTTATATGCTGATTGGGGATGATGTGTAGGTCACCTGATTAGATTTTGATGTAATTCTTTGAAATATGTACAGAATTATTGCCCGTTGTAGCTCTGGGCATTTTTACCTTGTCAGGAGGATACCTCTAACAGTATTTATGCTAGAGTCTTGAAAGTAAGTTTGCTGATTGAGGATGATACATGGATTAACTGATAATTTTTAGGGAATTCCATAAAAAATTGATGTTGGTATGGCCTATTGCGGATCTATGCATTTTGCCCTTGTCAGCAAGTTATCTCAAAAAGTATTTAAGCTAGGGTATTAAAATTCTAAATGCTGACTGGAAATGATGTGTTGGTCACCTGATTAGATTTTGAGGTAATTCTTTGAAATATTGACAGAATTATTGCCCTTTGTGTTTTGGGCATTTTGATCTTGTCAGCAGGATATCTCTAAGAGTATTTAAGCTAGTGTCTTAAATTTTTTAAAATATGCTCATTGGAGATGATGTATAGATTACCTGATTCGAGTTTGAGGGAATTCCATGGAAAAGACATAGCTATGGCCCTTTGCAGTTCTGGGCATTTTGACCTAAGCGAGATGTCTCGAAAAATATTTCTGCTAGCATTTTGAATTTCAATATGCTGATCAGAGATGATGGGTAGACTACCTATTAAATTTTGAGGTAATTCCATGTAAAACCAGAATTATGGCCCTTTGAATTTCTGGGAATTTTGACCTTGTCAGCAAGATATCTCAAAAAGTGTTAAAGCTAGGGCTTTGAAATTTAGTGTGTGGTCTGGGGATGATGAGTGAATAACTTACGAGGGATGTTCGAAATGAATTGCTTATTGTCCTCTAGCTCGATATCCACGTGGGGCACGATAAAAACTAATACATACCTGTATAGGGCTATTCAGTATCTACACAATGGTATATAAATTTACATGTTAGACTAAGTGTAAGACATAAAATTTGCCATTTTAATACACGCAGTCATTGACCACTGCAGTAAAAATGGTTGGTAGAAGCGTCGACAAAAAAAGATGAAATACGGGCTTACATCAAAGCTCGCTCAAAACTTGGTTTTCTTTGAAGAAGCTGATGACTGAGATTTCTACTGCTTTTGGACCTTCTTGTGTGTCTTATGACACAGTTCGGCGGTGGAAAAAGAAATTTGAGTCTGGTGTAGAGTCCATCAAAAATGCACCGAAATCAGGTAACCAAAATCTGCATCTCGTAAAGAAATCGTTTCCAAAATAAAGGAAATCATTGAAGGAGATGCCAGATTTACAGTTCGTGATATTGCACGAAAGGTAGGCATATCACTATCAACGGTTCACCTTATTTTGAAGAAGCATTTGAAAGTCAGAAAGATTTCTGCTATTGTCAGTTGAATAATAATAATAAAAAAAAAAAAAAAAAAAAAAAAAAAAAGATTTCTGCTAGATGGGTGCCACATCTGTTGACTGACGAGCAAAAGAGGCAACGGGTTAAAGTGGCCAAAAAGCTGCTTCAAATGTTTCCAAAATATGATAAAAAGCTGTTTGCCAATGTCGTCACAGGTGATGAAACCTGGGTCCATTATTTTGAGCCCTTCAGAAAGGTTAGCAATAAGATCTGGGCCACTAAACACAGCAAACGCCCAATAATTGCCAAACGTTCTTTGAGTACAAAGAAGGTTTTGTATGCAATCTTCTTCTCTGGTGAAGAAGTCGCAACAAAAGTGCCAGTGAAAAAGGGCAAAAACATCACCGGAAAGTACTACAAAGACGTAGTACTGAAGAAACTGAAAAAGTATTATCAGAAACGACGCCCTGCCACTGGTTTTAAACATATCCGTCTTCTACATGACAATGCCCCAGCTCATACCTCCGCAATAGTTAGGCGTTTTTGAAGAAAGAAAAAGTAACTGTTTTGCCTCACCCCCCGTATTCCCCAGACCTTGCCCCATGTGATTTCTTTTTGTTTCCGAAATTGAAAGCATTCCTTGCCGGTCGGAAATACCAGTCCCGACAGGCACTTGGATCTGCCATTCATCAGTACCTTATTACTGTGCCCAAATCAGCGTACCGTGACGCCTTCAAGAAGTGGATACATCAGCTGAAACTTTGCATTTCTAGCCACGAGGAGTACTTCGAGGGCATGAAATGAGTACTTTTGGGCTAACTTGAAATTTGAAGTCTCCAGATAGAAATAAGCAATTCATTTCGAACATCCCTCGTAATTAAATTTCAAGTCTATAAATTTTAGATGGAGTTGGACTTACAGTGGAATAGAACAGAAGATAAAGTTTATTATAAACAGCCTTGTGATTGAAATGTCTAGAGGATTGTTATAGCCTGACTGAATTTATGCCCCTTTTGGAATTAGGTATAAGTGTTATAAACAACCTTGTGAACAACTGTATGGGTATGGGGGCTTTATATATTTTAGTATGATATGAAGGAAGTTTGCAAAGGGTATGGATGTGTCATTAGACCAACTTCTTACTGTAATAAAATGGTGTGCAAATCCATACTAGGAAGTGCCCTTTGTCCCAACAAAGTGTTATAAGTTTGGCTGAGTTGGTAGCTCCTCATCTGGTGCACTAGGGCCTGGCCCACAATGCCCACAAAGTGCCCAGATAGAAGTATACAAGTCAGCACTGTATTGCTATTTGGTAATATTTCTGAGTCGGTGTAGCTTCTGACATCAGCTGAACCTTAGGTGTAACATTATGAAAAGAAATGGAGATAAGGATAAGGAGCTGGAATTTCAACACAATATGATAAGATCTGCTTAAGTAGGGGATGCTTGTCACACCTTTCGGGGCAAGTATATGATTGGGGGCATAGTGTTTTACAAACACACATATTTAGTTTTACTTTGATTTTGCTTTGTATAATGGCAAACAGTGCAGATCCTTCTGTAGCACTCTGATCTGGGTCTGCAATTTTTTCTTTGGCATTTTGTCAGAAACTTTGGTGTACGGAATTTCAGGACATCTACTGTAACTCATTTCAGTATATAGCCATAAACATTGAATGATAAAAATGTGTGATAAAATCTGAGTAGCTAGCATGCAGATATTACTCAATATCAGCATGCTGACTTGATACTGCAAGCTTTCCTGGACACCTTTGAATGTTACTGTTAACTGACATTGCTTTTGATGATGTCTTAGGCAAGGGCAATAATGTCATGTACCAAAAGTTGTCATGCATTTGCAGAGGCTTAGAATTTTAGCTAACAAAAATGCTTATTCTGAGGCTGCAAACAACTGAAAATGATGCAAAAATATATATACAATTGACTCTCGTTATCTTGACCTCGCTTATCTCGAATAACGGCTCATCTCGAAGTGAAATTCTGGTCCCTGTTTTAACATGGAAATCTAAGAACAGGTAAGAAAATATTGTGGAAAAGAGGAGAAATTGCTCCTAAAGCCTAAGGAGCAATTTCTCCTCTTTTCCACAATATTTTCAATATATCTCTAACTTCAGGAGTCAAATTACATATAGTTAAATGTGGCTGTTTGATTCATTTTTTCCTAAATTCTGCAAATCTGATATGTCGAGGTATGGATATCTCGAAGTATTTCAGAGAGTCCCTTGGAATTCGAGATAACGAGGGTCGACTGTAGCTATATAATATAAGGGTTATTGGTCTGATATTGGTGCTTTGATAGCCCAACTCTGGACAATATTCACCCAAATCAGTGCAATAACCCAATAACAAAGAGGATCATGATTTACACCAAATATGAAGAGTAAAGCCTTGGCCCCCCCCACCCCCCCACCCCCCCGCCCCTAAAAAAAATGCATGTTTAGGGTATTGAATGTTAATAAAATATCTGTGTGGCCACGGCTTGAATGTTAATAAAATGTCTTTGTTTCCATGTTCTGTCTGTTCCCTGTATCCTGATTCTTGTTGCTAACGTCACTAGCCTTTTATTGACGTTACGTCATTAAACGTTACGTTAGTTGACATCATAGTTACATATTAAAAAGTATATAGAAAGTATACTGATTTAAATCTTACACAAATATGAATAACTCACATACATTCAAGGTAACTCCGTGACACTCCCACCGCAAGCAGATTAATAATCAGATAACTGCTATCTTATCCTTTGCAACGCTTTAGTGGCTACTTCTCGTCTGGGCCCGGTTAAAGACTTGTGCTCACCAGATTGTCCCTTATTTGTTGTTATATCATTTGCAGTATCTTTATCTGCTGGTTGGCATCCTTCTGTTGGGCATTCAGTGGGAAATAGGAGATTCAGAGGTAGACCTATCAACTTCTGTGAGGGAAGGAGAACTTTGGCCGATCGTACTTCACCATCCCTACTTATTATGAGTGTGTAATTTCCCTATCCTCCACTTCCCTCTGGGTAGGTCATCCTTTATCAGCACCACATCTCCAAGTGAAGGTAAAAACTTTGATTTAGACTTAGATTCTTTCATCTTCACCTGGGTCCTTTCTCTTAGGCTTAATAAGTAATCGTCACTCCATGATTTCCAGAATTGATTCAAAATCTTAAGACCTTTGTTCCATTTACGTAGGAGCCTTTCTGCTGAGCTCATTTCTGGATTATAATCTTGATCATCTGCATTGATTCGTTCAAAATTTGGAATTCCTATTCTGGGATTTAGAGTCAGAAAATGTGCAGGAGTTAATGCTATGGTTGAATGAATGTCATCTCCAATATAAACTAGAGGCCTTGAATTCAGGACAGCTTCTGTTTCTTTCAAAATTGTCAGAAGCTGCTCATTAGACAAACATAACCTGTCTATTGTTTTTCGAAGAGATCTCTTCAGAAGCCCGATAAGTCTTTCATAAAATCCCCCCATCCAGGGTGCTAATTCCACAATAAATCTCCAGTTGATATTTTCATTGGCTACATAGGAGATAACATCAGAATGTGTTAAGATTTGTTCCCATAGTTTTCTTACAGTCTCTGACGCAAGTTTAAATTGTCCTGCATTGTCGGATATAATTTCACATGGTTTACCACGGCTTGCTAAAAACCGTCTAAGTCCCAACAGGAAGTCTTCCGTTGTCATGCTGTGTATTAGCTCAAGATGAACTGCCCTTATAACCAGGCATGTAAATAGACATATCCATACCTTGCTTATCTCTGGTTTTGATTTGATGAATAGCGGTCCACAGTAGTCTATCCCTGTCAAAGTAAATGGTACAGCTTCTGTGACCTGTTCACTAGGAAATGGTGGCATCAGGGGCATCTTGTATGGCCCTCCTTCATATCGACGACATATTGTACATTGGCCTAAAACTTTCTTTACTACTGATCTTCCATGGGGTATCCAAAACCTTTGCCTTAGCGATGCTAATATTTGGGCTGTCCCTGTATGTAATTGGCTTCGGTGATACTTTTCAATAACCAAATCCGTGTATCTATGTTGCCTTGGTAGAAGTAATGGCTTCCTAGCTCCTTCACAGATATCGGCATGTTTCAACCTTCCACTGCACCTTAGCAGACCGTTTGTGTCTACATAAATACCAAGCTGGGATGTCAAATTATTTGTTTTATTCTTCAAGACTGCATCAATGAAGTTGTCATAATATTGTTTCTGAATATACTCTATCCAAAGTTTCTCGGCCTTTTCAATGTCTGCAGCATCAAGAGGATAATTCGCATTTGCTTGTTTCCTCAGTTTTGCAACAAACTTATCAGCGAGTGCTGTTACCCTTAACAATCTTGTCAAAGATGAAAATCTATTCACATCAAGTCCAAATGGAGAGCATAAGGAGTTCCCCTCCTCAGCCACAAGCTTAGCCTCATACATTACATTTGTTTTCTTATATTCAGACTCAAGTTCGGTTATAAGGTCTCTATTTTGTTTGTCATACTTCCAAACTGGCCATTCGTTGCTACGATTCAATAGCCAATCTGGGCCATTCCACCATAATCTGTTAAATTGTAGTTCCTTTGTAGACATTCCTCTGCTTGCAACGTCGGCTGGATTTTCTTTAGTGGAAATATAATGAAATTCAATGTCTTTATTTCTCTTTATTTCCTTTACCCTGTTTTCTACAAAGGTGGCCAGAGATTTTTTACTTTCAATCCAACCTAATACACACTGCGAATCCAACCATATTGTTTTCTGGATGACCGATAATTTCAGTTCTTTCTCAACATATGTCATACATCCAGTACCGATAAGTGCTGCTAGAAGCTCTAGTTGTGGAATGCTGATCCTTTTGTTTGGTACTAGTCGCGTTTTCGAAAAACTAGATCAACTTTTCGGTTGTGTTTGTACTCCTGATGAAGGTACACCGCTGCTGCGTAAGCGTATTGTGACGCATCACAGAATGTCAGAAGCCGGTAGATAATGTTGCATTTGGCGTCAAATCCAATGAATCTTGGAAATTTACATCTTTTGAGCTCATCCAGATCTGATTTTATTGAGTTCCATTCTTGTGCATGCTGAAGGGTCAGCTTATCATCCCATGAAAACTTCTGGTTCCACAATGTCTGTAAGAAGAGCTTGCCCTTCAGAATCACTGGACTATATAATCCGAGTGGATCATAAACAGATGCAATTTGTTTGAGTACTACCCTTTTTGTGAGGCATGACAGGGTGTTTGTAATAGTGTTGAATGGTATAGAAAACTGATCATCTTTTGCATACCATGTGAGACCTAATACTTTTATTTTCTCTTCATTAGATCTGTCATTTGTTGGGATTTCTGTGAGTACTTGCTCATTGTTAGACATCCAGTCACGCAGATTCATGGACGCATTCCGGAAAATCTGCTTTGACTCCTTGTAAAAACTTGTAGCATGATTGACAGAGGCTGTTCCAGTAATCACATTATCCACGTATATGTTTTCTCTTATTTTCTTTGCTGTGGTACTGTTATATTGAGAAAGATGATGTTCTAGCGTGGCAGCCAGGAGAAAAGGACTTGAGATTATTCCAAATGGCACTCTGCAAAACCGATACACTTGTATGTTGTTTTCAGTGTTCAGTATATCCTTGTTTTTCAACCAGAAAAACCTTGTTACATATTTGGCATCATTTGTAATTCCTATTTGTAAAAATGCTTTCTCTATATCAGCGACCAAGGCATTCTTATGAAGTCTGAAGCGAAGAAGGATTCCTGTTAAGTCTTGTAGCATTACAGGACCTCTGTATAAACATTCATTAAGGCTCTTTTTTCCATGTTTCGTTTTAGCGGAAGCATCGTAAACTATTCTCATTTTTGTTGTCGTCTTTGTCGGATTAATTACTGGATGGTGAGGTATGTAATGCTTGACTACATTGTTTGTTTCATAGCTGACCTTTTCAATTATACCCCTCTTGAGCTGTTCTTCTATGATTTCATTGTATTGTTTGATGATGTTGGAGTTGGCTTTCATTCGGTTAATAAGTGACTTAAGCCTTCCAAGGGCCAATGTATAGTTGTCTGGTAAGTCTGATTTCTCTCTTTTCCATGGCCATGTGACCTTGTACCTTCCGTTTTCATACCGTAATGTATCTTTGAAGGTGTGCAAACCTCTTTGTCACAAGATTCTTCTGAATAATCTTGAATGCCTATAGATTCCAATCTCCAGAAGTCTTCCAGATTTGGTTTCAAGGGGAGCGATTTGTCTGCTTCTGTGAATAGATTAGTTTCCTTTCGTATTTCTGAACCATATGTCAGTATCAGCAAACTTGGTTCTGTCATTTCATTAAAGGAGTCGGAAGTGCGTCCCGCCAAAATCCAACCAAGTTTAGAGCCTAACATGTAAAGCCCTCTTTGGATTTCATTTTTTCGTGGTAATATCAGATCCAGGTAGTAATCATTCCCAATTAGAAGTTCAACAGTTGAGCTTTCTCTCTCATTGGGTAACGTATCTGCTAGAATGGATTCTTTCCATAGATAATCCCAGTTTTGTAGGCTCTTTAGACTGATAGGATGTCTTTGAATTGACCCTGTTATGTTTGGCACTGCATTTGCATTGATCTTCAGAATGCTGCCATCCTTCAGTTCGATATCTAGTACTGTAGTTGGTGTTCTGATGGTTTTAGGTTTTTCAGAACCAAAGGTAACGAGTGTTATTTCGTTTACCTCCCCCATTTTCAGGTTAAGTCTTCTTGCTAATGCTTCTGTAATGTAAGTCCTTTGACTTCCCAAGTCCAACAGCAGTCTGACATTTTCTCTTGAACCATTGATAGGATTCCGTATGTGAGTTTTAGCCGTTTGCATAAGGACCATCTCTCCAGAGGATACTAGAACATTTTCTACTTCTGTTCCACCTACGGCTCCATATTCCTGTCGCTCCTCTGCCATCTGAATTGACTCTCTTTGCTGCATACCAAACTTTTCTGGACAAAGACTCCGGTGATGACTATTAAGTTCTCTACAGTAGAAACAGGTTTTCGATACTCCACATTCCCTAGTTCTATGCCCCGGCTTAAGACATAGAATACAGCACTCTCTGATCCTCTGCTTTCTACTTTCTGCCGTTACATATTTTAAGCATTCGTCACTCCAGTGGCTGCCATTGCAATATCGACAAGGTGGTAAATTCCAGCGCCAATTGTTTGATCTTGGTAGACATTCTAGTTCCAGAAATTAAGGCTTCAGTGGTTCCCATTGGTTGTCTTGGTAGGCTGTATTTGGTTTCACCCACCCCAGAGTAACTCTGCTGATCTGCTCACTCTCTTGCTGCGATGTAGTCATTAAACAGTTCTCTTAACTTAGTCACCGTCCATTTGGTTTTAGCACCCTTTTGGATTTCAAGTTGAATTAAGACATCCTTTGGAATCTTGGACGTAATGATTGATACAAATACGTCTTGATCTATGTCTTGTTTGAGGGCCTGCAGGCTTCTAAGATTCCTTTCTATTTGGTCAAATAATGATCTAAGACTTCTGGGATTGTTGGTAGCAGGTGTCAAATTGATAAGTTCCATGTAGTGTGCATTGATGACAGTTTGAACATCTCCAAATCTCTCTTTCATTAATGTAACAGCGACTTGATAATTATCATTTGAAAGGATAATACCTGAAACTGCATGCTTTGCCTCTCCAGTCAGTTTGCTGTTTAGATACTTCAGTTTTTCAATTCCAGAAAGACAATCATTCTTGTCAATTGTTGTTTCAAAAGTGTCCCAAAATTCAGACCATTTCAATTTGTCTCCGTTAAAGGTGGGGATTTCAAGTTTAGGAAGATTTATTGTCGTATTTGGGCTTTGCTGTCTCTGTTGTTGTATTACATTGCCTTGGTTTCCAATCGTTAGCTGTTGCATCTGGACCTGTAACTGTTCCAATCTACTGACCCTTTCTTCTGTAACAGTTACAGCTGAAGAAATTTCAGAAACTCTTTTTTCATCCTGAATGCTGTCCTGTCGTGCAAGTAATTGATCCCTACAGTCTACTGCAGAAGACATAAGAGTGCAGTCACCATTGATGAGTTCCTCAATATTATCAGTCTCCTCTGTTCCAAGTGTTACAGCTAGGGATATTTTTTTATTGGTAGCGTCAAGTTTTTCACAAAAATCTGTCAGCCTCTTGATACAAGTATTGATCTGTCTGGATAACTCTTTTATATCTATTTCCTCTTTGCCCTCTTCTAGAAGAAATTTGCTGTGGCAAGTTCCTTTTCAAGTAAATTCTTGTAGCGAGTCCTGTTCGCCTTCAGGTAGCTTAACGCAAGTGTCATCTTAATGAAGAATAGAAATAATCCTATATGAAAGATTCCCGGGTTCCGGCGCCAATGTGGCGAAAAGATACACAATTCCTGAAGATATTATTTAATTCTACTGATAAATACAATTTCGCCACAGAATAATACTATGTCTCTCAAGTCCGTGTGGCCACGGCTTGAATGTTAATAAAATATCTGTGTGGCCACGGCTTGAATGTTAATAAAATGTCTTTGTTTCTATGTTCTGTCTGTTCCCTGTATTCTGATTCTTGTTGCTAATGTCACTAGCCTTTTATTGACGTTACGTCATTAAACGTTACGTTAGTTGACATCATAGTTACATATTAAAAAGTATATAGAAAGTATACTGATTTAAATCTTACACAAATATGAATAACTCAGATACATTCAAGGTAACTCCGTGACAAGATGTTAGAAAAAAATAAGTTGGGTAAATAGGGATCTTTTTTTTTTCTTTTTTTTTACATTCTTTTTTAAATAGAATTATACCATAATTATCAAATATATTTGGACCTAGCACCATAGTTCACATAAAATTTTAACATATCTGTTGACTACCTTTTGATGTGTCTAAAAGTACTGAAAGAATGGCAAATAGTGTAGACCCTGATTAAACTGCTATTTTGATTGTGTCTACACTGTTTGCATAGACCTACCTATCCAAACATTTAGCAAAAATATTTTATCCCAGCAACACCTATTTTTTTTTTTTTTTTTTTTTTTTTTTTGAGAGAGAGAGAGAGAGAACATGAAGAAAAAAAACACATAAAAATAGCTGGGGTTCAGGTATCTTTTTATTTGGCCTCAGATAAACCTGCAAGGCAGCACTGTATGATCACTGTTCAGCTAGGTACATTTAGGCAGGTTATCTAATAATTTGGTTCTGTTTGAAATAGGTGGAATTGGCAGTGGAGTCGGTGACAAATAGTGATCACCTGTTAAGAGAAGGCAAGTTAGAAGAAGCATTCTTACTATCAAGAACTGCCATTGTAGCTTCAGGTAAGCCTAACACAAGTTGCAGGTTTAGATTATTCAGAAATAAACAGATCACCCAAAAATTACCAAATAATGTATACACCTGCATACAAGGTTTTTTGCTATCTATTACAGGGAAAGATGGCAGTGTACCTTACATAATATGTTAATGAACATGTAATCAAAAGAGCTTTTTTTTGATGATTCTCGGAAAACTTTCTTTAATTCTGCATAAAAACAAATGTTATAGGTAATCATTTGAAGTGCCTCACTGAAACATTTCTAATGAGTACCCACAACATATGTTTTAATAGAGAATGAAGAAAAAATTTCCAAAAGTATTACCAAAGGCTTCTCCTTATGTTGTGCAACTTTGTGCTTGGCTCAGTCTGCATATCTCTGAGTTCTTGTTTGGGTCAGGGCGGGCCCCATAGCCTAGAGGATAGGAGAGTTGACTCTTAATCCATTAGGTTTCTCGCCGCTGTGGTTCGAGCCGCGCTCGGGTCACATGTGGGAAAACCATGTCCTGCTTACAGATGGTCAGGTGGTTTTTACCTGGGTTCTCCAGTTTTTGCCCACCTCTGATGAACGATCGGCTTGATACAAGTGAAATATTCTTGAAAGGGCCGTAAAACCCAAATCTTGTTTGGGTCTTCACTGTTTATCTATAGAATAATTGGATATGACAGGTCAAATAGCAGACTCCTTGAATGAGTTGTTAGGCTGGTCTGGGTATTCTTGACTTTGGTGCTTTGCCTATTCAATACTATATAATTATTGACTATCGAGATATTGGATATGAGGTGATATCCATCAGAGAAAACCAATATTGACCGAGGCAATAGCCGAGGTTAATATTGGTAATCAGTGGTGGATATCAATATCATATCCAATACCTCAGTAGTCAATAATTTTTTTATTATTTAGTTTGTCTTCTCTCTTGATAACTGTGGCAATAAAAGTCAACACCATACCCCATTAACCCTTGTCCTGCTGAACCCGGATATACCCTGCTTTTGCAAACAGTGGAGATCCAGGTCAGTTGGCTTCTAAGAAGCCAACTGATCTGGATCTGCACTATTTGCCATTAAGTATGTAAATTTATAGCAACATTCATGATCAAGTAATCTGATTGGCTGAAAATTATAAGTGGGAGTGGCATCTTAATTTATTCAGCAGGACAAGGGTTAATATAATAATGCAGGTATACATTGGCATCATTACCAGCGACGTCACTAAAAAATTGATATTCACTGGAATGTGCACACGTCGGTGAGCATCAGATATATTCATGGAACTGAAAACAGCTTCCAGCCAATGGAAGTATATTTTATGTTATATAATAAACTTTTTTATTTCATTGGAGAAGCAACAAGAGAAAGCATACCTTCTGACATGTGCACCCACTAAGGATTCAAATCAGCCTGAGCATCCTGGGCCCAGTTGTTCAAAGTAGCGTTAGCTTAACGAGCTCGTTAAGGGTCATTTCGTTAACTGTTTAGCGGATTCAGAGATCTCATTAACTCCAGATTTGGAGTAAGTTACTCCAACTTTTCATTTCTGACTCCAACTTTTTGGAAAGTCGCAATAGATAAGTATGGTAAAACTCCAACTTTTTCAGGAGGACAGCATTTTACTGCAATTTTCAAAATCCTAGTGAGAACCCTGGGATTCAATTAACAATATTCTGATATTTTTTGCTGAAAAAAAGTGAGTAGCTTTTGCACTGCAAAAGCTACTCACATTTTTTCTGCCAAAAATTTCAGCATATTTGCGTATCACTCGATGTAAATTTTAACGAATCGTTAATGAACAACATCGTTGGTTTTGAACAACTGGGCCCTGACAGTCTGATCAGATTATTCATTGTCCGCATGAAGAAACTTTATATCCTTGGCTATCCAAAATGTGCCCAGCAAAGATTCTGATTAGACTGCACAAAATGTACAGGCTGATCTGAATCTTTGCAGGGCACACATGTCTAAGGTACATTTTCTGACGTTGCGGCTCATAGGATTAGATCCGTGATAATCAGTTGTAGTCTGTAATGTACATGTAAAACAAATAGACCAAAAATAAAAACATTTGAGTTAAAGCTTCAAGATGTTTTACCCCTGGTCCTTGGATATGCCTCGCCTTTGCAAACAGTGTAGATCCAGATCAGTCAACCTCTGAAGAAGCCAGTTGGATCTGCACTGTTTGTCATTCAGTTTGTGAATTTGTATCAGTAACCTGGATCAAACAATCTGATTGGCAGATACTTAGAAGTGGGCACAGCATCTTAATTTAATCTATATGACAAGGGTTAATGTGCAATAAATAGCCTGCAATGGGTGAAGGTAGTTTTTTTTTTTTATTTATCTTTTCAGAAACAGCATTTTTTCATCCATCATTACTGGAGCTACTTTACTTTCCTGAAGATCAAAAGTAAGTTATGTTAAATGCTGTAGAATTTTGTACTCCAAAGACTCTGACAAAATGACATGCAAGCAGTGCAGACCCAGATCAGACTGCTCCTATAGGAGCAGTCTGATCAGGGTCTACACACTGCTTGCCATTCCACTTATTATACCCCCGGCATACAAAGTATGCAATGGGGGTATATAGTTTTTGTCTTTTCTGTGTGTCTGTCTGTCTCTCTTGTTAACATTTATTTTGTGTCAAAGATATCTCAGGAATTACTTTACCTAGAAACTTGAAATTTTGTACACATGACAAGTATGACTAGTTGTATTGTGGGAAAGAAAATAAGGGCCATGGGGCCAGGTCCCTTAGAGTTATTTCCCTTTGTTGTTCTGGCTATACTGATGGCCATGGCATTTATTTGTGTCAAAGATATCTCAGGAAATACTTTACCTAGAAACTTGAAATTTTGTACACATGACAAGTATGACTAGTTGTATTGTGGGAAAGAAAATAAGGGCCATGGGGCCAGGTCCCTTAGAGTTATTTCCCTTTGTTGTTCTGGCTATATGGTTGGCCATGGCATTTATTTGTGTCAAATATATCTCAGGAAATACTTTACCTAGAAACTTGAAATTTTGTACACATGACAAGTATGACTAGTTGTATTGTGGGAAAGAAAATAAGGGCCATGGGGCCAGGTCCCTTAGAGTGATTTCCCTTTCTGGCTATACTGATGGCCATGGCCGGGGGTATTAGTGAGCATCTGCTCACTTCATGGTCTAGTTGTTTTTAGAAACAACATCTGAATAAAAAGCAAAATTTCGGCCAAAGAAGTATGGAATAAAATGTTTGAAATATTAGGATATTTTCTGTATGTTAACATCTTTTGGAAAGTCGTTTTTTGTCTGGAGCTTTTCAGAGAAGTAAATTTACAAACTTTTGTTATGAGTTAATGCAAAACCCTTTGTCGTAACTGTGTATACACATACAGTTCCAGTCTATTCATTGATTTAAAAAAAAAAATCAAATATTTTTATTATTTCAGGTAGTAAAAATGGCAGCAAAATACGCAGAAATTGCTAGGTTAGGTAAACTTAGGCAGGTTTTCAACAAGTTCCCATCATTCAAAATTTCTGAATGTTTCATGATATTGTTATGAAACATCAATAATTTAAAATCTATAAAGAAAAGGAAAAAAGAAGATTTTCCAATAATTTGTTTTTCCAAATTCCATTTTACTATAAAATTGCATAGATCAAACATATTTTTACCATAAAATTAATTTTATCATAAATATTTGAAAACAAAGCAGAGAAACAGAAAAGACAAGATTCCTGATAAGACTTTGTCAATCAGAAATCAATGTTTTAATTTAGAATAAAACCCCAAGCAAAAGAAAGTCTTTCACAGAGATGTCAAAATCACAGTAGTTGTGTTGCATAGCTCTTGACAGGAGGGGTAGCCAGATAAATATTTTTTTCCTAATTCTATAAAAATGCACATTGTGGGTATATATTATGATATGCAGCTCACTGAAGTCTGTGTAAGAAGTACTCACAATACACATTTTATGGAGAAATAAGAAAAATATCAACCATGAAAAAGCTAAGCAAAAGTTTAGTAGAAATTAGCTTTTAATCCTTAGATTGCCAAGAAAACCTGCATCTGAAAATATCGTCTGTTTATGTTATCTGCTGAATATTTTTACAAACTTTTCAAACCTATTTTTGCATACAGCCAAATAGTGTGGACCCTGATCAGACTGCTCCTGATCTGGGTCCACACTCTTTGCAAAAATGACTTTTAAAATCGCAAGCAGATGACTAAGCAGACAACAATTGTTGTGATTGGCAGTTTAAGGGTTAAGGGTGAATACTTTTCAGGGGAGGAAAAAAACTCAAGCTTATCCAGAGCTGAGCATTGTTTGTTTTGAGACAATGCATGATGTCGGAAGATCTGGGCCCAGTTGTTCAAAACTAACGATGTGTTAGTTAACATATTGTTAAAACTTTGATCATTAAAAATGGCATATACACTTCTATTTTTGCTGAGCTACTCATATTTTTTTCAGCAAAAATACCTGTGAAATAGAAATTGTACTTTCTAGAACAGTTAACATTTTGATCACTAATGAGCTTGTTAAGCTAACGATGCTTTAACAACTGGGCCTGTATTTTATCATATGTTGCATATGTGTAATTTCCTTTTTCAGGTACATTTAAGACATTTTCTTTTGAAATTTGGTATTTCTTACATATGAGATAATATTTACTGTAGTGTTTCAGTTGACCTTTATACATTAAGCTTTTTGTTTGAATGGTATTTTTTGTATCATATACCCTAAGTATTTGGACCCCTTAACTTATTACTTTGTTTCTCCTAAAATCATGATCATTTGATGTGTAAAAATGTGCTAGAGGAGTGGCAAACAGTGTAGATCATGGCCAAATAATTAAGGTAAATACAATATTACTTTTTTCCAGATTTGCTGTTTACATTTATTTAGTTTTACTGATCAATTAGATATCCTGTATTGGTTGTGTGGCAAATGGTGCAGACCCCGATCGGATGCCCGAAAATGTGGTTCTGATCTAGGTCTACACTGTGTGCTTAGGCCTATTTGTGCAAATATTTCAGGTAAATATGGTATCTTTTTTTCTTTTATTTCAGATTGTCTATAAACATTCCATTATTTTTACTGATCAGTTATCCTGTATTAGTTGTGTGGCAAACAGTGCAGACCCCAGTCAGATGCATTTTGTGGTGACTGATCTGGGTCTACACTGTTTGTTCAGGCCTGTCTGTCTGAATACTTTGGGTAAATGTGGTGTTACTTTCTTTTTCCTGATTTGCCATGTACATTTCATTATTTTTATGGATCAGTTATCCTGTATTGATTGTGTGGGAAACAGTGCAGACCCTGATCTGATGCTGCATTATCCAGCGTCTGATTTGGGTCTAAACTGTTTGCTCAGGTATGTCTGTCAGAATACTTAGGGTAAATAGGATATATTTTTCTTTTTCAGATTTGCCATATACATTCCATTGTTTTTACCAATCAGTTTTCCTGTATTAGCATCATTATTTCAAGCCTACAAATGGTATTTGGGATCAAAGAAGGAGAAACAAGACTGAAGCAGCTAACTGTGGTTCCAGATGGATGATGATGATAATGATGATTTTATGTTTTACATCCCTTGCAACATTATTTGTCATATCGAGACGATGGAAGGGTTATAATGAAAGGTTTTGTGCAATGAAGCGCCAGACAGTCCTGAGCTGAATTCTGCCTCTAGTAGGATTCGAACCTGAGAACTCATGATCCAAAGTTGGGATGGCACACTATTTTTTTCCTACATGGCAAGGAAGCAGAACACCTTGAACAACCAATTCATTGTTTCTGAGCCTGCTAGAACACCAGACCACCATAAGGGGATTGGATACACCCGGAAAAATTTGTGCAAGTATCAGGGGCAGATCCAGGATGATTTCTGAGGGGGCTCTGTTTGATAAATTTACCATACTTACTCTGTGTATTTGGACAGACAGGCAAACAGTGTAGACCCAGAACATGGCATCTGATCAGGGTCTACACTGTTTGCCACTCATTCATGATTCAGTAATTTTATACACACTCAAGTCAGTAAAGTGGACTTAATGAAGAGAAGTATAAGGTAAAGAGCAATGGTGTGAATATTTGGAGTAAATAAGGTATTTTAAATTTATCCTAAATTTCCCATGAAAATGAAATTTTTAGTCAAAAGGGGGTTAGATTGAACCCACTGAATCCGCCCCAAAGTATCTTACAAGGAAGATAAATTGTGTGATTTATTGTTTGGCTTTTCTGGACTCGAAGCCCCTTCTTCAAATCCTAAACTGCCAATCACAACAACTGTCATCTGCTTTGTCATCTGCTTATGATTTTAAAAGTCATTTTTGCAAACAGTGTGGACTCAGATCAGACTGCTCATCAGGGTCCACACTGTGTGCAAAAATAGGTTTGAAAATTTTGCAAGAATATTTAGCAGATGACATAAACAAATGACATTTTCAGATGCAGAGTTTCCTGGCATTTTAAGGGTTAAAAAGAAAGAAGGACTGAGCCTAGCCAGAAAAATTGAGTAGGTTAACTAACTGGCTGAACATAACCTTAACAGTGTTCACTGGGCCATCAAACTCTAACTCAAAAATAATACAATAAAGTGAAATGAAAGTAATCGCAAATTCTTTCTTTTAAGATGGAACCCTTTTCAAAGGAGAGGCAAAAATATTTTGATAGAGTTGCCAAACCTGAAAATATGTCCATTCTTTTTCGGATTGTTAAGACACTCAACCGACTGCATACATGGGATATAAAATTATCTGAATATTAACTGTTGAACCCTTGTCCTGCTTAATAAGATACCATGCCAATTTCTAATTTTCAGCCTATCAGATTTCTTGATCCAGATTGTTGATACAAATTCACATACTTAATGGCAAACTATGTAAATCCAGATCAGTTGGCTTCTGAAGAAGCCAACTGATCTGGATTTACATAGTTTGCAAAGGCAGGACATATTCGGGTTCAGCAGGACTTGGGTTAAGAGGAAAAGATGTATTTTCATGCGAGGAAGTTGTTAAAATTGTCTTCAGAAAAGCAGTCTACTCCAAAAGTAAAGAATTTAGTCCCCTTTTCTTTTTAGAGAGACCCCTTTCAGAAGGGGCTTGATGTCAGAAAAGCAAACAGTACTTTACAGAAGTTATCTCCTTTGTCAAAAAAAACCCAGGAAATTCTACCAAGTATATCAAGTGCCCTTCAGCACCCACATGATGAAGATTACCTTGGTATGCTGGAGTTTTCTTCTAAAGATGTCCAAATTTAATAAAAATGACAAATGAGTCCCTGTGTGCTATCAGCATAAACTTAGATCAGCCTGCACCTACTTGCAGTTTAATCAGAGTCTACACTGTTTGCCAGTAAGGAGATGTGATACGCTTGGTAGAATTCCTGCCGTGTTAGCCAATTAAGATAACTTTTGTGACCGTGTTTTCACTGCTGCACACCAAACCCCTTCTGAAAAGGAGTCTGCTCTAAAAGGGAAGAATTTCCTCCCTGTTGCTCCCAGGGAGCAAATTCTTCCTTTCCAGATGGAAGAAGAAACTGTCAAAGTTGCTTCCCCTGAAAGTATCCGTTTCCCTTAAATCTTGGTCTTGCTGGTCACATACATACATGTCATAAGCTGTGGACTAAAATCTATGAGATAAAGGCAAAATTTTAAGGGAGATTTGACAAAATTCTGCGAGATTTATTTAAACATCACTTTGGAGCTCCCCCAATATAGTCTGAAGTCTTTTTTTTTTTCATAGAAGCTTGTGAAAACCAAAACAGTGTGTGATTTATGTTTATTTCTTCATAAAATCTTTTGTGAAATGGTGTCAAAATTCTGTGAGATTTATTTTTTATGGGAATTGCCTTCCAGATGGGCCAATTTCTGTGAGATTTTATCTGACAGTGTGAGACATGGCCTGCATGCACATATGTCAGAAGCTTGTTTTCTGTTTGGAGGGGTTCAAATGCATAAACTCTGGCTAGCATGTGCATCAAAACAGTCTTTTAAAATACATGTTAATGTACACATGAATAGAATTATTAAACAACGTTGTGTCAGATATTTGACAGGCCTGTAAATGTATGTATTTCAACAGCATTACCTGTGTACATAAATTATACTGATGCACAGGTGCTGAAATACATTCAAATGCACACATGGACAAAATTATTAACCATTGTGTGTCACATGTTTTTTTTTTTTTTGTTTTTTTTTTTTTACAAACCTGTAAATGGATGTATTTCAACAGCATCATCTATGTACATATGCACAGGTGTTACAACACATTCAAATGCACACAAGAATAAAATGATTAAATCTTCTTGTTGTGGCTGTTTCTTTACAGGCCTGTAAATGTATTTCAGTAGCATCATCTGTGTTATTTGCAGGTGCACAGGTGTTGAACTACAGTCACAATAAAACTATTAAATCATATTGTGTTGGATATGTATAGGCCTGTAAATAGCAGCATCAAAATACATGTAAAGGCACACAAGAGTAAAATTATTAAATCTTCTGTTGGCGGTTCATCACGAAAACATACCGATATAATTTTGACCCCCTTAAACCCCACATTTAAACTGTAGTAAAACTGGGGTTTGCAGGGGTACAAGTTATTTTTCTTATTTCAGCTCAAAACATGGATTGTGGGTACTCATTAGAACTGCCTCGCCAAGGTGGTTCTAACAAGTACCAACAATCTATGTTTTGAGCAGAAATATGAAAAATATCAGTTTTTTTTTATCTGAAAATTTTAAATTTTTGGAGGAAAAATTTTCTATACATTTGAATAGGCGTGTTTTCGTAATGTCTTTATAGGGTTGTAAATATATGTATTCAAAAGCATCACCTGTGCCATATGAAGACACACATGTGTAAAAACACATGCAAATGCACACACGAATACAATTATTAAACCTTGTGTTAGCAGCTGTTTCTGTACATGCCTGTAAATGGATGTACAGATGCATTTCAACAGCATCAAATGTGTCAATATTTCTCTGCAAGCCTGTAAATGTATGAATTTCAATAGCATCACCTGTGTCATATACAGGGCACCTGGGCAGGTGTATGTATTTCAACAGCATCAATTGCATTCAAATGCACACCAAAATCAGTAAAAAATATGTGAAGATACCTAGAAAATGCACAGCCCTTACAGAGACGCCCATTAAGAAAACACGCCTATTCAAATATATAGAAAATTTCACCTCCAAAAACTGAAAATTTTCAGATAAAAAAACTGATATTCATATTTCTGTTCAAAACATAGATCGTGGGTACTTGTTAGAACCGCCTCAATGAGGCAGTTCTAATGAATACCCACAATCTATGTTTATGAGCAAAAATAAGAAAAAATAATGTATACCCGACTATAAACCCCAGTTTTACCATGTTGTTGTTGTCGTGGGATCCAGCCTGTTAAAGGCTCAACAGCTGTCGCTGACGTTTTGGCATATAGTTATACTACAATATAAGAGTTTATAGTGTATTGTTTAAAACCATGAGCGTTAAAAGTCACTAAGTAGCCAATATACAGGGTTTATATAGCTCTGTCACATAGGCCAGTTGATAATTGTGGTCATTGTGATCTAGTTGCTTCTGTACAGGGTTGATATCAAATATCCCACACCGATTGAATAATATCCCACGCCGATATCCAACGTCACCCGTATACATCCAATGACAATGGGTAATCTTATTAGCTGTTCGCACATTTATTCACCAATGTTTTAGTTATATATGGTTGATTTGGACCATTCAATTAAGCATACTGGATATTCGTATGTACAGCATCCTAAAAAAGTAAGGCACATTGTTAAAACATTTCTAATTATGTACAGTTCCATATATACATGGTGCCAAGTTCAGTAATATTAATTACAATTTTTCCCGTGCCGTGTTCCGGATACCTAAAGGTCTCTTAATTTTAATCCTAAGATTTCACTTCTCAGTCTGTGTAGAGAAAAACACCAGTTTCTTGAAAGTTTTTCCAAACTATCAATTGTCTCTTCAGTTAAAACCAGACTTCCGTGAGCCCCACATACTGTACTGTCCATAAGTAACTGAGTCAAGCTTTCGTTATTTGAAATGTAAGACTGTACACATGTCTCTGAATTGTTTTTCAACAGTATCTCAACCTCGTCCTATACTGGTGCCTTACTTTCTCCAGCCTACTGCACTCTACAAGGAAATGTTGCCGAGACTCAGCATTGGCCAAACACAGGGTGCAGGTGTCATCTACTGCATACTGGTTAAATCTAGCCTGGTTTTCCTGGAGGATGTAGGTGCCTGTCAGTAGCCGAATCTTTGTATTTCCCTTCTTCACAGCTCTAACATCATTTGGAAGCATACTCAGGGCGTGGTGCACTTTCCCAACTCGGAGGGATGCAATGTTCAGATATTTCAGGGACTTCTTTGAGTCTTCAGACCATTGTAACTGAACGTGACTGTCAGTTGCTGATTTTAACTGCTCTTTCCATCTTTTAAGACTAGTGATTTCCTTATTCAGGGTGTAGACATTTGGAAGTGAGTATTTATATAGGAGTCTATTACATTGGGAAAACCAGCTCTTGTTATCAATGGTTGGGTTTAAGGGGTCGAAATTATATGCATGTTTTCTTTATGAGAGATGAGGAACAGATTAGAACAAAACAAATGCCACTATTCTTTTCAAGTCTGTAAATGTATTTCAGCAGCCTCACCTGTGTCATTTGCAGGTGCACAGATGTTGAAATACATGCAAGTGCAGACAAGAATAGGGATTATTAAACCTTGTTTTGTTGGATTTTTTCCACAGGACTGCAAATAAATTTACTTCAACAGCCTCACCTGTGTCATTTCGAGGGTTGATCGCAAGACTAGTATAACTCTAACATATTTTTGAAACCCTTGTTTGGGCAACTTTGACACCTTTATAAACAATGCAAATTTAGGTGTCATTGCTCATACGAGCAATGGCACCTAAATTTTCATTGTTTACAGAAAGAAATGTAATCTTTATAATGCCTTCATGGTGAGGAGGTTTAGTTTAGGGAAAAACAACTGTCTGACTTATTACAGTCTTGCGCTCAGCCCTCGATTTGCAGTTTCTATCCAAATGTTAGGGGTATCACTGTTTGTTACCCATTCATCATCATCATCATCAACCAGTTGGAAAAGGGGCTTGACGATTTGTCTTTGGCTTGGTCCGCCTCGGTTCAACTCTCAGGTTGAACAAATGGTTTTCATTTACTCTGTAGAATTACAGTAGAATTAGCCATGAGTACTCGTCTTTGTTTATCATAGTGATGAATTTGATTTTTTATGTTTTCGCTTTGGTGCATTGACTGAGTTGGGAGCGATTTTTTTATGTATTTCTGTATTAAGGGTTGCATCGGGACCCAGGGTGAAGTTGGCTGGCCGTAAAAGTGCTTTAACCCCTGGTAGACTATTCTACTGACCGTTCTAAGGGATTGTCCCGGTGTTCAGTCTTAAAAAGTCTTACGTTTTGTTGCTTTGTGGTTTATTCTACGAGAGGATTTGTTTTAAGGTTTGCCTTGTGTTGTTTTGTTGTGGGTTTTTTTTCGGTTTTTGAGCATTGCGATTACCTCGCTTGGGGAAGAGAGAGCTTATCTTAGTGCTTTTCGTGCGTTTGTTCGATTTGCGCTTGTTTGATTTTGTCTGTTTCCTCTTCCTCTTGGTGTCTGGGAAGGGCTGCGGTTTGTGATTGTGGCACTCCCTGGACTTTTTCTCTCACCTTTTTTGTTTCAAGTCTTGGTTTAGGAGTTAAGGTGTTGAAAATGTAGGGTGAATACGGTATGCAGATGATAAAGGCTCAAGTCAACCTGTGCAGTCGGATTGGGACCTTGGTTATTGCAGGTCGCCTCGGCGAGCCGCATATATAGGAGTTATGCTAATCACATATCAAAAACAGGAAATACAAGGAGCTTAGCTTAAGCGGAAGTAACTACCAATATTGTTGATATAGTAGTCGTGCATCTAATAACTGATGGAATGTTTTATTATCCAGTTATCGCCTCTTTCTAGTTACTGTGAACCCATTTATGCTTAGCGTCCCATAAAAGGGACAGTGGCAACAGCATAGACCCAGATCAGATGCCGCCAAACGCGGCGTCTGATCTTGGTCTATACTGAATAAGGTACAGAAATCTCAGAAAATAAATGACAATACAAAAAAACGCAATTCAGACTCCCTTTAACTCTCAAATGAACCTGTCCACAGGGTATCTTTAATGGCATTTAAATGAAAGCATTCCATTGTCAAATCAGCTAATACTAGTCCAGGTCTCCCCCATCTAGTGAAAAACTGACAGAATAATAGTAACTTTCAATAAAAGGTCCGTAGCACCTATTATTTGTGTACACGTCAGAGGTAAATTTGACAGTTCAGAGTGAACCAAAACTCGGAAAGTAATTGGAGTCAACTCAGTAACTTGAGTCATTTAGGTTAGTTCAATGACTCTTGAGACATTTGCGGTATAAGCGTCATGAGCATACATGGGATTGTTGAAGCTAAATGACCCGCTAGGTTTTTGAAAAAAAAGCTAATACTTGTTATATAGCTTTACATGATTAAAAGGTGCGATAAAATCCGAGGAGCAAGCGTGCTATCACTCGATATCGACATGCTTGATATTGCATGCTTACTAGGGTGTCCGTTCAAATGTTACCGTTGCATGACGTTGTTTTTGATGATAGTAGGGGGAAAATATAACTATAGTAACAGTAAACCGGGTACATCAACAAATCCAGGAGATTCTTGGAAAGCACAACACCGCGCCTCCTAAGGTACAGGGAGGGTCAGGGATGTTAAGAATAATGAAGATTTTTATGTGAAATTATTTTCAAGGAGGTTCCACCTGATGAACCAATCAAATTGTACTCTCCAATGCTTGTCCAACCAAAGTCGCACTTTCTCAAGGTACCCAAGATGAGATTCATCCTGACATTGTTAGGGCATGTGTATATTTAAGAATTCCCAGTAAGTTTATTGAAAGGCCTGGAATAACGCACGGGTCAGTGGTGGAGGACTCCATATGAGCCCTACAATGAGAAAACGTACCTTCTGACGTGCGTCCAACTCTCAAAGTCTGCGCATGGGTGAAGTCTGATCAGTCTTCGTTGTCTACATAATGAAACTGCATCCTTGGCTTTCCAAAATGCGACCAGTGAAGATTCAGATCAGACTGCGCGAATGCGCAGGCTGATCTGAATCTTAAATGGGCGTACATGTCTGAATGTAAGCTTTCTCATGTTGCGGCTCAAATATAAATTTCATGATTGCCAGTTCTAAAAAAAAAAAAAAAAAAAAATGGATTTGAGAAGCGGATATCACCTGCCGATTTTGTATCCAGATTAATGAGCCATAACTGCATTTAGCACTTATGGGGCAATCCATGACCAAAAGGATTATTTTCGCAGCAAAAGCGTCTCAGTATTTTTGACGAGATTATATATAGGGTATTTGTTGATATTCAATATTGTAAGAATCAGTTCAATGTGATGACAGATCGGTGGTCTAAATCTGATAGTACATTGGCAGCAGTACAAGTATTAGCTTTCACAAAAAGCTTGGTCAACGCTTTGCACACAAAGTGTGCTAATCGTAGACCAAGCTGTTTGTGAAAGCTCATACTTGGCTAATACTTTGAGCAGCTCATGGAAAATAGTACTGGGTTAGTTCATGACCTTTCATAAAGTGCTTCTGGAGCAACGGCAAACTCTAAGATTGTCTACGCCCATATATGATCGTAGACAATAACAAAGCGCAGAAGATTTCGGCAAAACAAATAACAAATGCCAATTTGAAGTAGAAGAAGTAGAATAAATTCACAAAAGGGTGGACTGAATAAATGAATATACCCAGGAATTGCCACAATCACGAAGCCCACTCCATTCTGTTCTAATTTTTGACTGAAACCCTTATTTGGAACAATGGTTTTGACCATATTCACTCTTCAGAAACTCGGGGATGAAAGGGCTAATCAGCTTAAGGAAAGTCTAATGAATGACAAAATCATATGAGCCAGCGCATGACAAAACCTACAAAATGGCATGTGCCCAGTCTGATCAGTCTTTGCTGTGCGCTCAATTAGTAGCTGAGGACCCAAGCTTTCTTCATGCGACAGAGAAGACTGATCAGACTGGGCGGATGCCCAGGCTGATCTGAGTCTTCGCTGGGCGCACATGCCATTTTGTGGGTTTTGTCATGCCCAAAGCGAGAAATCGTCGTTCGAGCAGAAGCCAGTTACCATGTGGGTTATCTACAATACTGTTTAACCTTTAAAACACCAAGAAAACCTGCATCTGAAAATGTCATCTGTTTATGTCGTCTGCTGAATATTCTTGCAAACTTTTCAAACCTATTTAACAGTGTGGACCCAGATCAGACTGCTCCTAAATCCTAAAGGAGCAGTCTGATCTGGGTCCACACTGTTTGCAGAAATGACTTCTAAAATCACAAGCAGACGACAAAGCAGACGATAATAGTTATGACTGGCGGTTTAAGGGTTAAAACTGCAGACAATGAATTGCAGTCTGTTCTCTTCATACGGTGATCTGTGACCGATGCCAAGAAGGGGTGACGTCAAAACGTAAAAGCACGCACTAGTGGTATGACGGACAAAAATGACTCCGTATGTATTAATCACACCACTGGCTGTCACGTAGTTCAAAAATGATCACACCACGCAAGCCTTTGTTATCATTGTTTAATAAAGTAACAACGACGCTTCCACCGCGCATTGAAATGAGCAATGAACATGCAAGATATCTATTATGACCTAGTGTACGAGCCAGGAATAGACAAGGCAGATCTCGGGTTATCTATCAAGACACTCATTACCAATACATGGCAAAGATAATACTGAAAAAGCAATCAATGGCATTACGACCGCGCAAGCTATTATATAATATCGTATAAAATCTGAAACATCAAAGAACAAACATCAAAGAAGACTGGGGCGATACGAAAAAGGTATACTGACATAGCACCAGTTAATCATCCCAAAACGTAGACTAGCAACTTGTCGGATATCAGAATTATTTTCACCAATGAATTATAATTATTTACTTATGAATTAAGGGTCATCTCCTGCTTAATGCATGCCTCGCCTCTTTGATAGCAGCAATTCATCTTGGAGATATCCTTGACATCACAAAAACGTACCTATATAAGTTTGCCCTCTTAAACTCCACTTTTATATTGCAAAACTGGTGTTTACAGGGGTATACACTATTTTTATTATATCTGCTCAAAATCATAGATTGTGTTACTCATTAGAACCGCATCGCCGAGGCGGTTTTAACGAGTACCCACAATCTATGTTTTGAGCAGAAATATGAAAAATATATTTAATTTTTTATCTGAAAATTTTCATTTTTGGGTGGTAAAATTTTCAGTATATTTGAAAAGGCATGTTTTTGTAATGATGTCAAAGACCAACTATAAGAGACTGGCTATACAAGGTATGTATCATACATAAATTTTAATCAGCTTTTAGTAAGGAGTGATAAAACATGATACCAAGGTCTAGGAGCTAGCCTACCCTGAACGGGGTAATATTTAGATAAACCACATTGTCATCCGTGACGGTCTCCAACACCAAGTACAAATCAGTGTCTCGAACATCTTTCGGACAATGGAAGTTTGTTCTCGACGTGTAGTTCAACCCACTGAGGGTAAATAAACGCCAGGTCAGGAGGCAAATGAGAATAATTTAAGGATGTCTTTTTGGTCTTCAATAAAATAGTATATTGGATGTACTCATTAGCATCAAATCAATGAAGCGATTCAAATGTGAGTACACGCAAGATATTTTCATGACAAATTAAGAAAATTTCCCTCATTTATCCCTAAATATTTGCTTTCTTGGGCTATCGGAAGACTTTTCTTTGGACTCAAAAACGAGTTTGAATCAGCCACGGTAAATTAGCCATCGGTGTTCGAGTAACAGGTTTTACTGTAATAAAAAAATCATTACGAAAACACGCCTAATCAAATATATTTAAAATTTTACCACCAAAAACAAAGTTTTCTGATAAGAATCCTGATATTGTTTTAGATTTCTGCTCAAAACATAGGTTGTGGGTACTCGTTAGAACTGCCTCGGCGAGGCGGTTCTAACGAGTACCAACAATTTATGTTTTGAGCAGAAATAAGAAAAATAATGTCTAACTCTGTAAACCCCAGTTTTACTATATAAAAGTGTGGTTTAAGGGGGTCAAAATTATATAGGTATGTTTTCGTGATGTGAATAAGAGAACTCCGGCTTCCTTGTGATGTGTCATAAAACTGCAGACTGAATGGCAAGTTCTTCAGACCTTTGTCAGACAGTTGAAACGTTTGATCTGGGTCCATTCCGTTTCCTTAGGCATATTTGTCCATTTGCAATGTAGCACTTCTGTGCGATCGCAGTTCTTGTATCTTTGTATGAAACGTTTACTTTTAAAAGTCCCATCGAAAAGCCCGAAAAATAAAATAAAATAAAAAAAATATACATATATAAATAGTATATATAGGGTTATTGCACTGATATTGGTGATTATTGTCCCGAGTTGGGATATCGAAGGACGCGAGCTCGATATCCCAACGAGGGACAATATTCACCAATATCAGTGTTTGTTTGTTTGTGTTGAGGTTTTACGGCCATATCAACCCAATGGGGTCATGTCGAGCGCGGTCAGTTTACCTAAACACACGTTTATTGGGCAGGCTTAGTCCTCTAAGCGGTTACTGATAAATGACATAAAAATGTTAAACTAAATAACTGGATAAGCACTAAAAATAGCTTTCCGTTTTTTTAAATGATACGTAAAAGAAAATCAACATCGTTGCAATGTTTTCCAAAGAACTCTTTTGCAGCTGACGTCGACAGAAGAAGTGTCATCAAACGCGCCCTTTTGCATGCATTACTTTGACGTGAATTATTGTAGTTTGATCACGGTGACGTTTCCATAAGGCGCTGTGGGGAAAACGTTAACGTCAGAGTGTGCCAGTGTTACTAATAAGTAGTAGGAATAAGTTTGTTTTTAAGGAGATTTTTCGTTTATCCTAATATATTTTTACGCAAATAAGTATATGGTAAATAGAATAATATGAAAATAGGCTTCACCTAAATGCGAGCACAGCACAGACCTATCTGTAGTCCTTCACAGCATCATTAAATATTTAATACCAGTATATACAAAATATATGTAAATTGAAAATAATCAGCAAAATATGTTCGTGACACTTATTGACACTCATTTCTTGTCACTTCGTGAGGCTTATTAGTGAGACCAAATTTTGTGAATCCGGGTTCGTTCGTCTGTTATTACTGACAATGACCAATCCTAATCAACTATGTGATGTGTTATTATTTGTGTGTTCTAAGATGGCTGATGAGACCAATCTTAGCTCTAAACTGCCTGTTGCAGATAGAACAAGAGAGGTCTGAGGAAGAAAGCTCTGTTGGTGATGCCTTAGCTCTGGCTTTCCGCTGTGCATATTTCTGCTCGGCTTCGCTGATTCTTTTTGCTTCGTATTCACCAGCACCCCTTCTTATGAGGCCTCGCCACTTTGTTTGATCCTATGCAATCTGTTCCCACGACTCTGTTGGTATGCTGAAGTCTTTAAGGGAGGCTTTGAGGGTGTCCTTGTATCGCTTCTTCTGACCACCATGGGAGCGTTTTCCAACGTTGTTCTCCATAGAGGATTTTCTTTGGCAAACGTTCATCAGGCATTCTGGTAACATGGCCTGTCCATCTTAACTGTGCAAATTTCAGAAGAGTATGTACACTCTGCATTCCTGCCCTTTTCAGGACTTCTGTGCCTGGAATCCTGTCTTGTCACTTGATCTTTAGAAGTTTCCTAAGACAGCTTATATGGAAGTGTTTAAGTCTTTTGGCATGCCGTTGGTAAACTGTCCCAGTTTCGCATAAAATAGTGTTGGCAGCACCACCGATCTGTATACTTTCAGCTTTGTGTCGTCTGATCCCACTTCGGTCCCAAATACTTCCACGTAGCCGGCCAAATGCTACACTAGCTTTGGCAATCCTAGCATTTACTTCATTATCAATGTGCACAACTCTAGACAATGTGCTTCCAAGGTAGGTGAACTTGTCTACCACTTGCAGTTGTTGACCTTTCACTGTGATGGTAGGCTCCTTATAAGGCTTTCCAGGTGCTGGCTGATATACTACCTCAGTCTTTTTGATGCTGATTGTGGGATCATAGCTGTCATATGAATCAGATACTCGCTCCACACATTTTTGCATTTTGTCTTCTGTTGGAGCACCCTTTGCTATGTCATCAGCAAAGAGGAACTCATCTAGCACCTCTGTCTGCACCTTGGATTTAGCTTGCAACTTTCTTAGGTTGAAAAGTTACCCATCAAAGCGATACCTAATAGGAAAACTCGCAGTCATTTTGAACCCTTGCAAGCATGCTATCATGGAACTGCCGCACCATTGCTATAAATTTGGCAGGACAGCCAAACTTTGCCATAATTTTCCAAAGTCCCTCACGACTGACTGTGTCAAAAGCTTTGGTAAGGTCGACAAAGGTCATGTAGAGGTCCACATTCTGTTCCTGGCATTTTTCTTGAAACTGTCGTGCTGTAAAGATCATGTCTATTGTTCCTTTGTCTTTCCTAAATCCACACTGGCTTTCTGGTAGAAGCCCTGACTGTTCAAGGTGTTCTTTCAATCGATTCAGTAGGACCCTAGCAAGAATCTTCCTAGCAACTGACAATAAAGAGATGCCTTGATGATTGTCACAGACTTGAGGATTCCCTTTCCTTTTGAATAGGTGGATAATTGTTGCATCACTGAATTCTTGAGGGATGGCTTCTTTTCTCCACACAATGTGAAATAACTCTGTCAGTTTCTCTGCAACTGGAGGACCTCCTGCTTTGTAGATCTCTGCATGTATTGCGTTTGATCCTGGAGCCTTGCCAGATGAAAGGAGTTTTATTGCTTACACTGTTTTTTCAGAGATGGTAGGGAGCTCATACAAGCAGCGGATTACATTCCACATGTGGCAGTCTGTTGATAGCTTCATCATTGATAGATGATGGCCGATTAAAGATACCATCAAAGTGTCCGGCCCATCTATTCACAAGTTGGCAACTCCAAACAAAAACCTGCATATCTGGATTTGCCTGTTCCAGTTATGTAAAGTCTGCTTCGGCGGTATAATCAAGTCCGCCCCAGTCAGTTCTGCCAACTTCTGGTGACAATTTCGGGGAAGAAAAAGGAAGAAAATTGGTCAGAGTGATTTCTGCTGAAAGTGTATCGTTGTATGTTACTTTTCCTTGATCATATTCTCTACCATAGAGCTCACTTCGTTCGCGCTGTGCCCGCTATTACACGGTTGTTTTGATCTCGGCTCTGGTCTCGCCCTCGGCCTGTCTCAGCCCTCACCGTTCCGGCTCGGGCTGAGACAGGCAACTCGTGCCAAGACCAGGGTCGAGATCAAAACGATCGTGTAATATTTTATATTCCACGTAATTCGTCTTATGGGTCGCGTCAAGGGAAAAAGTGTCTTCAAGCATGCGCAAAGTTCATTCAGGCATTTGCTTTCCATTCATACATTCTGTAGTATCCAATAATTCTGTTAGCGGACAGTGACGGCCCTGATCATATTGTACAAATGCACAGGCTGACCTGGGCCTTCATTGTTCGTTATGCCGAATTCTTTTCGCATGGCGCGACCCATACCTGGCTATCGAATATTATTCCATGGTAAGTGACACGCTACATTCCGCTTTAAGGATTTAAACCTTTATCGCTCTCTGGGATAATTTAGAAGACGACATTTTAAAATATTTTTCTTCTTTTTCCCAGAAAACAGGATTTGACATTTTGTGCAAATTGTCCCTACTAGACACAATTTGCATCAATCCTGTTTCCTGGGACTAATTAGAAGAAAAAAAAAATATGTCAGAGTGTCCACTGCTGAGAATTTGAAGCGTTAAGCAAAAGCACTAGAATCTGTCCATTCGAAAAGGGTTATTGATGCAAGTATTTGAATTCTGCTACCTCCCATCCACATTTAACCCTTAAAGTGTATCTTCTGTGTTTTATTATTTTTCAGAGAAAATAAGACTTGAGATTTCATGTGAATCATCTGTTACGATTAGTATAATATATCAACCCTTATTTTATTTTCTGATGCAGACGGTTCACGTGAAATATCAAGCCTTATGCTGAGCGTTATGAAAACTTTAAAGAAAAACCTCCAACTGTTATCTTCTGCAGTAATGGGTTAACGTTAGGCACCAGTTGCAAGGGGAATGAGGAAAATGACAGTAAATCCAGACTGTGCACCAATAAATGCCAGGAAAAAGAAGAAATCTAGCAATCTTCCAACTGTGGGCCAGTCTACTTCCTCTGGTTGGTTCTCCTTCTTCTGACATACTATACAGCTCACAACTCGAACAAAGTTCTGGAGCCAGCTAGGAACCTGCAAAATAATATTTGAGAAGATGAATCGTGACCAGTGACTATATGGTCTATGGACAGAGTCGGAGGCATTATTTATACAAATACACGTGAAATAAATACAACTTAAAGGGTAAATAACCGTGATCCGCAAATCTATTTTTGCTCCCTTCCCTCTAGGGGACACACTTTAATAAATTTGCTCGTTGGAGCCCCCGCCCGCACCCACCCACCCACGCACACACACAACCCCCCACCTCCTTAACTCCCCAAACACACACCCTTGTAGGAGATTTCTTTTCAGACAGGGCTTCGTGCACTTGGAAACAATCAGGAAGCCTAAAACATTGTCTCCCTTGTAAAAATGACGGAAAATGGGAAAGTGTATCCAGTCGCCTTTAAGATAGATGCATGGTGACAGTATAAAATTGTCAAGCTAGGTGGCAATTTGATTCGTCCTCTGTCAAAATACGCAGACGTAATCAGTGGCGTAACCAGTACGGAATTGTTGTTACTTACACCCAGAAACAATCTGAAAATTCTCCCTAATATCGCTTCGAAAATAGGGGCTACTCTCAAAGGAAAGAATTTGCTCCCAGAGGAGAGCAAATTCTTTCCTTTAACCCCTATGGTATATATATATATATATATATATATATATATATATATATATATATATATATATATATATATATTATATATATGCGTAAGGTGCGTATTGGGTACTTGGGTACTACGCCTATGGTAATAGCCATACAAATTAGCAATAAATAAGATCAATTCGAAATCTCTTTAAGTACCGTATGTATAAACTACCTTCTCTTTTGGTGGTTTATGGTATACTCGCAGCATAAGAATAGTGAGGATGTTGATGCCCATACTAAATATCATCATCACTATAATGAGAAGCAGAGCAGTGACATTGGACTAGCGATTTCTGGCAAAAAAGCCATTGTCGTCTGCAACAGCACCACAAACGACAGGAAACACGTGATGCAAAACCCCACACGCTCTCCTGACTCTGCTGGCAGAAGAAAAACAAATCCGTTGAGAAGTCCTAACAACAGTATAGGCAGAGCTATGTTGAATGCGAAATACAGAGGATGCCTGTCAATAATGATGGAGAACGTTGCATAGGTTGATCCACTTGATTGATAGGTAGAAGAGGACGTGCTTACTATATCCCATACACCATTGTCCTCATAATTTCTCAGGTCCCATTCATTGCTGAGAACGTTCAGGTTAATCTCGCTAGTCGCATATCCCCAGGCAGAATACGTGAAGCTGCAAGATTGACGATCAAATGGATAATACTTTACGTCAGGTGAGCATGACGCTTTTAGTAAAACTCTTGGCTGCCACGTTACCGTTCCATCAGTGACGTTGAATCGTAGCTTGTATGTTGTATCACCTATGTTTGAAACCGTATCTACAGCATTCAGCAGCACTATAGATGGGGTCCATATCTTTCCAGGATCTATGGTTAGGATATCGTCGGAGGGATTAGTAGGGTCTATACTTGCAATTGTTAATGTCTCGTCTGTCCATTCCAGGTAGACGCTCCCACTTATTTCAATTTGACCCTTTACAGCATCAAAGCCATTTACGGAATCAAGTGCCACAGACATATTTATTTCAATTCCGTCGTCCTGTGTCTGCACTGGTAAAATGTCTGTTAGAGATATTCCATTGTTGTAGTAAAAGTTGTATAAGGCCACATAGTTATCCTTTGTAGCAGCCCATGTGTTAACTCCCTCCGCATTTTTAGTTGTGCAGATTAAGAGGAAAATGGTCAAAACACACTTTAGACTGCTGATTAATTCCATCTTGCATGTCTAGAACACATAACACAGAAAAACTTCAATGGCTCGAACACCGATGGCTGGTTTACCATTGCTGTTTCTAATTCATTTTTGATTTTTTTCAGATAGCTCAAGAAAATTTTTAAAAATATGGATATTTTAGGGAAATTTTCTTATTTTATCATGAAATCAACGAGTACACTGAACATGCCATTTCTTTTATAGAGGATCGAAAAGACATCCCTAAATTATCATCACTTGTCTCCTGACCTAGCACTATTATTAACCCTCAGTGACTCGAACTACCCACGTCTAGAACAAATTGCCATGGTCTCAAAAGATGCTCGAGCCATTGAAATTCGACTGTATAATGAACAGTAGTTTTTGCCTACAGAAACGTTTCTATCCGTATTTAGACTCCAATTCTTTTCCTGCACCAAATGAATTATCCACATTTATATAAAAAGATCATCCAACAGCATTGCAGTTTCTTTGCGCCAAAAAAAGACAAAATACTATTCTTTGTAAGGATGTCAAAGGATTTGCTTAAACGATCCATTAAGTTCGAACAATTGAATTTGAACGATTGGCCATTGTTTATCAAAACAATATAGATGGATTAGTAGGGTCTATACCTGCAATCCAAATCAAACGAGAAGCACCGTCCGAGAACGTACCTTCTGACATATGCGTGCAACGAAGGCTCACACTAGCCTGCGCATCTGTTCAGTCTCATCAGAGTCTTCGTTGTCCGCATGAATATGAAGAAAATATGTATCCTTCGCTATCCAAAATGCGCCCAGCAAAGATTCTGAGATGACTGTGCAAATGCAGTCTGATCAGAATCTTCGCTTGGCGCTCATGACCGAAGGTACGTTTTCTGACGTTGTGGCTCAAATATGAAATGTGCATTTTTTAAACAATGCACATATTGTTTGTAAGAGAATGACAGCCTAGCTCCGTTGCTAAACCGGTTTATGGTTTAAAACTTGAAACGCATAATGTCCTTTACAACAACAACAACTGATAATCAGTATTTACACAGAAATTCCTTCAACTATTCACCGCGTACCCTTTACCTCTGTGTCTGTGATAATGTGAGAATCGCCCATAATACACTTGAAACGCAATGGGCAAATTCAGCTTACGACCAGTTGATGATATTTTTCTGGGAAAATAAGACAAATATTTAAAAATGTCGACTGCTGAAACTTTTTCTTAGCAAGCTAAGCGATAGCTTTTGCAGTTGAGTCAGTCAAGTCGTTCACATTGTTAATTAAATCGTATAGCTGATCTATTGTTTTACCTGTTCGGAGAGTTTTTAAAGTTCTTAGAGCAATGATCCCTCCAAAGGAACACGAAAACTTAACGCAAAGCGAAACACACATTGATCACTTAAGGGACTGAATGTTCCGATCGCTGAAGGTTCCGATCGCAAGATTCTCTCCCCCCCCCGCCCCCCGCTCCCCCACCCCTCCCCCAGAAACAGCGAAACCTTAACGCAAAGCAAAACAAACTAATCACACAAGGGTTTGAATGTTTCAGTCGCAAGAATTCCGTCTCAGAAACAGCAAAATCTTAACGCAAAGCGAAACACTGATCACTTAAGGGATTTAAATGTTCCAATCGCAAGATTCCCCTCACACACAAACAAAGAAACCTTAACGCAAAGTAATAACCTGATCGCAAGGATTGAATGTTCCAATCGGAAGATTCCCCTCTCTCCCCCTCCCCCCGCCCCCCCCTCCCCCCCCCCCCCCCACACACACACACACATACACACACACACACACACACACACACACACACAGCGAAACCTTAACGCAAAGCAAAAACACTGATCACTTAAGGGATTGAATGTTCCAGTCGCAAGATTCCCTTCACACAAACAGCAAAACTGATCACTTAAGGGATTGAATGTTCCAGTCGCAAGATTCCCTTCACACAAACAACAAAACTGATCACTTAAGGGATTGAATGTTCCAAATGCAAGATTTCCTTCACAGACACAGCGAAACCTTAATGCAAAGCATAACAAACTGATCACTTAAGGGAATGAATGTTCCAATTGCAACATTTTCCCTCACCAAAACAGCGAAAACTAAACGCGCCGCAAGAAATTGATCACTTAAGGGATTGGATGTACATGGTAGATTTTTGGCAATTTTGGCCATGGGAGACAACTTTTGTGACTTTCTGTTTGATTTAATGCACGCTAAGCGCATTTCCAGTGGCCGCATTTTCCTCACAGAAACAGGAAAGTAGCATAGAACGACAGCGACAGGAAATAATTCATGCAGTCTACGACACCGATGCAGAAGCCCGGCAGTATGTTCCGACCACCATTTCACCAAACCGACCACACGCTCTAGCAAAACGAGCAAACCGAGAAGTAAACACCACAGGATGCCACCCCTAAACGGAAAACTAAGTAATGCTAATACCAGTTATTCCGGCCGCCAGAAACTCCAGAAGAGGTTATATCATCAGACATCAACAACCTCAAATCCAGAAACCTCGCTGTCAGATACATTAGCTCGACCAAACCTAAGCTCTTTTGGACAAACGCCATCCACCATACGCGCAGTCATCCATACACTGAATATTTGAACGCCTCAGCAACATCTACTGCAACCCCCTCCCCCTCCTCCCCCGCGAGAAAGGGACAACGTCTGAAATATTTATTCCAAATTACAGTTAGAAATGAATTGTGATGATGTCAGCCAAATGGGATACAGATTTACATAAATCACAAGGCTTCCGTCTGAATCCGATTTCACTGCTGTCGTTGTCATTGTACTGTTATCATGTTTGTATAGTAAAACTTCAATGACTCGGAACACCGATGGCTCGTTTACCGTGGTTGAGTCGAACTTGGTTTTGAGTCTGTAGGTAATTCACCCGATAGCTGAAGAAAATATATATTTTGGAATATTTTTTAGACCTTTTCTTATTTTATCATAAAATGCATTTGTGTATAGAATCGTCTCATCGACGCGACTGATGAATACACTCAAGAAACGACTATTTATATATTTGTAGAAGGTCGGAAAGACTTCTCTAAATTATCCCCATTCGCCTTCTGACCTGCCGTTATGATGAACCCTCAGTCGACCGAACTATCCATGTCTAGAATAAATTCCCATGGTCTCAAAGATGTTCGAGCCACTGAAGTTCGACTGTATTTGTATATGTCAGTTTTACAAACACAACATACCGTATTTATCCTAATTACCGCTACATGCGCTTAGATTTTTCAAAATTACTAGAAAAAATCTTGTAGTAAAATAGTCTCCTAATACGGGACACTTTCAAGAAAGAGCAGCAGAGAACTTCATATTACGGTATTTAAACCAAAGTGTCTCTTTCCTAGCAAAAAATAAAAATAAAAAATGAAGAAATTGAAAATTAAGAAAAAAAAGGTCAGCATCAAGAAGGAGCTGGGGACAATTTGTACTTATTGGTATATTCACCATTTCTTTGAATAGTTTAGTATTAAACCGAAGAAAAATTGTCAGGAAGAAAGGAGACATCTTCAGAAACCTTCTGACAAGACCATTGGGGCCACAGTCTGATCAGAATCTTCGCTGGCGCGCATGACCGAAGGTACGTTTTCTGTCGTTGTGGCTCAAATATGAAATGTGCATTTTTAAACACTGCACATATTGTTTGTAAGAGAATGACAGCCTAGCTCCGTTGCTAAACCGGTTTATGGTTTAAAACTTGAAACGCATAATGTCCTTTACAACAACAACAACTGATAATCAGTATTTACACAGAAATTCCTTCAACTATTCACCGCGTACCCATTACCTCTGTTGGATAATGTGAGAATCGCCCATAATACACTTGAAACGCAATGGGCAAATTCAGCTTACGACCAGTTGATGATATTTTTCTGGGAAAATAAGACAAATATTTCAAAATGTCGACTGCAGAATTTTTTTCTTAGCATGCTAGCGATAGCTTTTGCGGTTGAGTCAAGTCAATCAAGTCGTTCGTAAAAGGTATGGATTACGATTAAAAAGAAAAAAAAGCTAGACATGTGTCAAAAGTACACAAATGCCCCCGCGCTTTGCTTTTTGCCCATATGGCTGCAATTACAGTCGACTCTCGTTATCTCGAAATCCAAGGAACTCTATGAAACACTTCGAGATACCCGTACTTCGACATATCAGATTTGCGGAACTGAGGAAAACAATTAATCCAACAACCACCTTTAACAGAATGAATCTTTAATTTGACTCCCAAGTTAGAGATATATTGAAAATATTGTGGAAAAGAAGAGCAATTTCTCCTCTTTTCCACAATATTTTGTTTCCTGTAAGTAGATCTCTGTGTTAAAACAGGGACCAGATTTTCTCTTCGAGATAAGCGGTTATTCGAGATAAGCGAGTTCGAGATAACGAGAGTCGGCTGTATTTTCCAAATGCTCAATCTGACCTGTTATACATTCTGACCCCATGCCTTACCCAGGGTATGACCCAGAGGCAACTTTAGCATAGAGTTGAGGGTTTAGGTCTGGGTTAATGGCATACCAAAAATTCATCGGAAATTTCCTAGCATGAAAGGTACCGAAGTTATGAATCCAAACATGCGGACGTAAATGTCAATGTAAAATCGACCAGCTGTGTCGTACTGATTCATAATCCATAAGTATGATGTTTATACAGTCGACTCTCGTTATCTCGAACTCGCTTATCTCGAATAACCGCTTATTTCGAAGAGAAAATCTGGTCCCGGTTTTAACACAGAGATCTACCAACAGGAAACAAAATATTGTGGAAAAGAGGAGAAATTGCTCCTTAGGAGCAATTTCTCCTCTTTTCCACAATATTTTCAATATCTCTAACTTGGGAGTCAAATTAAAGATTCATTCTGTTAAAGGTGGTTGTTGGATTAATTGTTTTCCTCCGGTCCGCAAATCTGATATGTCGAAGTACGGATATCTCGAAGTGTTTCATAGGGTCGCTTGGATTTCGAGATACTGAGAGTCGACTGAATATCAAATTCTCCTAAAGATATCAGTGGACCATGAAATATTGATCACTGTGACCTACATTTATTTTTAGGTCAAACCGGGTCATTCTGACTCATAATCCGTAAGTATGATGTTTGTACACCAAATAATCTACAAGACATAAGGTAAAATTACTGGACCATGAAATGTAGGTCACAGTGACCTACATTTATTTTGAGGTCAAACTTCGAGGCATAGAATCATAATATATAAGTATGATGTTTATTCATTAAATAATCTTCAAGATACATGTATAATGCAAAATTACTGGACTGTGAAATGTAAGTCACTGTGACCTACATTAATTTGAGGTCAAACTGCGGGTTATACTGACATACTCCAAAAGTATGATGTTTAAACATCAAATATGCTTCAAGATATAAGGCAAAAATCACTGAATCCTAAAATATAGAACTTTGAGGTCAAACTTCAGGTCATACTGACTCATTATCAGCAAATATGATGTTTATATATGGAATACTTTTCAAGATAAAAGGCAAAATCACTGGACCGTGAAAACTCTTCAGGATTAAGGCAAAATTAGTGGACTGCGAAATATAGATCATGTTGATCTTCACTTCATGACTACAAGTCAATGTCACAAGGTTGACCGATGTCTCACCAAGTATAATAGAAAAGCAGAGAATAAACAGCAACAACGTGTTTACAGGTGTCTTAGGTTATGACCTTTAGTCCCTTCCACGGGTATCGACCCTGGGGTCTATGTCATATAATGAAAGCCAACTCTCCAGGATACCTGTGATCCAAATATGAAATATTTCTGATAAGAGGTTGTTGGGATATGAACTTTTGATTTTGAAAAAATGGAAGCTAACCTTCCAGGGTACTTATGGTCCAAATATGAATGCTTTCTGATAAGAGTTTGCTGAGATATGAACTTTTGAAAAACAAATTGAACACACTAGACATGTGTCCAAAGTACAAAATTAATCTGCCCTTTTGACCCCTAGCTCATCCCCTGGGCATGACTTAGTAGCAATTCTAGCATAGAGTTGATGGTTTAGATCTAGGTAAATAGAATACTAAATTGCAACTTTCTAGCAAAAACAGTACCCAGGTTATGATCTCTAAGAGAAACGCAGACGTAAAATTCCACGTAAAATCTGACCAATTATACATTTTTACCAAATAAAGAATATTTTGAGAAATTTTTTTATGATTTTTTTCTCCGAATATAGGCTTTCCATTTCATACAAATCGCCTCTTCATGAAACAATTTGCATGAAATGTCACAAAAGCCCTTTTTTCTAAAACAAAGAAAAAAATTGTATAAAATAACAACAATTTGTCATCTGCTAAATTTGCAACTATAATACCCTCGAACAGAAAACACTCTTCGCTGCAAATGCCTCCACCCACTTAGAAAGAGACCACTCCGGTACAAAAACTTTTCTTACCTGATATATGAATTCCTCAACAAATAGGGTACATGTAGGATGCGAATACGGCATATCTGCTTTGAGTAATGGCCAAGATATAAACAAATATGAAAACGGATAATTATATGGGCCTTCGCTCTCCGCATATGCCCGAAGACACGTCTTCGGGCATATGCGGACAGCGAAAGCCCAGATCCGCACAGTCTGGCCTTCGCTGTCCGCAAACAGAAACATTTGATGCTATAGACTATTTCAATGGAGAGCAAATACCCGGATGTGCAAGATGATGTGAATACGCACATTTTGCGCATGCTCGAAGGCACTTTTTCGCTTGGCATGGCCCATATTACCTTCTCTTTCCGTGGTTTATGATACACTCTTAACATCAGAATAGTGAGGATGTTGATGATCATACTAACTATCATCATCACTATGATATAGAAGCAGAGTAGTGACATTGGACTGGAGATTTCCGATAAATAAGCCATTGTCGTCTGCAATAATATCACGAACGACAGAAAACATGTGACACAAAAGCCCACCCGTGCTCCTGATTCCACCGGAAGGAGGAAAACGAATCCATTGAGAAGTCCTAATAATAATATTGGCAGAGCAATGTTGAATATGAAATAAAGTGGCTGTCTTTCAATAAGGATTGAAAACTTTGCAAAAGTTGACCCACGTGACTGATAAGTAGACGACGAAGTGCTTATAACTTTCCAGACACCGTTCGGTTTATAGCCACACATGTTCCATTCATTACTAATCATCCTGAGGTCGATTGCACTTGTGCTAAATCGCCAGACAGTATATGTGAAGCTACAATTTTGTCGATCAAATGGATAATACGTCATATCCGGTGTACATGAAGCTTTAAGTATAACACGTGGCTGCCATTGTACTAATCCGTTATATATATTAAATCGTAGTTTATAACTCTTTTCCCCAATGCTTTTAACCGTTTCTACAGCATTCAGCAATACCAGAGACGGAGTCCATACTTTGTCGTAATCTATAATTATTGTGCCAGCTGCTGTAAACTTGAATTTTAAATTTCCAAGTTCAGTGGCTTCGTCAGTCCACTCAAGGTAAACGCTTCCACTTATCTCAATTTGACCCCGAACACTATCGTAGTCTTTCAAGGAGTCAAGTACCATTGACATTTTCACCACGATTCCTCTAGACTGGTCTCTCACGGGTATGATGTCAATTAGTGAGGCACCACTGTTGTGATAGAAATTGTATAATGTCAAATAATTCACTTTCGTTGCAGTCCAGCTATTTTTTCTGCTGCAAGATCCAATTTTAGTAGCACAAAAGAAACACGCAGAAAGAAAAATGTAAGTTATATCGAATATCACGTTTGCTCCAATCGTCCTTCTTTCCAACAGAATTCTCATACTTTACAATGATATACATGTGTACGATTAAAACCACCATTTTGTCTCTGTCCTTTTATAAATTATCAGGAGTCTGGACAAATACATATTGATCAAAATTATATTTGTCTTATTTCATGACGAGAATATGGTTCAAAAGCCCATATGTAATGCAACGACATACATATTGTAGTGAATTACGAAAACTATTTGGAAGCAAACTCGGTTCATTTGTGTGATGTTATATTTCTGTATTTATCCTTATTATTCGGACAGCATAATGCTTTACTGTACTTCACCTAAACTTTAGATAAGCGTATTTCACTACTTATTGATGTGTCTAAAATCGATGGTTTTTGACGAGCAATGGAGTCTGATCAGACACCAGGTACTGTGGCGTTTGATCAGGTTCTGCACTGTATGCCCAGGTGTGTCTGTGCCATGAAGTTAGGGTTTATACAGTATGTAATAAATAACATCTGTAGACTCTTTGGTCGTGCGAAAATGTATCTTCGGGATAATGTGGGCGGCTATAGGCCGAGATGAGCTTGCGCATCCCTCAGTCAGATCAGAGCATCATTCGCTGTCCGCAAACAGACAGAATTGGAAACTAAAGATTGTATTAACGGAGGAAATTGGTGGGGCTAAAGACACAAATGAGACTGTGCAGAGTGATCTGAATATGCTCTAAACCCCCTTTTTTCATCAACATGGCTCATTAAAAAAAAACAAAAACAAAAAAAACATGATCTGTCTCTGGTTTGCATGACATTAAGGGGGAATAGATACGATTTTAGGGGATACAACTCTATCAAAATTTGTTTTGCTCCTTCTGAAAAGAGGTCTACTCTAAGAAGAGAAAAAATTGCTCCCAAAAGGACCATTTTTTTTCCCATTTATAGAAGATCCCAATTCAGAAGGGGCTTGGTGTTTAGGAAAGCAAACAGAAAGTCACAAAAGTAACTCCCTTGTAAAACTGGCAGAAAATCTACCAAGTGTATCCAGTCCTCTTAAGTTTATAAAAGGATAAAATGGACCACGCCATGCGAAAACGTTTTCTGGGCATATGCTGACAGCGAAGGCCCAGATCAGACTGCGCGGATGCACAGTCTGATCAGGGCCTTCGCTGTCCGCAAACATAATTATTGGATACTGAAAAATGTTTCAATGGAGAGTAAATACCCGAATGAGACTGCGCATGTGCTGGATGATGTAATCCGCACATTTTGCGATGCTCGAAGGCAGGTTGTCGCTTGATACTGCTCGAATGACAAGACATAGTATTCAGTACCTTCTTGGCGTTTAAAGTAACACTGTGTATGAGGTACACAATAAAGTATGAGACCATCTTATTGTTATTTGGAATGATATTTTTGTAATAGAACCAGGTATATGTAATTATTAAACGCTTGAATGTAACTGTAGAATGGAAGAGGGTAATTAGCCGAGCAACAGAAAGAAACAATAACAATCTGACGTGTGTACAGCTACTGTCCTTTCGACATCTTTCAGAAAGTCGTTTTTTGCTTGGCGCTTTACATAGAAGAAGTAAATTTGCAAACTTTTGTCATGATTTAATGCAAAACCATTTGTCGTAACTACCTATGTGCAAAAAGTTTTATTCTAGTCAGTGGTTTTTAAAAAATCCAATATTTTCCCTTTTTCCCACAGTAAAAATGAATGAAAATTATGCAGAAATTTGCAGGGTAGATAAATTGGAAGCAGTTTTTCAACAAGTTCTGCTTGTTCAATTTTTCTGAAATTTTCACAATATTGTTGTGAAACATCAATAAATCAAATTCAGCAAAGTAAAGTAAAAAATATTTACTAAGACAAAAATTTCAAAAAATCACTTTACTATAGAAATTGCATAGGTCAGACCAACTTTTGGCGATAAATTTAATTTTAGGGTACATATTTGAGAACAAAACACAGAAACAGAAAAGACAAATGGTTTCTGATAAGATATAGTCAATCAGAACAAAATATTTTCATTTAAGATAAAACGCCAAGCAAAAAACGTCTTTCCGAGAGATGTCGAAAGGACAGTAAGTCTCAGATCACACTTCGCAGTAGACAGAGTTTATTTGTTTGTTTTGATCGATTACGAAGAAATAATTCACTAGTGTTCTAAGGCTTGCGCGTAAAAAAATGAGTGAGCGAAGCGAACGAGTTTTTTTACAAGAAAGCCTCAGAACACGCTGAATTATTTCTCCGTAATCGATCAAAACAACCAAATAAACTGTTTATTACATTTTCTTTCATGTTTTACCTTTGGATTTTCATATTCAGCCGTTACGATTTCCTACCAAAAGAGTTCCAGTCAGTGCATGAATTTCAGGAGGCATAGTTTAGTTTGAAAATCAGTCGCCATCTTGTTTTCGACGTTATTTTCACTACACATTTTGGATTACTGCTGTTGTCTTCATTGTTTCAATGACAGATGCCGATCCCGCTTTGATTTTTTGAACTCCTCTAACTTCTCTGTTTCTGAACAAAACTATGAAGTGTTGGTATGCGTTTTCTTAGTTAGAACATTTTGGTAACAAGATTATTTCAATTTGCCGAAACTTTTTAAGTTTGTCTTTCCAGCGCTTCACATGTTTAAAAGCACTGAACGTCGACACCATGGCGTTTTTGTTTTGTTTGGTGACGTAGTTATGATGTCAGAAGCGCACATTGGCGTGTTAACAATAAAAAAAGAGAAAATTTACTCTTTTTTAGTGATTACCATAAAAATTATCATCCCGTGTAATGAAAACATTAAAATTTTCACTCGTGATCACAGCAAAAGAGTAAATATCCTTTATGTATTATCAATAGTGTTTCAAACAAACATGTTTACTTGGCAATGCTTTCCTATTATACACATACCACCATGTAAAATATATACGTGGTAGAGAATTGTGCTCCGACAAAGGCGCAATGGTTGATACAAGTTAAAATGTCACTCAAAACAAAAGAAAAAATTATATCTTCATTGAGAGTTAATTTTCCGGCCTAATCGGCTTGTAGGTTTCACCATTACAATTTAATATATAAATGGGTATGTATAATTCTATGAATGTTTAATGACGAATTCCTATGTTTAGCATTGAAATCAGTGTTCCCAATATGTTGTAATGGTCAGTAAACAGTCATCTGTTTATACACAGTACAAATAGGCATGGCAGTCCATGATTGAAATGAAACAGGTGTTCACTCATACGTATACCTTATTGCCGTATTGTCATAGTAACCCCACATGCGTAGCTCTCAATACGCAGGTTACGTATGTGCGTAAGTAAAATATATCTTATTTGGGATATAAGCTAACATATTTTCCCTCTTATCATAAGGGCTGCACTTAAAGGAAAGCATTTTCTCCCCAAATCCTTTCCTTTAAGAGTAGTCATCATTTTGGAAGCGATAAAGGTATACTTTTTCTAGACTTTTCTTGGGTGTGCGTAAAAATAGTCCCGTTCTGGTTACGTCGTTGTAAACATGTAAACGTACATACTATAATCAAACGATCAAGCTGACAGGACAGTTTGGTCTGTCAAACACACACACACACACACACACACACACACACACACACACACACACACACACACGCTATTTTCGTTGAGAAACACGTCTTATATACATACACTAACTACATATACTAAATAGCAAACCAATATATTATGTTTTCAGAGATTTCTACGGTCATTCTCTCCCTTCCGCTGATTCAAGAAGGGCTGTTGTCAGTTTCAACCGAAAGAATGTGCACAATACTGGTTAACTGCTTAGAGAACTAAGCCTGCCCAGTATTAGTGTGGTTAGGTAAACTGACCGCGCTTGACATTACTCCATGTGGTTGACAAAAACATAGATTGTGGGTACTCGTTAGAACCGCCGCATCGAGGGTGTTCTAACGAGTACCCACAATCTATGTTTGAAGCAGAAATAAAAAAAATATCCGAATTTCTATCTTAAAGTTTTCATTTTTTGGTGGTAAAATTTTCAGTATATTTGAATAGGCTTGTTTTCGTAATGAATTCAACAAAACTGTGGGAACTATATAGACACCCGACCTTGCCCGCGACCACTTGCACAGTTGCCGCAGACTTCCCAGGCAGTTCCTCTGTTGCAGTTCTTTGTTCGTAAGCCGGTGGTTTCAAATGTGACGTTTGTTTTATCATTGGATATTCCTCATCTTTCATTCGTTTTGGTGTCTCGGGAGGGCTGTGCTTCGTGATTGTGACATTTCATGGGTGTCTTCACTTACATCATTTTAAGTTGAAGCCCATCGAGGGCACTTAAAATATAAAATTAGATTGTTAATGTCTCTTCTGCCTTTAAAATGTATACCTACTTGTATTTACTTGTTATATGGAATCCACTTTTATTTTTGGAACTTCCAAACACTTTACATACTGAGCAACTGATCCACTGCGCTCGTCGAATATGAGTTTTATTGAACAGTGTTTTCTTAGAGTTCTCTGAATGACACGTCAGATAGGATTCGTTTTGTTTTCGTTGAGCAAGCGCATGTATACAAGGAATTCTCCGGACACAGAGGTTGTTAAAATTTGGAAATATTTAAAATCTGAGATTTAAACACGTTTCAACAGACAACTCCAGACATCAGAAAAAAAAGTATGGGAAGAATATGATGTATTAATTAACCCTTGAACTCGGATATACCCTGCCTTTGCAGACAGTGTAGATCCAGATCAGTTGGCTTCTAAGGAGCCAACTGATCTGGATCTACAGTTTTTGCCATTCTGATTGGCTGAAAATGTGAAAAGGACGTGGCATCTTAATTTATTCAGCAGGACAAGGGTTAACTCTTATTGCTTAGCAGACAGATGCAGTCATATACGGTTTAGCGGGAAGATACAGTTACACATAAAAATTGTTTCAGCATTGCTCTGTCTAAGATGGGTTTTAAAATGTTTCAAAACTACAATCATTAGTTTAAAAATAATATAAAGAAAGCTTTTGAAACATTGATTCGATGTGAAAAAATAACTCCCAACAAAATAAAAGCCTTGTATTCGTAGTATTTATGTCCCTTAAACAAGACCAGTGTGAAACATAAAGTTCTCGTGTGTCAATATTAGCATATGAGCCGGGCCACAGTATTTCCTGCAAAAGTGAAGACTCAGATTAGCATGTGCATCCGCGTATGCCGATCAGTTTTCGCTGTCCGCCTGAAGACGCTTTGGCTCCTTGGCTACCCAAGAGTAGCCTGAGAAATAACTGATCAGACTGCGCGGATGCTCAGGCGGATCTTGGTATTAATATCGCACGTAATATTGTAGGGAACGATGTCCCAGCTAGCATTCTACGTAAATCTACATCGGGCCGTCATCGGCCCGTCAGCTACCCTGACGGGCCGATGACGGCCCGATATAGATTTATGTAGAATGCTGACTGGGTATGCCCCTGCTCATGTTTCTTGTATATATTTTACATGTACGTGGGTAGAATGTATGGTCAGGGCGCATATATAAAATAATAAACACATAATTTTCTGTCGTGTGCTGTTTATCTAAGACTCCAATAATATAGGGAATTCTAAATACGAATGAAAGAAAGAAAGAAAGAAAAGAACGTGTTTTTTTCCTGTTTTTCTACAGTTATACATGTTTTTAAATGTATAGACAGTGCTTTATAATTATGAAAACAATATTTGCTAAAGTACATGTGTTTACCATGTAAATTTAATTCTTATTGTTCATTGTTACTGAGAACAATTAAAATGTAATATTATTTTAATGTAATATATATATATCGCGCCCGATTTTTGAACGCTAATTTATGTTTCTTTATATTATTTCCTGCATTGTGCTTTACTTTATTTCTCATATAATTACTCCTATGCAGTAGAGAATTTATAAATCTAAATAAATGGTGTAGTGGTTAGCACGTCTGCCCGGCAAGCAGGAGGCCCGTGGTTCGATTCCCGGTCCCGGCGCGACCAATTTTTGAACGCTAATTTATGTTTCTTTATATCATTTCCTGCATTGTAAAACATTGATAAAACAAGTTCATGATACCGTTAACATTGCTTAAGAAGTTTACCAGTTAGAATTTTATTTCGATTATTAAAGTCACTGACTTGGCTAGATACTCTAGCAAACCGAGAATAAACTGAGAAATATATACACCACAGGATGTAGCTCGAGGAAAACGCCATTCCAAAACGGAAATCTTACAAGTATTCCCGTTTGTCACGAAGCGGGGTTGGAGGTTTGAGATTCAAGAATTTCATAAGAAGTATGTTTTGGCTCCGACAGACAAGGCCGCTAACAATGTTGTCGTTGTTTGATGGCTCCACTATGTTAACACTCTTCAGCAAGAGTTTGATGGTACTAAGGCCTATGAACTACAACATTTGACTGAAGAGAGGTCTGTAGTTAATGACCATATCTGTTATTCAGCCACCAAGTTTGCTGTATCTAAAGGCCAAGACAAGCTTCCTACGTTATATTGGTTACCTAAACTTCATAAAAGACCTTACAAAGCACGGTTTATTGCAAATTTAAGCTCTTGTACCACCACTGAACCTTCTAAATTATTAACTTCATGTCTTACTGCCATCAAAAAACATGCAATTAAGTATTGTGACAAAGTTTTTGAAAGATCAAGGAGAAATCTGTTTTGATCTATAAAAAATTCGAATGAGGTTTTAAATAAATTGAAATCCAGACAATTTCGTGCTTTTAGTCTGTCTACTTATGATTTGTCCACGCTTTACACTACACTCCCTCATAATGTTATAAAAGAAAAACTAAATGATTTAAATGAATGGACATTTCATAAAGAAGATTCCCTCTATCTTGCATGTAATGTAAGAAATGCTTTTTTCACCTCTGAAGTGCATAAAAATTACACATTATGGCAGAAAGTGTGTGTAGCTCTCACCTTTCTACCTAACAATATTTATATAAGATTTGGTACTAAGTTATATAGACAAATTGTGGGTATTCCGATGGGTACGAATTGCGCACTCCTTGTGGCTGATTTGTTCTTGTATTGTTATGAAAGAGACTTCATGATGTCCCTTTCCGTTGAAAACCAATCTGAAATCATTGAAGCTTTTAGCTCGACTTCAAGATATTTGGATGATTTATTGAATATTGACAATACCTACTTCGACGGTTTAATCAGTCAAATTTACCCCCAGAACTTCAGTTAAATAAAGCTAATTCTTCTGATACCGAAGCCGCATGTTTGGATTTACATTTATCTATTGAAGATGGGTTTGTTTCCTGCAAAATTTATGATAAACGCGTTGATTTTAATTTTGAGATTGTAAATTTTCCTTTCTTGGATGGTGATGTTCCTCGTGCGGCATCCTACGGTGTTTATATTTCACAATTAATTCGATTTGCTAGAGTGTCTAGTTATGTAACTGACTTCAACACTCGTGATAAATTGCTAACTGCTTAACTTCTTAATCAGGGTTATCGGTATCATAAACTACGTAAAGCCTTTTCTAAGTTTTATAGACGTCATTCCGATTTAGTTTCTAAATTCAATGTTGGACTTAAATCTCTTATGCAATAAGGCCTATCGGAACCCGAATTTTATGGTGACTTAGTATATAAATTCAGAAAATATATGCTAGCAATGACTTCAGTACCCAATTCCGTAAAATCATTCTTCGATATAAAAAGATCGGGTACAACATAAATGTTATACGACAGACTGCATGCATGGTTGTTAACCCAATCACGGTTAATAGCTTTGCTTCCTCTTTAATTGCACGCCGGCGGGTTAAGCCTCAGATTCTATGATGGTTCCAGCGTAAAGGCTAACTTGAAATTTAATTTTGGGTAATGTTGGTTGCTCTATCTTTGGACGGGCCAACCGGAGTCTTATTGTTGGTTTTCTTTTGCTCTAGCATTTCAGTTGTTTCGTGCTGTCGAGTCCTCATCCTTGTTTCATCTCTGTAATTTGTTGATTTTTTTTATGTTCTCGGAGATGTAGCACTGATGAGTTAGGAAGCCTTCATGCGGACTGAACAAATTATGTGTCTAAACCGCGGCAGAAGTAAAGGCGAGGATTGTGGCCACATAAAATTGATTTAAGCCCCGCCCCCCCCCCCCCCCCCCCCGCCCTCCCGACCCCCCAGTGAAATACTTTTCACTGACCGTTCCAAGGCGGTTCTTCTGTCATGGTTTATTTTTGTTATAGTTCGTCTTTGAATGTATGTGTCGCTTACATACTTTTTTTTTTTGATAGCCATTTGGCCACTTTGTGGGAAAGTAACTGTCCGTTTGGCTTTCTGCTAGTGATGTTTCCATTAGGGTCCATTTATTTCGTGTTTGTGTTTCTTTCCTTTTGATGTCTCTGATGGGAGGTGTGGGATAACTGTATCGATTCCTGATCATTGCCTTCCTTTCTATTTTGCTGTGGTCGTATAGATTTATAAAAGTTTCATAAGTAAGTACTTCGCGTTTTGTCTATTAAAATAAATCAAGTCTTTTAAACACTTTCATTGGTTTAATTTCTGATCGAAAAATAGAATTACCTGCTCAGAGACTAATCCTGGAGAGACAGACCTGTGCAACTCCAGTCAATTCTAACCAAAGATTAACACACTGCTGGACATTGTGCTTATTTAAAGCCATTATCACTCCTCAAAAGTTTTTTTTTTAACATCTGCAAAAGGACAAAACACCAAAAGAATGCTGAGACTGCAAGCAGAAAGCCCACATGATTGACATGATTGACAAGAACTATACCTTGTTCCCAAATGATTGACTTAACAATGACTGACTTAACATTATATTGTTGTCTTCTTTCAGCGACAGGTTCCATACCTATTTATAATCGTGACTTCAGCATTCTTTAACCCATTTATTTTCAGTGAACTCTCACATCATGAACTTTGGATGGGTCCATTATATAGTCAAAGGGTTTTATATATAGAAATCGTCATAGTTGCTTTTATTATTGAAACTTTCCAATGTAACTGCAACAGTGTAGACCCTGATCGGACGCCGCATTCTGCGGCGTCTGATCTGGGTCTACACTGTTTGCAAATGACCCTTTTATGGGACGCTAGGCACAAATGGGTTAAGTACATCAGGTTTTGCACATGTGATTCTGATGTTTTAACCCGTGTCCTGCTGAACCCGGATATACCCTGTCTTTGCAAACAGTGCAGATCCAGATCAGTTGGCTTCTGAAGAAGCCAACTGATCTGGATCTGCACTGTTTGACATTAAGTATGTGAATTTATAGCAACAATCCTGATCAAGTAATCTAATTGGCTGTAAAATTGGAAGTGGGCGTGGCATCTTAATTTATTCAGCAGGACAAGGGTTAAAGGGCACTAAATACTTTCAAAAATCCATTGTTAAGTATCAATGTTTTTGAATGAGTCCCAATATAAACAATAATGTATACATTTTTGGAATATATTATAGCTTTTGTAGTTAATATTATATTTTGATATTTTTAAAGAATAAATTGGTACGTTTGCAACCTTCACTTTACAACCCATCAACATCGGTTTACTCATATAAGCCACCTGCCTGTGTAGATCGTATGTTACACGTTTGTCATAAACTGCAGCAGCGATTACATCAGATGTTGGCTTTAAACCCAGAAATGATGCATTAGCATCAGATGTGTTAGTTCCAATTAACTAGAGTTCTTTTGGATAATTTTGTCAAATAAAGTAATCATTATCAGTATCTAGTACTTCATCGAAATATAGAGACGTTGAATTGAATATACCAATAATATTGGCCTGATTTTCGCGAGAAAGCGACTATATAAGTCTCTTTCATAAGCGAAAACCAGGCGACTAATGGTCCTGTTGCTCACCTGAGACTGTTTGTTCTGATCGAGCAAGTTTATTGTAACATTTTTAAAGACTGAACCATATGGGTATGGTAGCCGGTACAGTCTGAAAAACCTTTGGTCTTTGTATCCTATAGTAACTTGGTGTCTTCGTGTCTGAGATGGGCTTCGGCTAGTGATTGTGGCACTCCCTGGACTTTTCTCTTACCTTTTTTGGCATAAAATTAAGCTTTAACTAATTTTGCGAAACAGACACTTCACATAAAATATGGCTTTGATAAAGCTACATAACAAATATCAAAGGCCTGAGCCTTCTAGTTTTACACAAGAAGAGTTTTAAAGTTTGTTTTTTTTTCACATATGAATCTATGTAAAACTAGTGACCCCTTAAACAGAATCATTTGTTTTACTCCAGGGATATAATGTATAGTAGAGGTCCATTAGATGAAGCTACATACCAAATATTGAGTACCTGGGCCTCCTAGTTTCAGACAAGAAAAGTTTTAAAGTTTTCCCCTATATTAGTCTATGTAAAACAAATTACCCCTGGGGCGGGACCACTTTTTATCCCAAGGCAATAATTTTTACAATCTTGGTAGAGGTCTACTAGATGAAGCTACAAACCAAATATCAAAGGCCTGATTCTTCTAGTTTCATACGAAGATTTTTTAAGTTTTTCCATTTATGTGTTTATGTAAAACAAGTGGTCTTTGCCCGGTGACCTGTTTTACCCTGGGGCTTTAATTTGAACAATCTTAGTAAAGGCCTACTACATGAAATTACATATCAATTACCTTTTTACTCCAGGGCCAAAATTTGAACAATATTGATACAGGTCTGTAAGATGACACTACATACCAAATATGAAAGGTCTGGTCCTTCGGGTTTCACACAAGACGAATTTTTAAAGTTTTTACCTACATGTGTCTATGTAAAACAAGTGAGCACCGGAGCGGGCCATTTTTTGACACCAGGGCTTTAATTAGCTAAAGCTACATACCTGATATCAAAGGCATAGGCTTTCTACTTTCAGACAAGAAATGTTTTTAAAGCTTTTCGCTATATGAATCTATGTAAAACAAGTAATCCCTGGGGTGGAGCCATTTTTAACCCCAGAGCTATGATTTGAACAATCTTGACAAAGGTTTACAAGGTGAAGCTGCATACCAAATATCAAAGGCCTGAGCCTTCCAGTTTCAGACAGGAAGATTTTTTGAAGTTTTGCCCATAGTAGTCTATGTAAAAAATGCCCTTTCCTTAAAACAGCTAGGTTATCATTTAGTCAAATTTTATTGCGCCTATGTCTCCAATGTTGCATACTAAGCCCCAGGACCATTGGCCCTTTGGTTTCGGAGAAGAATATTTTTAAAGTGTCTTTGACATATATGGGCACGGCGGCCATCTTGATAATGTGACCCCGGCCCATGAAGGCTCCATATGAAATTTGGCTTTGCATCATGAAAACATGCCTATATAATTTTGACCCCCTTAAACCCCACTTTTATATAGTAAAACTGTGGTTTACAGGGGTATACATTATTTTTGTTATTTCTGCTCAAAAACATAGATTGTGGGTACTCGTTAGAACCGCCTCGACGAGGCGGTTCTAACGAGTACCCACAATATATGTTTTGATCAGAATTGTGAAAAAAATGTCATTTTTTTATCTGAAAACTTTCAGTTTTTGGAGGTGAAATTTTCTATATATTTGAATAGGCGTGTTTTCGTAATGGATAAGCCCAGTGGTGTATGAGGAGGACGTTTGAAGAATGTGTGGGTTTCCCCTGTATGAGTCTATACAGAACAAGTGACCCCTGGGCGGGTCAATTTTTAATCCCAGGGCTGTAATTTGAATAATTTTGATAAACGTCCATAAGATGATGCTACATACCAAATATCAATGTATAAAAATGACTTTTCCGTAGAAAAGGTCATGGTCAACCTAATGTCGTCATTTTTTCAAACAGTGTTGGGCCCATGTCCGAATGCTGCTTACCAATCCTCAAGACCATTGCACCTTTTGTTCCGGAGTAGAAGAGTTTTAAAGAGTTTTCACCATATATGTCATGTGACCCAGATGTGGCTAACTAATTTTCGTTTCCCCGGCCCATGGAGGCTCCATAAAAAATTTGTCTTGTTGTTTGTGGTTTCTGAGGAGAAGATGTTTGAAGAGTGTGAATGACGGACGGATGGACGGATGGACGGACGGACGACGGAGCCTGTCTATACTATAAGTTCACATATGAGCCTAAATGCTCAGGTGAGCTAAAAAGCATGTTTGGTGAAGACATTTTTCTTTTATGACGTTCAATTTTTAAATCAAGTCTTTTATCATGAAAAATCATATGTAGACGAAGTAGACGCGCAGAAATATGTAAATTTAAGGTTATTTAAAAAATATGCGAGGATATTTTACAGACCAAAAGTAATTTACTGTACATCCATATACTGTCTCACAGTATTTTAACCCATTTATGCCGAGTGGACTTTTTTACCTTAACTCTTTAGACAGCGCCATTTCCTATAAAAGGGGTGTCTGGATAGTTTTTATTTTCATCATGTTTTGTAGAAATTTCAGATCTTAATGCAAACGGTGTAGACCCTGATCAGACGCGGCGTTCCGCGGCGTCTGATCTGGGTCTTCACTGTTTGTCAATGTCCCTTTTATGTGACGCTAGGCTTAAATGGTTTAATAGCTGTAAGACAAAGTAAATAAGTGAACTCACGAACTGATACAATCAGATCCACATCAAGTTCTCAACATCAAAGGGAAAGACAGACAAATACAATTAAACAGCCATAAAAAGAACAGATGGCAAGCAGCGTTGGCAACTCGTTCCCAAAAAGGTGGCAACTCTGTTACCGAAACTAAATTCAATATATCTTTAACTCACATAATTGTAAAAGGAAAACATTTGTACGTGAAACACAACAGAACATTTAACAAAATGTATTCCAAGGAACGGTCCGTAATAGATTTCTGAGCTTGACGGGATCTCTACCCCTCGCCCTCATCTTCTATTGTGGTAAAAAAAAAAAAAAAAAAAAAAAAACAAAACAAGAGGACCATGATGGTCCTATATCGCTCACCTGAGCGAACAGCTTTGCAAACTTACTGTTGCAGTTTCAGCCAAGTTCACTGCTCTAAGATTTTTGTATAAATTTTATAGCCCTACTCCTCAGCGGGCATGTTTTTTTCATGCATCATGATGGCTTGAACTGAATCTTGAAAGAAGGTCACCAAAGGAATAATTTTGCCAAGTTATATTGAAATTGGTCCAGTGGTTTCTGACAAAAAGATTTTTGAAGTGTTTTATATAGCTATATAGGGAAAATAAGCCCCACCCACTAAGGGCCATGTTTTTTGACAAATCATGACAGCTTGAGCAAACTTGGTAGAGGGCAATCAAAGGAACACTCCTGCCAAGTTTTAATGAAATCGGTTCAGTGGTTTCCGACAAGAAGATTTTTAAAGTTTTCTATTTAGATATATAGGGAAAATAAGCCCCTCTCCAAGCAGCCATGTTTTTGACGAATCATGATTGCTTGAACAATCTTGGTACAGGGTCACCAAAGCAACATTCCTGCCAAGTATTATTGAAATCGGTCGGTGGTTTCTGACAAGAAGATTTTTAAAGTTTTCTATATAGATATATAGGGAAAATAAGCCCCGCCCCCCTGGCGGCCATGTTTTTTGATGAATCCAAATGGCTTGAACAATCTTGATAGAGGATCACCAAAGGAACGTTTCTGCAAACTTATATTGAAATCGGTCCAGTGGTTTCTGACAAGAAGAGTTTTTAAGTTTTTAGTTAAAAATCTATTTTTAGCTCCTGTGACCTAGATATGCAATGGACCGGAACCATTTGAACAACTTTGAAACTGTGAAGTTTGGTCAAAATTCAATCAGTGGTTTAGGAGGAGATGTTGTTTAAACATTGTGGACGGACAGACGGATGACGACAACGAGGTTTGGTTTATTAGTGTAAAAAGAAATATGTAAATCGATTATTTTGGACATATTCAATTTCCAATCATTTAAAGTTTTGAACTAAGCATACTTACGTTTGCACCAACGTTTGCACAATTCCTTTAAGCGTCTGCAATTTGTAAGCGACATTTGTTGAAGTAAATATAAAAAGGAACTCTATATCTCGGTCCTTTAGAGATAATAGACGAAACTCTGCTATCGAAAATAATTTTCAAATTACCAGTGATAACTTGACCAGCACAGGATTACAGAATTTATGTTCTTTTCATTTACAAGAAGCGGGGGCGTTAACTTCAAATCACGGTATGTATCAACTTCCTGAAGAAGATGTTAACATGGTTTGTATCAATGTGTCTGAAGAAGATGTTAATTTGAATCGCGTCCAGGGCCCGGTTGTTCAAAGCGTCGTTAGCTTTACGAGCTCGTTAAGGGTCATTTCGTTAACTGTTTTAGCGGATTCAATATACAGTATTTTGATAAATTTTGCTGAAAAAATGTGAGTAGCTTTTGCACTGCAAAAGCTACTCACATTTTTTTCAGCAAAAAATTTCAGCGTATTTGGGTATCACTCGCTGTAAATTTTAACGAATCGTTAACTAACGATGTCGTTAGCTTTGAACAACTGGGCCCAGATTGCAAGAATGTTGTTGGTTCTGTAACCGTCCTATAAACAAGAAATTTGCGTTTACCCTTACCGTTCACTCGAACATCATCTGGATTTTCTTTTTCTAATGTCAAAAAGAAAGAAAGAAAAGAAAACAAAAAAACATCAACTGGTGATATAGAAATATTTCCCTGATATATATTATCATTTAAGAAATAGTATAAGAGATGGCCTCGAAGAGCCACACTCACACATGATAGCCTACCAATAATACCAAAAGGAAGAACATACAAACCATGAAAGACAGTAAACATACCACAAACCAAGGAAAAGCAAAGTATTACCAAAACACGCCTATATTTAAATATATTGAAAATTTCACCTCTAAAAACTGAAAAATTTCAGATAAAATAAAACTGATATTTTTCACATTTCTTCTCAAAACATAGATTGTGGGTACTCGTTAGAACCGCCTCGCTGAGGCGGTTCTAACGAGTACCACAATCTATGTTTTCGAGCAGAAAATAAGAAAAATAATGTATACCCCTGTAAACCCCAGTTTTACTATATAAATGTGGGGGTTTAAGGGGGTAAAAATTATACAGGTATGTTTTCGTGATGAACCAACTATTAAGCTTCATATGTTTTAATGATTTTGATTCTAAAAGTTACATTTTTATCGTAAATGTTTTTTCACTAATTGAATCGAAAGGTCTTGAAATATATATATATATATATATATAATATATATATATATATATATATATATATATATATATATATATATATATATATATATATATATATATATATATATATTTCATTACTGATGTCTACAGAATATCAATCTAAGTCGACCATATTATTGATACTAAACCGTCAACCATAAACAGATGATGCGATGGTACACTCGAACTCTCGTTCCTGTATGAGCTCTTTGCTTCCAAGGGCAAACTTTTAAAGATTTTATTTGACGTCATAGTCCATTTGACACTTCTATATGCCCCATACATAACCTAGAAATGTTGAGTACAATGAAGTTTTTTTGTTTCTTTGCACTGTTCTGGTGTTCTAGAGCAAATATAGCTTGGTTGTCAAAAGGGCAAGTCTGGGCAACTCATATAATTTGCATAAATCCAAGATGGCCGCCAGTCGCCATCTTGAGAAAGTAACTTTTTTAAATGAATGCCACGGAATGGTAAAAAAATAGGTATTTTTAGGGGTTTTCTGATATGCAGAATCCAATTCTGATGTTATTGTTTCATTTTGATGTTCCAGAATAACCAAATCCAAGATGGCCACCAGCCGCCATCTTGAAAAATTACTTTTTAACTAACTTTCATAGATTGTCAACTAATTTTCATAGAATGTTATGAAATATGTCTATTTAGGGTTTTTCTAATAATACTATGCAGAATCCAATTCTGATGTTATTTGTCCAGTTTGTTGTCCCGGAAGAACCAAATGCAAGATGGCCGCCAGCCGCCATCTAGAAAAACGACTTTAAACAAATTGCCATAGAATGAAGTATGTCGTCTTAGGGATATTCTGGTATGTAGAATACACTTTGACTTTTTTATTCGGTGTTTTTATGTCCCTGTATTACCGCAGCTAGTCGCCATCTTGAAAAATATAATGTTTCAGCCACCAGTAATTAATATAGAGTGCTGTATAAAGTCTTTCTTAGGCTTCTTGTGTATGTATGATCCAATTCTTATGTAATTTAGAAAAGATAAAACATGTTACTTTTAAAATATAAAGCTCAAATATTTTTCTATTGTATTAGAACTCTAGATCATCTAACAAAATAGCCCCAATATAGTATACACATAGTAATTATCTATAGTAGATATCATAGGTATATAAGTTCAATGCAAGCCACTTTAAATCAGGTGGCGCCTCTATGTGACTCAGTTACCTGGTAGCATTAAAAATCTGAACAGTCATTCAGTCTTTCAATCAGGTGGGCTGGGTGGCCTGGTGGTTAGTGCATTCGACTTTCAAGTTGGATATCATGGGTTCGAATCCCGCTCGGGTCGAGACAATTTTCAGACCATTAATACGCGTAGATCATACTCGATGTGCCCTGGGTTGAGTATAACGTGGATAGGACAGCGCCTGGTGACAGACAGCGGCACCAAGTGTGCATGGGTGATCCATGAAAGCAAGGCTGTACAAATACATGTACATAACAATCGCCGCTGCCTCTATGTGCCTCGGGTGCCTGGTAGCGTTAAAAATCCACACAATAACAACTTTAAATCAGAGGGTGGGCTGGGTGGCCTATAGTGGTTAGCGTACTCGTTTCAAGCGGAATATCGTGGGTTTGAATCCCGCTCGGGTCGAGACAATTTTCAGAACATTCGTACGCCTAGCTCATACTCGACGTGGCCTAGGTTTAGTAAAAAGTGGACAGGGCTGGGCATTGGTGACAGACAGTGGCACCAAGTGTGCATGGGTGATCCATGAAAGCAAGGCTGTACAATATCATGTACATAACAATTGTCGCTGCCTCTGTGAGCCTCGGGTGTCTGGTAGCGTTAAAAATCCGCACAACAACAACAACTTTATATCAGACCTGCAACAGATTTCATAGAAATATATAAGGTATATATATTTATTCTATAGAGTCGAAGATGTGCCGGAAATATTGGCTTTCCTACGTGGAATTAAGTTCCTTAATTGAGTTTAGACAAACCACCATGCAGCGCTTATAGTCTGGTATAGTTGACCTTTCGCGGGGGTTTCTGAGAGCCTTATCTCACATGTCTTTGTCGGTTTGGTGCGCGCCAAAGCAGCAGCTTTTTCTTTACGAATTTAAATTAATTGGTGTTTATAGAGACGTTTTTTTGTGTTTATAGAGACGTTCTTTAATATATTAGTGTGTAAATGACATTGTCGTACTTATATTTACTGTGCTGTGTTTCCACGTTGTGTTTCCTTTTTATATATGAAACAATGGGTGACAGTGACACTGAAGAAATGCCCCATAACAGCACAGAGACAGAGAGCTTCAATTTTGACGAATGGGCAACGGGCCTAGGATTAAGCAGAAAAGTAACTCAAATACTGCGTCAAGAGGAACTAAGTTCTAAGACATCACTCAACTTATAAAGCTGAAGGACTTGAAAGAGCTAGGTCTCCCTCTGGGATCCGTGAAAATCATAGAAAATGAAATTCACATTTGGAATAAAGGTCAGAACACTTCGGACAAATTAGGAAACAGTGAAAAGGACATGAATATTAACGCAGAGATACTGGCTGGGGCAGGTAAGACTCTTGATGTTCTTTTAAATGATCAGCTGCCCCTATCAGATAATCCTACATGTAAACCTGTGCTATTCGGACAAATGGACCCTCGCACGATCCTTACTTTAAAATCCCAGACTAACAAGGCTGTGCATATCACACAATTCCTTCCTGAGAAATGTAAACGTAGACGACAGAGCAGACGTAAAGAATTTGTTCTTAAATCGGGGTCCGCTAATTCGGAAACTCTTGTGTTAAAGGCCGATGAGGAACATCCATATCTGGGAATTTTTATAGAAGAATGGGGTGCGGCAAATATGCGCCTGTTAAATCATTTACTGGCTACACAAAAACTTAGAAGGAATGGCATTGAGTTCTATTTGGCGTATACTACAAAAATCTTTGAATTCGCCGAGAAATATGAATGGAATAGTGTTTTGAACTATGACTATGCGTATCGTGAACTGCAAGCTGAGCACCAATTCCAGTGGGGAACCTTTTCACCTAACATGGAACTACAGTTACTTGTCCCAAAGCGCCCTCGTCAGGGTGCGAATATTGCCGCTCAGCCGTACTTACCATCTGAAGACTGCAAGCTATTTAAGGCTAGGGGTTCATGCCCTTTCGGAAGCTCATGTAAATATCGCCATATGAAAGCAAAAACACCTAATGAGCAGATGTCCGAGCCCAAAGGACCAAAAAACATGTAACGGGCCGCTCTACAGCATTAAATTACGAAGCTTGGGAGGAGGAGCTTCCACAGGACCACCAGCATCGTGAATTCTTACTCTCAGGAATAAAAAATGGCTTTCACATCGTTGATCCCGACAACATAAAAGAATTCGTTGAAATGGATAACTATAGGTCAGCTACTGATCAAAGTGTGCGCGCGCAGGTCGAGGACCAAATTTTAACTGAAATTGAAAATGGGCGGTATAGGATCGTGAGTGATAAGTCTCATATAGTGTCGGCTCTTGGCGCTATCCCAAAGAAAAACTCCCCTAAAATGCGTTTAATTCATGATGCTTCTAGACCCTGTGGATATGCCTTAAATGACTACGCCTCCACAAATCATTTTAAATATCAATCTCTCCAAGATGCGGTTGATTTAGTGACTCCGGATTGTTATTTCGCCAAAATTGACCTCGCTAATGCATATCGGTCTGTTAAATTACATCCTTCAAACTTCAAAGCTACTGGGTTAAAATGGCAATTCAAAGGTGAAAAAACGTTTACTTACTTGATTGACGAACGGCTCCCATTTGGAGCTGCTAAGTCCCCAGAGATTTTTAATCACATTACTCAGGCCGTCCGAGAAATCATGGCGAGGAAGGGATATAAAACAATTGTGTGTTACCTTGATGATTTCCTGATCGTGGCTCAGTCATATGATGAATGTTTGGAGACCTTAAATGAACTCCTGCGTCTCCTGAGAAAACTTGGATTTCACATTAATTACAGCAAAATAGAGGGTCCCACGTGTGAACTTGTTTTTCTTGGAATACTTCTAAATTCTGTAAATATGACCCTAACAATACCGGAGCCCAAACTGACTGAGATCGAAACTTCAATGAAGCGTTTTCTGGTATCCCGGAAAGTTTCAAAACGTGACATTCAAAGTTTAGTAGGCAAACTAAATTGGGTTACTCAATGCATATACGGGGGCAGATTTCACCTACGGAGGTTAATTAACAAATCTAACAAGCTTCGTAAACCTTGGCATAGGACACTTGTTACACGTGACATGAAGCTGGATCTACTTTGGTGGCTTAGTTTTATGCGTACTTTCAATGGCACTATGCCTATGGTGGACTGTAGACCGGCCACGCCGGTGTCGATCGATGCCTGTAAATTAGCTGGAGGGGCTTTCTGTCACGGAGATTTCGTGCATACCCCTTGGACTAAAGAACTCTTATCTCTCCCTATAAACTATCTGGAAGTTTTGGCCTTGGAACCAGCTGTGGTTCGTTGGGCCCCCTTGTGGCGAAATAAAAAAGTTTATATTCACTGTGACAATGTAACAGCGTGCTCAATTATAAACAAAGGATCTTGTAAAAACTCTCAAGTCATGGATTCACTGCGGCGCGTTTTCTGGTATTCTGCAGTATTCAACTTCCGCCTTCGGGCAGTTTATTATAGAGGTGTGTCAAACCGTTTAGCCGACGGAGCCAGTAGACTCCACGAGCCGGGAGGATTACACCGGCTACTTCAGATTATGTCTAATACAGGTGATATCTAATTTCAGAGACTCGTGACTCCCTTGAACGCGAACTAGACAGAAATACTTTCAGCTCGCTCATGCAATGAGAGGAATAAGACGTCATCTAGGCGATTTAGTTGTGCGAAAAAAAGCCTGTGACCCCTGACATGCTGAAGCAGATTCTGCAGTATCTGGATATATCTTTATCTTTTGATGCAGCCATCTGGGCTGTTTGTTTGACTATGTTTTATGGATGTCTTCGCCGTAGTAATGTAATGATAAATTCAACAACCAACTTTGACCAGTCTAAATATTTACGCAGACGTGATAATTTATGTTTCCCATGGGGATGTTTACTTCCCTTTCGTTGGAGTAAAGTGATTCAGTTCAAATCTAGAACATTTGACGTGCCATTGCCGCGTCTGGAAAATAATGTTTTATGTCCTGCCAGCGCTGTTTGCAACTACTTGCAGAGGTCAATGGGTGCCAGTTTAGATGGCCCCGCATTCACCTTTCTATCAGGCAATCAAGTTAAAGTCCTCTCTCCTGAAAAATTTATCAAACGCATTCGCGAATGCTTGCGCTCAGTGGAGGGGGGACCTAATGAGATTGTCTGTCATTCCTTTAGACGTGTATCTGCGAGTTTTTGCAATGCGACTGGCGTTTCTAGTGAGTCCATAAAATTAATGGGCGATTGGAAGTCATCTTGCTACTCTGTGTATTTTGACAACAATGTAAAAACACGCCTGGAAATAGTTCGCCGTATGCAGGAAAATGTATAATAAACTCTACACTACTTTCTACCTTTGGGTCATTGGACGGTTAATTTTCCACTTACAATTATTTACACTGCTCTTACAAACTTATGCAAGGAGTATGACTTTAGTGGTTTAAATATCACTTTATATTTGTCTATGTTTATGCAATCATATTATTATACTTATCTGTCAATATATCTGTGTTTAGGTTTATGCAGTTATTACACATTTCGCAGTATATGTGTGTGCTTTTGTGGCAGGTTCATGAGCGGGTAAATGACGCGCAATATGACTATAAATTACTGACTTTGATATATGCTTTCTTCAATTATATGTATGCATGTATTTCATTGTTTGTGGGCGCGCTAGTCTTTCTAGTATTGGAGTCGTTTAATTAGTTAGTAATAAAACTCCCAGTTTCCCCCTATCCTGTCTTGGTGTTTTGTTTAAGTGGAATTAAGTTCCTTAATTGAGTTTAGACAAACCACCATGCAGCGCTTATAGTCTGGTATAGTTGACCTTTCGCGGGGGTTTCTGAGAGCCTTATCTCACATGTCTTTGTCGGTTTGGTGCGCGCCAAAGCAGCAGCTTTTTCTTTACGAATTTAAATTCCCACCCAAATTGTTACCCTCCCTTTTTTTTTTTTTTTTTTTTTTTTTTTTTTTTTTGATCATAACAATGTGTACATGGTCAGAGTGTAAGGACGGTTAATTTTCCACTTACAATTATTTACACTGCTCTTACAAACTTGTGCAAGGAGTATGACTTTAGTGGTTTAAATATCACTTTATATTTGTCTATGTTTATGCAATCATATTATTATACTTATCTGTCAATATATCTGTGTTTAGGTTTATGCAGTTATTACACATTTCGCAGTATATGTGTGTGCTTTTGTGGCAGGTTCATGAGCGGGTAAATGACGCGCAATATGACTATAAATTACTGACTTTGATATATGCTTTCTTCAATTATATGTATGCATGTATTTCATTGTTTGCGGGCGCGCTAGTCTTTCTAGTATTGGAGTCGTTTAATTAGTTAGTAATAAAGCTCCCAGTTTCCCCCTATCCTGTCTTGGTGTTTTGTTTAATCTGTAGAATCCACATCCATTTCTAAGTAAACCAGCAGAACAAGCTACACATCACAATGGCAACTCCAAATAGAAAGTGTTTACTGTCGACCAGCAGTAATTCTGGGCCACTGCAGACGTACAAGAAAAAATGACTCCTCAAAGTGATTGATTGTGCATTTCAAAGACTGGACGATGAAATGCGCACTACAGTGCAGGCAGTCTTGGACTCGCAAGGTGAACAAGCATCGATGGAAATGCACAAAAACTGCTATTGCTCATACACGTCTAAGGAGCACATTAAAAGATTTTTAGCTAAGAAAAAGAAGGAAGGTAGGGCAGACAGTGATGATGCTCCAATTGCAAGGATGAGAAGATCATAAGTCACAGACTTTTGAACTTGAGATGCAATGCCAGTTTTGTGCAAATGTGTGTGAGCCATTGAACCCTAAGCACCCAGAGAGGTGGGACAAAGTGATACAGTGCGAACGGATGGGAATTAAAAATGCACCTCCATTCAAGGATATTGTTTTATAGCACTGCAGGTTTTTCAGTCCTGGTTGAATGGTATAGACTTCAATGGCACCTTGCTGACATAATGGTGTTTGGCCTTTTGTGGCTTAAAGACACATATTCCATTGCGTAACAGCCTAATGACCCTGTTAGTGAAATATGCAGATAAAGATCATACATCTCTGGTGACCTATGGCTCTCAAACAGGTAGGGACCACATATGAGGAAATCAGTTTTGGGCAGAAGGTAAATGGCTAGAAGTCTGAAAGTAAAAAAATGTTTTTATTCATTTATCCATTTGAAACTATTTTGATAAAGTATAGAATTTGAAGATTAAAAAGTTTCATAAACAAGTGTAACTTAATTTATTTAAAATCACTTATATATGTGTTTTTTTTATTTACATATTTATTTATTATTATTATTTTAATCAGAAATTAAACATTTAATTCACTATTATCCATCATAACTGTGCAAGAACTTTTAGGAGTACATTTGCTTTCGTTATCCTGTGAAACTTAACTTCTTTAAAACCATGCTGAAACATGAAATTTCACTAAACAAGTGATATAATATATTAGGTATCTGAGACGTACATATTATTTCGTTCTTAATTTAAAACTTGTGATAATAGATTGGGTAAATAAAACAATGTCTGGCATTTCTTCGTTGTTCAATCATTAATGGCGAACATAGATTTAGAAATTAAACAAAACATTTTATAGCTTCAAATTAAGTTCAAAATTTTTTGTTTTAGGACACGTCTAATAACAATTTTGATCTTTTAAAGTGTTTATCTTTTTCCTAATACATAAATAAAGTAAATAAAGAAATAGCTAAAAAAAAATCTCTCATATTATTATTTTCTTTTTTTTTTTTTTTTTTTTTTTTTTTTTTTGACAACTCTGAAAACTAAGAATTCATCTATTCACTTTAAAATTCAATAAGAATACATAGAAGTGAAACAAAACAAAACACAAAAAAAAAAAAAAAAAAAAAAAAAAAAAATGCATAATTGAATTTAGCTATTTCCTATAAAAAATGAATCAATAAAATTTATAATTAAACAAAAATATTCATATAGTTCAGGTAAAACTGTGAACACTTTATTACATTATATTCATTTTTCCCCTTTCTGGCCCCACCTAAACAGACAGTGATAATCCCCTCATAATCATTTAGCTAAGACTAGCCTTTGATGTGAGCCACCACTGTCAGGGCTGTATATTGCGTGCAATCATGATGGACCACCCCAGCTAAGAGGCAGAAAATATGTGTCTTTAAAATTGCAAAAATAATATAAGATTTGAATTCTGCATACCAGAAAGCCTATAAAAAGACATATATCATATTGTTTGATAATCGGTTAAAAGGTTATATTTTCCAAGATGACGTCTGTCGGCCATCTTGGATTAGGTTATTCCGGTACATTAAAATGCAAATCTAACATCAGAAATGGATTCTGCATATCAGAAAACCCTAATAATGACATATTACACGCCTTTCCATGACAAGTATTTGAAAACGTTAATTTTTCAAGATGGTGTCTGGCGGCCATCTTGGATTTGGTTCTTCCGGTACATCAAAATGTAAAAATAACATCAGAATTGGATTCCGCATACCAGAAAACCCCTTAAATGACATATTACACGCCTTTCCATGACAATTATTTAAAATGTTATTTTTTCAAGATGGCGTCTGGCAGCCATCTTGGATTTATGCAAATTATACGAATTGCCCAGACTTGCCCTTTTGGCAACCAAACCAGATTTGTTCTTGAAACCCTGTACATTACAAAACAGCAAAAATACTTCATTGTACTCGACATTTCCAGGTTCTGGAAATTTCAAGTGGACTATCAGATGTTAAGTACCGTGAGGAGACCGTAAAAAGTTTTGATATCATATGTAGCGTTTGTTTTGTCATGATCTTATGCCATATCTCCTTCTTTTGTTGGCTTGTGAAGGCTGTGCTGTATTTCCTAGGTATCTTCACTTATATGTTCAAAAAGCAGTTGTTATTTTTATTTTTCTTGGGATCATTGAGCCCATTCTGGTATCTTAGGAAATCAGATTCCGCTTAGAAGTATAGGGGCACTGGAACTTCTAAAATGTGGTGTGCTGGGGTCAGTTGTTCAAAACTAACGATATCGTTAATTAAGGTATCGTTAAAACTTTGATCATTAAATATGGCATTTACGCTATTTTTTTTTTTTTTGGCTGAAAAAGATAATGTAAGTAGCTTTTGCGTTGACCACTAACGAGCTCGTTATGCTAACGATGCTTTGAACAACGAGACCCTGGTTTACATCTGATATATCTGTTAATATGTATTTTCATAACCATTTCCTAAATTAAAACGTTAATAATGAAAGCAATCTGGCAAATGAATTAATTAATGAGGTTTTCGTGTGCAGAGAATCAAGCAGATCACTAATGGGCAACTTATAAAAGATTTATGATATATTGACACCACAATTAATCCGAAGATATGTTTCATATTCATATTATATATTGTTTCAACCGGTGATTAGTGACGCTAATTGTGCGAAGTCACCATAAGTTAATGTGTCAATACCATATGGACCGTAACGTCTGGAAATGTACCTTCGGACACATTTGCCAAGTGAAAATTCAGATCAGCCTGCGCATTCGCGCAGTCTGATCAGAATCTTCCCTAGGCGCATTTTGGATGGCCAAGGATGCAAAGTTTCTATATGCGGACAACGAAGACTCTGATCAGACTGCGCGGAAGCGCAGGCTGATTTGAGTCTTCGTTAGGCGCACATGTCCAAAGGTTCGTTTCCTGACGTTGCGGTTCTTATTATTAAGACTGTCAACTAGTTTGTCAGGCCTGGGTGGTCTGTATACACTAATTGACATATCGATTACAGGACCTGCCGTTGTTTTAAGATCTAATGAGATCATATCTAAACTAATGGCAGTTTTTACACGGGTGCCTATTGTGCGCTTGTTGATAGATACGTTAAGAGAGCTTAGACGGGTATAAAACCTCTAGTTTCTGTTACGTTCCGTTTTCAGGGCTCCATTCAGTATCAGATGAAGCGCAACGTCCGAAAACGGTGCCTTCGGACATGTGCGTCCAGCAAAGATTCAGATCAGCCTGCGCATGCGCACACTCTGATCAGAATCTTCGCTGGGCGCATTTTGGACAGCCAAGGAAGCAAGGACTCTGATCAGACTGCATGGATATGCAGGCTGATTTGAGTATTATTCTCCTTCATATTAGAAGGTACATTTTCTCATTTTGCGGCTCAGATGAATTTGACATAGGACGTAATTCGACAAGAGAGTTATCTCGTTTCCCTGCTTTGTCATATCAATCAAATCTTGGTCGCGTTAAGGGGGCTATATACACTTAGAGGAATTGTCGCTTTTATTTTTATAAGAAAGACCGATTTTGATATTTCCTGTTAGCATTTATGCACACCAACCCTTTCTGAAAAGGGTTTCACTAAAAAAGGGAGGCAAATTCTATCTTATTAGATTAGATCCACTTTCACAAGGGATCAGAACAAGTTTAATGGAGTCGTCTATCTTGAAAGTATATGATTTCGCCTAAAGGGGACTAGACATATCCGAAATAAGTTCCGCTATTTTTATAAGAAAGACATCTATTATGACTTTCTGTTTGCCTTCCCGGAAGCGAAAGCCATTACAATTCTTACTTTTAGAATAGATCCCTTTTCAGAAGGGAGGAAAACAAGTTTGACAGGGTTACCTCCACTCAAAATGTAATCATTCTCCTGATGGGAAAACGTGTCTTTGAGATCATACCATGATCATCCTGTGTATGCTCATTGAATTATCAGGGTCAATACATTCTACTGTATCCAAGAACTCTGAAAATGGCATTACGAAAACACGCCTATTCAAATATACTGAAAATTTTACCACCAAAAAATGAATTTTTTTAGATAAAAAATTCTGATGTTTTTAATATTTCTGCTCAAAACATAGATTGTGGATAGGCGGTCCTAACGAGTACCCACAATCTATGTTTTTGAGAAGAAATAAGAAAAATAAAGTATACCCCTGTAAACCCCAGTTTTACTATATAAAAGTGGGGTTTAAGGGGGTCAAAATTGTATAGGCATGTTTTCGTGATGGACAGTAAATTGCCTGATATTAATGTGTTGCTAAGCTGGGTTTTGGTTATTTGGATATGCCTCGAAGATACGTTTTCGCCTCTTCTAAATCTTAAACTTGTTGTCATGAGACATTTATTATCTGTGGGGTAAAATTAACCGCAACGTAATTTAAACCCTTTCACCCTTAAGTTTCTGAAGTGGACTATTCCGTCCCTGATTTTGGACATGTCCATTGATGCAAATAAGGGTTTTAGTCTAAAATCAAAACCAGAATTGCAAACAGCGGATATCTTGATGAGACGGCTTGTTACGGACCGTCTCATCTGGATCTACACTGTTTGCACAGGTATCTGCTTTGGTCTGCAGGGCTGAAAGCATTAATATAGCATAAATATGATATTGAGACACGCAGGAAAGGTCACAATCATGGAACAAATCCCTCCTAAGGCACCTGATAAGGATTCAATGACATGAGAAACAGAATAAACAACGAAAAAAAACACAATAAAAGTGCCTGCCTGGAAAAGTCAACATCTTTCCTTTTTTCTTTTGTCTTCAAGAAAGTTGCTATTTATCGAACTGAATACAGTCGGTAGATTTTTCGCCAAAGATACAGTAAACACACAACGTCGCCACAACGTCGTTACAACGTCGCTGCAATGTCACGACGTTGCAGCGACGTTGTAACGACGTTGTTCTGACGTTGTGTGTTTACTGGGTTTGTGGCTTCCTCCCAGCGGGCACACGACGTTGAAACAGCGCCGATTCAACGTTGATTCAACGTCTTGACTGTGAATCAACGTTGAATAGGCGTTGTTTCAACGTTGCGCACCTTCTGAGCTGTTTGTATTCCTGCACACCCATCCCCTTCTCAAAAAGGAAAAGATTAGATCCCATGGGAGTAAATTCTTTGATATTATAGTAGATTCCTTTTCTTCTTGAAAATGTACCAATTTCTCTTAAATATCAGAAGGTAGTAGTAAAAGAAGGGAACGAAATGCAACATGACAAACACGGCGAGAATACATTCTTGTTGGATTTGTTTTAAATTAAGTATAATAAATATTTTATATTTGAATACATAAGGTCACGCGATAGGATTGTCTGGTAAATTTAAATAATGATAATAATATAAAGTATCGCATAATTATAGCATTAGTAAAATTATATATGGTTATCAAGCAGATAAAAATATATTATTTTTCTCTTAACATTATTACGTTAAACGATGACGTAGATAACATTGAGACATTTGATGACGTGTTTAGATGCCCGAGGTAAAACACGGGATTTGAAACTTAAAGATAACAAAATGATAATATACTTAACCGATCAATCAAAAAGTAAAGCTGACGATGTTAGAATATGGAACGCCAAAGCTGTCATATGTTGTTATATTTCTTGTTGTCTTGTCTAAGAATTGTGTGAACTTGTCCATGCATTATGTTATTATCTTAAAGACGCGTGTCGTTTTGTCAATATATAATGTTGACATGCCCACACACTGTCTTATTATGTTAAAGAACCATTTTATTTTGTCACAACGTGGAGTTATCTTGTCTAAAAAGCATGTGAACTTATCTATATAGTGTGTTATTATCTTACACAGGCACGTTATTTTGTCAACATATGGCGTTGACTTGTCTACACGGTGTTTATTGTGTCAAACGTATATGTCATTATGTTAAAGTTTGGGTCATCTTGTCTAAGAGTAACTTGGCTAGACGACATGCTATTATGTCAAACTCACTTGTCGTTTTGTCCACACAATGTCGCATGCGTAGATTTTCGGGAACAACACCACGCAGTTGACATAGACTTTTGCCATAATAATACACTGTATGGACAAATCAAGACGCGCGTTTAAATAATAAGACGTAGTATAGACAAGTTCACATACTTCATAGACAAGACAACCCAACTTTTTAACATAATAATTTAGTCTTTTGACATAATAAGATATTATGTACACAAAACAACACAACCATCTGCATAATAAGAAGTTGTATAGACAAGTTCACATGCTTCGCAGACAAGATAACTCAACATTTTAACATAATTACTTTGCCTTTAATATAATAGGACACTATGTGGAGAAAACAACATACGTGTTCAACATAATAACATAGTCTTTTAACATAATAAGAAACTGGGTGAACAAAACAACACGAGCGTTAAACAAAATAACAGTTTGTATAGACAAGTTCACATGTTTCGTAGACAGGATAACCAAACTTTTTCACATAACAACATAGCTTTTTAACATAATAAGATACTGTGTGGACAAAACAGCCCACCCGTTAAACATAATAACACTTTGTATAAACAAGTTCAAATGCCTCATAGACAGGATAACCAAAATTTTAACATAATAGAATAGCCTTTCAACAGAATAAGACGGTGTGTGGACATAACAAACCATGCGTTTACCATAATAACACATTTTCAGACAAGTTCACATGCTTCATAAACAAGATAACCGGATTTCTTAACATAATAACAAAGCCTTTTAACATAATAAGACACTGTTTGGACAAAACAACACAAATGTTTAACATAATAGCATGATTTACAGACCAAAGCTTTTTAACATAATAACATAGCCTTTTAACAGAATAAGACTATGTGTGAACAAAACAACATGCGTCTGTGGCATAATAACACGGTTTATAGACAAATTCACATGCTTCGTAGACAAGATAACCCATTTTTAAACATAATAAGTTAGCATTTTAACATAACAGGGCACTCTGTGGACAAAACAGCACATGATTTAACATAATAACATAACATCTTAACATAATAAGACACTGTTTGGACAAACCAACATATGTATTTAAAATAATAACATGTTGTATAGACAAGTTTACATGCTTCGTAGACAAGATAAACCAATTTTTAACATAATAAGATAGCATTTTAACATAACAGGGCACTCTGTGGACAAAACAGCACATGCATTTAACATAATAACATAACATCTTAACATAATAAGACACTGTTTGGACAAAACAACATATGTATTTAACATAATAACATGTTGTATAGACAAGTTTACATGCTTCGTAGACAAGATAAACCAATTTTTAACATAATAAGATAGCATTTTAACATAACAGGGCACTCTGTGGACAAAACAGCACATGCATTTAACATAATAACATAACATCTTAACATAATAAGACACTGTTTGGACAAAACAACATATGTATTTAACATAATAACATGTTGTATAGACAAGTTTACATGCTTCGTAGACAAGATAAACCAATTTTTAACAAAATAATATAGCCATTAACATAATAAAACTCCGTGTGGACAAAACAGCACGCGAGTTTAACATAACACTGTAGCCTTTTAACATAAGAGGACACTGTGTGGTCATAATAACACGAGCGTTTATCATGACAACATGACTTTTGACATAATAAGACATTGTGTGGACAAAACAACACACGCTTTTAACATAATAACACATCGTATAGACAAGTTTGCACACTTCTCAGACAAGATAACCCATCTTTTAACAAATTAAACTAGCCTTTTACAACATAAGAAAGCTATAGCGTTCCATATTAGAAGGTCATTTATGAAAATCATCCGGTTTCATGCGGGCCTTCATTATGATCTTGTCTAATAAATTCTCAAGCGGAAATGATACACATTTGGGGGAGACCATTCTGTCAGAATATTTTTGCTGCCCTTCTGAAAAGGTATATAGCATCGGGACCCAGGGTGAAGTTGGCTGGCTGTATAAGTGCTTTAACCCCCTCCCCCCCCCCCCCCCCCCCCCCTCCCCCCCCTCCCCCCCCCCTTCCCCCCCCCCCCCCCCCCCCCCCCCCCCCCCCCCCCCCCCCCCCCACGGTGGTTTGCTCTACCGACCGTTCTAAGGCGGTGGTCCCGGTGCGGTGCTAATCTTACTCCTTGTTGCTTTGTGGTTTATTCTACAAGGCGATTTGTTGTATTATGTCTTTCCGTGTGTCATTTTGTTCTTGTGTTTTTAAGTCCTTTTAGTATTGCGATAACCTCGCTTGGGTAACAGAGAGCTAATCTTAGTGCTTTTCGTACGTTTGTTCGGTTTGTGCTTGTTTGGATTTCTCGGTTTCCTCTTCCTCTTGGGCTCTGGGAAGGGCTGCGGTTTGTGATTGTGGCACTCCTTGGACTTTTCTCTTACTTTTTTTAAATATATATACATACAGTCAAACCTCGTTATCTCGAACTCGCTTATTTCGAATTACCGCTTATCTCGAAGTGAAAATCTGGTCCCTGTTTTAACATGAAACTATGACAACAGGTAACAAAATAATGTGGAAAAGAGGAGAAATTACTCCTAAGGAGCAATTTCTCCTCTTTTCCACAATATTTTTTAAGTATATCTCTATTTTCAGGAGTCAAATTACATATTCATTTGTGAAATGTGGTTGTTTGATTTATCTTTATTCCTCAATTCTGCAAATCTGATATGTCGAGATACGGATATTTCGAAGTATTTCAGAGAGCCCCTTGGACTTCGAGATAACGAGAGTCGACTATATATATATATATATATATATATATATATATATATATATATATATATATATATATATATATATATATATATATATATATATAGTCGACTGTGTGATAAAACCTTCGAGATAATTTCATGAAAGCGGATGGGTGTTTTTTTTTATCTTGTTTAGTTTCTTGAGAAAAGCGACACGATTATATGTGATCATGTGTTGAGTCGGCAATCTGAACGTCTTTAGTCTAGATCTCCAGTAAAGCGACTGAAACATGGCTGTCGTGGCAGATGTTCATTGATAGACTCGTTTGATCCATTTAACTGTTTAATGTTGGTCATTTTCATTTTCATGAATTTTTGTTTCATTTTCGTGAATTCTTGTTTAACCCATTCATGCTTAGTGTCCGATAAAAGGGACATTGGCAAACAGGGCAGACCCAGATCAGACGCCGTAGAACGCGGCGTCTGATCAGGCTCTTCACTGTTTGCATTGAATACAGAAATTTCTATAAAACATAGTAATGATAAAGACAAACCAGACGCCCCTTCTACTGGAAAAGGACTTGTCTAAGAATTGAGGTAGAAGAGTCCATTCGGCATAAATGGGCTAAGTGTGTAGACAATTAATGTGTAGACTATTAACCCTAGTCCTGCTGAACCCAGATATACCCTGCCTTTGGAAACAGTGTAGATCCAGATCAGTTGGCTTCTTCAGAAACCAACTGATCTGGATTTGCACTGTTTGCCATGAAGTATGTGAATTTATAGCAACAATCCAGATCAAGTGATCTGATTGGCTGAAAAGTAGAAGTAGGAGTGGAATCTTTATTTATTCAGCAGGACAAGGATTAACATTAAAGCCGTACTTTAAGTAGACCGGATACATTTGATTAATTTTCCGCTGTTTTTGGAACGAAACAACGTTTGTGACTTTCCGTTTGTTTTCCTGTGTGCGAAATCCCTTCTGAAAAGGGGACCAATCTACAAGGAAACATTATTAGCTATTTGACGCGCTATGGAACAGATCAGGACAGTCCTTTGATCTTTGACTGACCTCGTCATAAGTGGCAATAAGGTGATTAGTTGATGAGGATCGTAGCATCTAGACCGAATATTTTGTCTTGAAACTACCTCTCGCTTTTAGTCAAAATACATGATGCGCACTTTGAGCAAAACGTACCTTCTGATATAAGCGCCCAACTAGGTCTCCAATTAGCCTGCGCATACGCGCATTCTGGTCAGAGTCCTTGTGTTCGCACCTTGTGTTCGCATTTCTTGTCCCGATGAAGAAACTGCGAATGCGCAGACTGTTCTCAATCTTCGTTAGGGACACATGTCCGAAGGTACTTCTTCTAACGTTGCGGTTCATATCGAGACAAAACAAACATTTATCATATGCGAATAGAATGGTCCTGATATTATGTTCTGACAATGAGATTACACAGTGTAAATATGTCCTTTTCGAACACTGTAGACCCATCAAAGCAGCTTAGCCTAAGCCTTCACTGTCTGCAGTTGTCTTTGTTTTTGTTGTTGTTGTTTTCTAAATTTCGTTTCGTGTTCTTGATGTGTTTGTCCTCTGTCACGACCCACACATTATTATTACGAAAACACGCCTATTCAAATATTGTATATTGAAAATTTCGCCTCCAAAAACTGAAAATTTTCCGATAAAAACCTCTGATATTTTTCACGACGAGGCGGTTCTAATGAGTACCCACAACCGATGTTTTGAGCAGAAATAAGAAAAATAATGTATGCCCCTGTAAACCTCAGTTTTACTATATAAAAGTGGGGCTTAAGGGGTCAAAATTATATAGGCATGTTTTCGCGATGGGTGATGCTCTTCCAGAACTACTTAAAATAGCAAAACAAAAAAAAAAAAAAAAAAAAAAAAAAGAAAAAAAAAAAAAAACAATCTGCAGGAAGAGCCCCATCATCGCAGAATCAATGACACCAAGAGCACACAAACTACGACGGACAGCACACACCACTAACCAACCGAAAGCAAGCAACCAACTCCCTCAATAAGTTATAGTAAAAGTTGGCACAACCTATCACCAATATCTGTAGATGACGTTCTGTATCGGGTGAACACACTCGTTGTCTTCTTTGATACATGTGAGACAGAAATTAACATACATAATTCAGAATGATATGCGAAATCGTATATTTAAAAAAAAAAAAAAAAAAAAAAAAAAAATGTCACTTACTGTAACTTCTGCACTAAGAACACAAAGATTGAAAATGGGAGAAAGACTTTCGCAAGACTTTCTTTTAATTCCTATTTGTATACTGCTGTAGTAATTGTGTAACTATCGTGTTTGTATTTGTATATGTGAGTTATACAGGTAAAACATGTTTAAACCAAGGCGTTATTCATATGTAGAGCAGTTACTATTCACTGTACTTTTTTACGGAGGTGTGTGTGTGGGGGGGGGGGGGGGGGGGGCGTAGAACTTCTGCAGGAATTACCTTGTAGGATGGGGTGTATAAGCTAAAGACACGGTGCGTAGCTTACATCCTTACTAAGGCTTTATACGTTACCTACCTTGCCCTACACTGCCCTACCATGCATTCGTAATTATTACTGTAAATAATCTACAGGCGCCCGTAAAATTTACGGTACATATACTGGCAGTCAGTTGCCAGTATTTACCGTAAAATCTATGGGATCAATTTACAGTGTAGCTATTCAATGTTTTTGTTTTTTTTTTTTTTGTTTTTTTTTTTTGTTTTTTTTTTTTGTTGTTTGTTTGTTTTTTTATGCTTACAATGTATGGGTAAAGCACATGCACTAAATGAGATTCATGGGGCAGTAGTCCCTAAATCTTGGAAACCTTTACACGTGTCCATTGTGGTGCCTTTAAGAGTTACCTAGTTTGTAACTTTACAAACTAGGTAACTCTTAAAGGCATCACAAAGTTACAAACTAGGTAACACTTAAAGGCACCATAATGGACACGTGTAAAGGTTTCCAAGATTTAGGGACTACTGTCCCATGAATCTCATTTAGTGCATGTGCTTAACCCAGCATATCCGGAATATGTTTCACATCAGAGGACGGGAAGCAAACTAGTAGACTTCTGAAAGATATACATACCTTTGATGTAGTTTACTCAACAGTTTCGTTCATACCAGTAACGTTATCGTTTACAATTACGTTCGCTTTAATTCAAATTAGTCATCTAAATAGTAATTTAAAAGAACGATTGTATTTATCTAAATGCCTTTTAAATCATTTAACGTTTTAGACAAGAGGCATTAGTTGTACGACTTTGTCTTGGTTACACAGGGAGGTAAATTAATATGTCCTAAATTAGAATATGCATGATATAATCATATGAGGCAAATTAGGTATCTGTAGCTTTGCATCTGCGAAAAATGCATGATCGAAATAAAAAATATATTCAATGAATATTCTTTACGTGTCTCAGAAAGTATATATCACGGACCTAGCTGGAATTGTCTCACCTAGACATACCAGTTTGTAGGAAAACAATTCCGTTACCAGTATCAATTTCTTGTAATTCACAACTTAACTAGAACGCTGATACTATAATGATACACAGTTTTCCGAAAATCATTAGCCTTAATGACATTTGCAAATACCTAACTTTTATATACAATGTAACCATTTAAATTCTACACCACGTTTTAAAATGTTTCTGGTGAAATGAAAAAGAGATATTGTTCCCGACAAGTGAAACAAAAAGAGCACACATGTGAGCGAAGCTAGACACAGACAACGGAATAGTTTGTTCTTGGCGGCATTTGTAGGCTAGATTCCTTGATTGGTGCGCTTCCTGCAAATCTTCTATTCTATTTTTCCAATTCGTTCCACAAAATATGCACCCCTAGCAACAAGACCCAAGTTCCCATTCATATATATTACGTAAGTATTTAAGGGAAATATCTCCACCAAAGGGCATCCTTGGTCTAGCGGGGTGGGGCGGGGGAACATATTCGTATTGCGACTTTTATGAGATGCATTCAATTTTGCATTTTACCCGGAAATGAGAAAGAGAATTTAAGTCAGTTATACCAGACACGCGTACAGACTATTCATTGAACCATAATTTCCAACCAGTGTTGTATTCTCGTCATTCTGATACAAGAAATATTTCCCAAAGGGAAAGGTAACTAAATATAATTCCCATTGTTTTGAACATGGTATTAATTTAGGAGTTTTTGGGGTGGGGTAAACAGGACTGAATGTCTCCCCGTAATAAAAAGCCAGAAGCATATTTGTTCCTTTCTGCCATGATTCAGACATCTGGCTACCGGAATATGTAATAAAAATTTGAATATTGTAATTTCTGAAATCTGCTCTTTAACACCTCGCCTTACTGCAATATCTCCTTTGAGAGGTATTAGCAGAGTAAATTTCATGCTCAGCTGAGTTGAGCAGGAAAACAGATTCAGTATACCTTGGAGCCTAGCTTTATTTGGAAGATGTCCAAACCTTGTACAATACAAAAACATAGCTACAGAAAAGACAGTTTATCCACAGAAAAGCAATGATTTTTCTTATTTTTCCTCAAAAACACATGTGGTGGTACTCATAAGAAGCACCTTATGAGTACCTACAACATATGTTTTTGCAGAGAAATAAGAAAAATATTACGTGGATACCCCTTCTTACCTAGAGCTATGACAGATTTGCTTAGAATACAGAGCAAACAAACACGGTGTGCACACTCCCATTTGTCCTTGAGGTCAAAGTCATGGGTATAGAATTTTTATCATTTTATGCGTTATTTATAAAGTTTTCTAAAAAGTTTGGATCCAAGACAAGCACCTGTACAGGTGAGCAATTCTGTGAGGTGACAGTTCTTGTTTAGTTTGAAGCATCTGAATGGGCCTAGTTCAACTGTTTGGTTGTTTTGTAACTTCTGAATTGCAGTTATAGCATTTCGTTTTGTATTCCAACGCGGTTTGTTTTGGGGGTTGGTTACACATATGATAGATCTTGGAAAGGAGCTATTCTGGTACCCTTAGTATGGTGTCTGGACTTGTCGAAATCGAGTGTCCTCTAATTGTAGCAGTCAGAGGTGATGAGATATGGATCAGATGATGTCATTTGATAGGCTGTGCTCTGTGACCGTGGTTCTACCTGGACAACTTCTGTACTACTTTCTCTTTGCGGCAATGCAATATAATTGAGCCGGGGCACAGCATTTCCCACAAGATTGCATGTGCGCCAAATGAAAACTCAGATCAGCCTGTGGGCAGTCTGAGCATTTTTTCACAGGGCCTTCTGTGGATATCCAAGGATCCAACGCGTCTTCAGGCGGACAAAAGACTCTACTCAGCCTGCGCTGATGCGCTGGTGATTTGAGTCTTCGCTGGCCGCAGGTGTGTAAGAAATGCTGTGCCCCGTCTAAGTATACAGTTTCCTTTTATTTTTTTTTTATAGAATATTCAGGTTTCTCCATTTAACAATATCAACATCTCTGAAATGCAGTTTAGCTTAGTTTGGTACATTTAAAGCATACGATTTGTGTTTTCTATCTGCCTGTTTCATGAGACCATGAAAACTATATAAAACAAAGATTTCTGTTTTCTTTGTGTGTTTTTGTGTTGTATTTATGTTTGGAGCTGCATTAGGAGATCAAGGTGAGGTTTCACGCGAGTAAAACTTGTTTAAGCCCCCTACCCCCGCCCCTCCCCCCCCCACTACCCCTACCCCCACACCACCAACTCGTTTTCCTACTGACCCTTCAAAGACGGTTCCTCTGTTGCAGTTGTTCTTTGTTAGTGCCTCGGTGGCTTCATTTATGGCTTTTTTTTATGCCCCCGCCATTCAAATTATGGTGGAAAGGGCCCGTCTCCGTCCGCGTTCGAGACGGCATTAGCAATTTGCGTATACGTTTTTCAGGCGGGGACATCCATGTCCTTTGGACACATTTCTAGTTTTGTCGTTATTTGTTCTTCATCTCTCCTTTTGGTCCCTCGGGAAGGCTGTGCTTAGTGATTGTAGTATTTCCTGTGTATCGTCACTGATACTGTTCTTCTGTTAGAATTCGAAATATTGCAGGCATTTAATTTTGCATTTTTTTTTTTTTTTTTTTTTTTTTTTTTTGTTTCTTATATCTTTATCATTACAATACTGTCAATCTGTACATGGTTAGAGCAAATGTTCAAACAGCTGAAATAAAAACAAGAAGCCACCTAGTAAAACTAAGACCATCACGAAAACATACCTATATAATTTTGACCCCCTTAAACCCCACTTTTATATAGTAAAACTGGGGTTTGCATCTTTTTTCTTATTTCTGCTCAAAAACATAGATTGTGGGTACTCGTTAGAACCGCCTCGGCGAGGCGGTTCTAACGAGTACTCGGCGAGGCGGTTCTAACGAGTACCCATAATCTATGTTTTGAGCAGAAACATGAAAACTAACAGATTTTTTTATTTGAAAACTTTCAGTTTTAGGTGGTGAAGTTTTCAATATATTTGAATAGACGTGCTTTCGTAATGCGTGCGGTGAATTGAGTAATTAAAAATGTCTTCAAATATAATTAAAGTTCATCATAGTACTGTAAATCACAACATACTATTCTTATTTTGATTTGTCAGTCTTGTCAACTGGAGATACGATTACTATATTGAAAAATTAGACAAACTTATATTGTTATCTAAACATGCAATACTTCTTTCTTTCTAATACTTTGCTAAATACTTAGGTTCTTCTGCTTTGTATGTAGGGGAAGTTAGTAAATGTAATTTAAATTACAAGGCCCGTTTGATTTAAAGTCAACCAAGCGGAAGAAGTAATGGATACAAAAAAGCGCCACCTTCTGGGAGAAAATGATCTATTGATTTATTTAAGTCTCTTGTTTTTGCCAACTTAGGCAATACTAAATATTTAACCAGATGGTTGAAATTAATACTATCTAATTACTTTTAAATAGAAGGAAATCGCAATTTTAGTCGGAATGAAAGTAAAAAGAAAATACTTAAAGGTTAGAGAGTGTTTTGTTTTGCACTATTTTAATTCAAATGCATGCGGATAAAACAATGTCGAAAATGACATTTAAGATATCGTTTGTTAATACGTTATAGAAAATGGTATACTTCTCGACGTGCAGAAAACATACGGGATTTGAAATAGATAATCTGCTGGCATCCCGACAGACGGCTTTAGTTACCAGTAACACGTTTCCTCCCGGCGGCATACAAACCCTGTGTTCTTGTGATTTAAAAGGTATGGAAGCTGGACATGCGGGAAGACTCGAATGTGAATCTTCTGTGTTACCAGGTATCAATCATAACATATACCCGAATTGTTTACATTCTTCAAAGGATTTAAGCTTCTGTGCGTCTTGTTTCGAGACGGGTTCTTCCCAGGATACTATAATAAACAGCATGAGACCTTATGAAATATCAACACATAATATCAGTTCACATGATTTAATGCGATCCGGTGGGATTTCATCGAATAATTTGCCGCTTATTGACCAAGTTAGTCATGTTACCCCTGTTCAAAATTCTGACTTCAGACAGGGTTCGCTGGCAAATTTAGGTTTAAAACTACATAATAGTTTTGTTCATTTGGACAACCTTTCAAACATTTCCAACTTTTCCCCTGGTTATTCGTCATTAGCAAATTTATATTCGCCCACCGGTCATCTTGCTCGAGTGTCTTCCCCGCCCCATGTTGACCGAAGTCTATCTGGGCCCTCCTACTCGTGGACACAAGCAAGGAGCAGCGGATTATTCACCTCCAGATGCCACGGTAAGTGACCCTTTTTATCGTTTTAATTAACTAGTTTTTCATTTGAGCCGACACATGAGAAAACATACCTTCTGACATGTGTACCCAACAAGAACCAAAATCAGCCTGCGCATCCACATGAAGTACCTTAACACCCTTGGCTGTCCAAAATGCGCCCAGTGAAGATTCTAATCAGTCATGAATCTTCGCTTGGCGCAAATTTACGTTGCACTTAATTTCAATTTTATTATCCAATTATGAAGCGTTCATTCGGTTACTTTTCCTTTGAGTTTATTTAGCTTTAATTAGTATGATTTTTTCGTCATAGGTATTTTCCTTATAAAAAGAAATGAATAAAACGTTAAGCTTTTCGAAGAGACACAATCTTTTGATGTACCTTACAAGACTTGCAATCGTACGTTTCTCTTGATAACAAAGTGTAGGAATTCCAGTTGAAGGCAGAATGATTGTTCTCACCGTTTATCATTACGAAAAACACGCCTATTTAAATATATAGAAAATTTCACCTTCAAAAGCTGAAAATTGTCAGATAAAAATTCTGATATATATATATATATATATATATATATATATATATATATATATATATATATATATATATATATATATATATATATATATATATCTGCTCAAAACATAGATTGTGGGTACTCGTTAGAACCGCCTCGGCGAGGCGGTTCTAACGAGAACCCACAATATATGTTTTTTAGCAAAAACAAGAAAAATAATGTATACCCCTGTAAACCCCAGTTTTACTACATAAAAGTGGGGTTTAAGGGGGTCAAAATTATATAGGCGTGTTTTCGTGATGTTATTCGTATTATTATATAAAGTTTGATATAGTTTGACTTGCATATCATTTCATATCTGACAAAGGATAATGCTGGGGAAAATATAATCTTGAGTATGAAATGATACGCAGGTCAAACTATATCAATCTTCGACACTTTGTTATCAAGACAAACGCACGCTTGCAAGTCTTGAAAGGTACATCAAAAGATTATATATAAGTAGAACTTTCTTTCATGGCTTGCGATTAATTTATGTATCAAATATGATTTACTTCACAATTATTTCTCGGCAATGGTTCTTCTCCAGTATTGATCCTAAGTATAAATACATTATATCGTATACAGAACACAACAAAATGGTCAGTGTCAGTGAGTCTGGTTCTTAAATTAGACGAGCTCAGCATCTGAATTAAGCTAACAGCGAAAATTTATCTTGTTTGACTATTTTAAAATGTCACAGATTTACAAAATGCAATACAAATTTTAAACCACAACTTACAATTTATTCTTAATCTCCTGTTTGCTATATACGTAAGTAGACAAAATACAATAAGAATATAGTTACAGAAAAAATTCAATGACAAATACCGATAGCTTGTTTACCATGGCTGATTCGTACTCGTTCTTAAGTCCCTAGGAAATTCTTTCGATAGCTCAAGAAACTAAATGTTTCTAGATATTTTAGGTAAATTTTCTTATTTTATCATGCAAAATGCTTGTTGTGTGTACTTTCTTTTTTTTTTTTTTTTTTTTATCTAAAGACAGTCTTTTAGATTTTGATTTTTATTTCGGTTATTAATAAATGGAAAAGAAAATATAGTTATCAAAACTACACCCTGAAAAGGCTAATTGTTTTCAAGAATGAGTTAACTTAGTAAACAATATTTCCTTATTTCCTAACTTAGTATGAGAAATGCAGTTTCTTGTAAATATAAAATGGTACAATCTAACGGCTGACGTACAGCTTATGTTTTTTAAGTAAATTCCTTTTTGTATGGGATGAGAGAGTACTATTATGTCAACAGGTTAATGTCTTGTAGACCCTCATGATCACACTCTAATATAAAGTAAAACCAGGGAAATGCAGAGATTTAACTTTAAAGGGACTTTCAGAATTTTACAGTTTTTAAACTAGCTTTTCAAGGTATGCAGGGGTTTACATTTTAATGGAGAATTTTAGAATTTTGCAGGTTTTAATCCAATAAGAAAAAAATATTAATATGATTTGTTAATAAAATTGCTTATCAAGATATTATCTATGACTAAGGAGTACACATTTTTACATTAACGAAATGTTCAATTTTGTAAAAATAGTATGTTTGCACGCCATAAATATTTTATATTTATCTATTCAAAATGTAGAAAATGTAGTCAAACATCCTGGACAGCTTTCTGATTCTTTTGACCTGGACTTAAAACATGATTCATTTAATGCATTTTCCTATTGCACAATCACCGTTTTTAGGGCATTGGTTATGCATGATTCGAAAACGCAGTGAGCTGTCCAATATGACTGGATATATTCTTCATATGGCATTCGTCCTAAGTATTTAGACACCTCAACTCCTAGAATTTGAACACGTACAATTTACTACCTTACATGGTGTCTAAAATTGCTGGATGAGTGGCAAACAGTGTAGACCCTGATGAGACGCCGCGTTCTGTGGCGTCTCATCTGGGTCTACACTGTTTGCTCAGGCAGATCTGTCGGAATGCATACTATAAATACGATAAAACGGTATGGTGCGCTAGGACGTATATAAAACCATACCAAGCAAACATAATAATTTTTTCACAAAAACTCATTAAGTATTTGAAATCAAAATACGGAATCCTTTGCAGTCGCTGAAGCTTTTCGCGGATAAGCTTTGAAAAATACGGCGCTTGAAAAGGCAACTATTTACAGTCGAACCTCGATGGCTCGAGCACCGATGGCTCGTTTACCATGGCTAATTCGAGCTCATTTTTGGCGAAATTCTTCCAATAGCGTAAGGAAACAAATATTTAAGGAAATTTTCTTTTTTTATCGTGAAATTGTATGTTGTGTGTACTCATCAGAATCGCCTCATCGCCTCATGTAGAAAATCGAAAAGATTTCCCTAAATTATCGCTATTTGCTTCCTGAACTGGTGCCATGATTAACCCTCAGTGGCTCGAACTACCCATGTCTCGAACGAATTTTCATGGTCCCAAAGCTGTTCGAGCCATTGAGGTTCGACTGTAATTTAGTAATACCACTGCTACTATTGTAACTCTTGGTTTGGTTAATGCTACTGTTGATAACAATAATAACCATAATAATAATACATGTAGTGATATATCTTAAAATTCTTGCATTGCCCTTTGATAGTAATATTATTATTATTATTATTATTATTATTATTATTATTATTATTATTATCAGTAATATATTTGCATTGTCTTTATGTATTTATTTATTTACTTATTTATTTGATAGAAATATTTTATGTTTATTTATTGACTAAATAAATATGCTGGCATTCAACGTATTATAGTTTTGTCGATACTCCTTACTATAATATTAACCACGATTCAGAGATCATTTTAACAAAGATGTCAACCGAAGTCAAAATGGAACATAACCCATTTTATCGTGATTTTATATCTTGAAATTTAGAAAGCGACAAAATTCCCCAAACACCACCCAAAAACTCTATCCGTCAATAATTGTTTCGCAGAAAGTGATACGCGAATTTGTTCGTGTTTAAAACAAACTATTTTGCGTTTGTACATTTTAAGAATTAAAATGAAACACGATTACAATTTAATTCAAGCTTTAGAAGTTAGTCTAAACCCGTTTCACTCTCTTGGCTAATTCAGTGGATGACAAGTTAATGCTATTTTTGTTTTATTTTTCCCAGAAAACAGGCTTTGACATTTCATGCAAATTGACCGCTAAAGAGACCATTTGCATGAAACGCCAAAGCCTATTTTTTTAACAGTAAGGTAAAATATTTAAAAAAGTCGTCTACTAAAATTTTACAAAGCATGCTGTGCGTTAAATGACAGTTTTATGAATCGTTCTAGTACTACTATTTACTATAATTATATTTGCAAGGATATCACTACCATTATCAAAATAGAGAATATTTTCAAAAATAATTATATTATCCAATTATGCACCGGCAAAGTTTTTTTTTATTTTTATTTGCATACAGCTGTTTTTTTTTTTTTTTTTGTTTTTTTTTTGTTGTTGTTGTTGTGTTTTTGTTTTTTTTGTTTTTTTGTTTTTTTCTGACGTCGTAAAATGAAAATATAGTCTATAAAAACAACACACCTATGTGAAATATTCCATTCCACGAACTTTCTATGAGTATTAACATTATAATAATTTTTGGAAAAATTGATCAGCTTACCAAATGATTCGAGAGCCAAGGAAATATTTTTATTTAGATTGTTCTACCACTCACTTATTCCAAGTAAAGGCACTGGATTTATACCAGATATTTGGAAGTTACTTAAAAAATACGCTCTATCTGAAACACTCGTGGCCTATATGAGATCTAATACTTTCCCGTCCAAGTATGTTTGGAAGAGAACAGTTAAAACTACAGTCCGCAACCATGAAATTGTGGCGAGGGATCTACGTATGTCAGAGGATGCAGATTTTTCGCGATTTATCTTGCTTTATGCGGGACATTATCAAACCCCATATCACAATGCTAAGTCTACAAAGGAGCTAAAAGCCGCTAAAAATTTAGTAAAACTATGGACGCGTCCCCCAAATAAAGATTCATATCTGTGTATGGAATGTAGAGTCCTGACAAATGACATTCCCGTTCATATGGTGACGACCTGTATTAGCACTTTACAAATACGACAGGAATTTATTAAATTAATGACGGACACGTATGGCCATGATGTTGGAAACGAATTGTCACTAAGTGCTCAAGAAACAGTTTTCTTGAAACTTTCTGGCGCAGCATTAGACAACCCAATAAATGATTTGAACTCTTTCCGAATGCAGTGTATGGAATATATTTCCAAATGTATTCGGATACTATAGTAGTCAATGTGAACTGTAATAAATTTAATGCCGAAATGTAGGTTCTTTAATCGGATTTGCCTTTCATTTCGTTTCGGAAAGGCTGCCGTGAAAGAAGGTACAAAAAAAAAAAAAAAAAAAAATGCCTTTCATTTCGTTTCGGAAAGGCTGCCATGAAAGAGGGTACGAAAAAAAAATGCGTATTTCTTGATTCTATCGATACGTGCTGATCTTGGTTGACAGCCCATTTACTCAAATGTATTTTATGCACACAGCTATGAAAAAAAAATCAACTGGTTGCAATATATACAGTCAATGTCAGAAATAAATATATTGATGTTGAAGGTACAAAAAAAAAAAAAAAAATAAAAAAAAATAAATATATATATATATATATATATATATATATATATATATATATATATATATATATATATATATATATGTGTATATATATATATATGTATGTGTATATGTATGTGTGTATATATATATATATATATATATATATATATATATATATATATATATATATATATATATATATATATATATATATATATATATATATATATATATATATATATATGTGTGTGTGTGTGTGCATATATATATATATATATATATAATGAAAATAAATAAATAAAATAAAATACAAAAATATTAATGATAATAATAAGACAACTCTTCTACCACCTGTCACAGATGTTTAATACAGGAATGAATGATGGTGTGCAATAACAAATACAGTAGAACTTCAATGGCACGAACCCCGATGGCTCGTTTACCATGGATGAATCGCTCTGGGAGCGATATACGGATAATTTAGGGAGATTTTCTTCTTTTGTCTTGCGTATGTGTGCTGTGTGCGCTCATTGGAGTCGCCTCGATGAGGTGATTCTGGTGAGTACACACGGCGTGCGTTTGTAGTTTGGAGCGCCTTAAGGATATCCCACAATTGTCTCCATTATGCCTCCTGGTGTGGGACTGGTGGTAGCCCTCCGTGGCTCGGGCTGCCGCTGTCTCGGACGCGTTTTCATGGTCCCGGGAGGGGGGGGGGTTCATGTCGTCGAGGTTCGACTGTATATTATTATGATAAGTACGTGTCAATAATGTTTGACTTGAGCTCATTTATCAGTGTATGTACATATATTGTATTATTATTATTGTTTAAAATATTGTAGTTTGTGCTTTGTACCCTATATTAATGTTTGATAAATCTCCATATTTGGGGGAAATAAAGAATTGAATTGAAAATTGAATTGAAGTAATAGTAATAAGAGAAATAATAATAATAATAATTATTATTATTATTATTATTATTATTATTATTTCTCTTATTACTATTACTTATATTATAATTATTATTACAATATTATTATTATTATTATTTCTCTTATTACTATTACTTATATTATAATTATTATTACTTTTATTATTATTATTACTATTTTTATAATGATAATAACTTATTATGAATAATAATAAAAATAATGATGGTAACAATAAAATAATACATTTTAGAATATTCGCACTGCACTTATTTACTTATTAATTTATCGTACTTAGTAAAAATGAAAAAAAAAAAAAAAAAAAAAAAAAAAAAAAAAAAAAAAATACGAGGAAAATATGTCCAATGAAATGAATTTTTGCAATGGAAAACACCAATGAAAAAGGAAATAAAACAGAATTAGACTGAACAAAATGAGCAAATCACGAGAAAAAAGCCTGATTACCATCTGTATACTTCTGGTTCTCACTATATCTAAGGTAGAACACATAATTTATTTGACCGGATGTACCCATCTAACGAGAAGACAGTTGAAGAAATCAGGGTTTCGTTCGCGACTGTGGCATTTCCTGTGTACCTTTGATTTTTTTCACTTTTATAACAATTATATTATACTGCTTTCGACATCATTCTGCTTGGCGCATTACACAGAATAAATAAATTTGCAAATATTTGCAAACTTTTGTCATGATTAAATGCAACATCTTTTGTCGTAACTACTCGTACTCATGTACTAAAGGTTTGATTATATTCAATTTGTTTTCAAAAATTGAATATTTTCACTTTCCCCATAGTAACATGGCTGCAAATTATGCAGAAATCAGTAAGGTAGCTAAATTGGAGCCAGTTTTGAACAAGTTCCTTTTATACAATGTTTCTGAAATTTTCATAATACTTTTGTGATGCACCAATAATTCAACACCAGCAAGGAAAAGAATTAATATTTTCTTACATACAAATTTAAAAAAAAGTCATTTTTATTGTAGAAATTGCGTAGGTCAGGCCAGTTTTTCGCCGCAAATTTAATTTTACAGTAAATGTTTGAGAACAAAACACAGGAAAAGAAAAGACACCGAAACGGTGAGTCAGACCAAACTATTTTCATTGCAAAGCATGAGGCGTCTTTCCGAGTGATCTCGAAAAGACAGTAGCTCTGTGATCACCTTGTTCGGGAAGAGGAAGCTGGTTGATTTGCTTTTCTTTGGTTTATTGCTTGTCTACTGTTTGTCATGCCTTGTTTGCTGTTCCTATACCATTTTTAAGTGGTCTGACTGAATTATACCTGGGGCCAGCCTGTTAGAAATAAAATGAAGCTTTATTCATTGCAACCCCTATTTCATATATCTAAAACTCAACGGTGTTAGCGATTACCTCCAGTTTCATTATTCCAGACTGTTTTTCTAATCTTTACATTTGGCATCGACCTTACTTTCGATCGTAAGAAAACTAAGGCTGAAATTTTATGCAGTTCGATTTGTGCTTCTATACCTTATTTTTACAGCCAATGAAGAAGTTTGATTTACAAACCTAAGCAGAATCTCTGCTGTCTGTCTACTGCAATCTTAGATGCTGTGCTACCCATAAAGCTTGAAGTAACGACTAATCAACCTGCACATTTGTGCAGGTTCATGTGAGACACTGATATTGTAGGAAATGCTGTGCCCTGGCTCATATTTCATTAGAGATGTCTTAAGTGATCGACAACTAGTAGCACAACATCAACATGAAAACGCTGTGAAATTTCGAAACACAACTACCCTAATGTAATTACTTTTTACAATAATATGCACAATTTAAATGTTTTGAACTTGTCATTCTACAATAACTTGATCTGCTTTAAGAATAGTTTGTGCATTTGTAGACATAAAGAACAGGGTAAATCAGTATTTAAAACAGTCAAGTTATAGCGTAAAGTATTACGGTGAACTTTGAACTTAGCGACTCTTTTGCATTTATTCTAAAAAAATATGTTGTCAAAAGATTTAAAAAAAAAAGGGAAGCATTGAGGGATATACCAAGAGGCCCATGGGCCACAATTCGTTCACCGGATAAAACAGCTATTGCGTATGTGCTAATACCATGCAACTTCTTCCAGTACTGGCACAGCAAATCGAACAAAAATTTGACCATACCATTAAAAGGTCAAAGGTCATCCTGGTATCACCATTTCAATAACTTATGGACGTCGAGTCCTTGATGCTGTATACCAAGATTCAGCCTCAGAACTTCCTTAGTTCCGGAGAAGAAAATTTTGAAGTGTTTTACCATATATGGGCATGGCAGCCATATTGTTCAATGACGCAGAACCATTTGAACAAATTGTCAACAGCCTTTCGACAGAAGGCTCAATGTGAAAAGTAGTGAAAACCGTTGAAGCTGTTTCAGAGAAGAGAACATTTAAAATTGTCAATGGCAAGGGCGGATAGCATCCAAAAATTTGACAGTAGCCAAATAGTTTTACTACTGTTTTTCATACGTTGTAAGTTTCAGTCATTAGTCTTTATCAGCCATCGAGAAAATGACATTTCCCTTATACAGCTGTAGGGGGGCGCGAATTTGACATTGCAGTTAAAAAGGTCAAAGGTCAACCTACGATCATCATTTGAATAAAACTGATAGACTTTGAGTCTCCGATGCTATATAGATTCAGCCTCAAAGCTTTCTTGGTTCTGGAGAAGAAGATGTTTTGACGTATATGGGCATGGCAGCCATCTTGTTCAATAAAGCAGAACAATTTAAACAGTTTAAACAAACTATCAATGCCCTTTTGACAGAAGGCCCCATGTGAAATCTGGTGAAAATTGCTCGAGCGGTTTCAGAGATGATATTTAAAAGTTACGAATTTTGTACATGTATAAAGCCTAGGGACTAGGGCAGATAGTCCCCAGGGGGCAAAATTTTGATTATAACTAAACAGTTTTAATAATATAATTATAAATTGTACGTTTCAGCCATTAGTCTGTAATATATTTTGATAAAATGACATTTCAATATTTTCCCATACAAATGCACGGGGGGCGCGAATTTGACCTTGATGTGAAAAGGTCAAAGGTCAACCATCCACCATCATTTTAAACAAACTTAGTAGAACTTGAGTCCTCTGTTGTTACGAGCAAGGCGTAACGAGAAAGAAATGAAAGTGAAGCCAGCAACAAGCTTTCAATTATTAACAATATTTATTCACAAAATAAAAATAAATCAAGACTCAAAACAAAAGAATATAAGTAAACAGTACCTTCCAAGTTTTATTGCCACAAAATCCCGAAGGATTATTCCTTAAGAATTTTAAAATAAATCCTTTGAATAACAGTTTCTGATCCCAAAATTTAAAGTCCCTGAATTCAGAGTTTAATTCCAGAATGAATAAAATATCAAAGTAATCCAGTTAAGAATAATTTCCGATGAACGTATACAATGATGCCCATATGAAACTGTTTCCCCTTATATATTATGAAAGAACATTCTAGAGAAAGAATTTGCTAGAGGTATCACTCATTCTCCAGTTTTAGTCAAGAATATTCTAAATGTTCCATGGTATGCCAAAATAGCTTAATCTAGAATATTCCTTCTGGAAAGTTCTAAAAGGAATATAAACAACTTGTTATTGTAAACATGATTTCCCAGAAAGTTCTATGGAGACTTGCAGTAAACATGAAAATAATGATATGTAAAAGAATTAAATACCTTATATATAACACTACGCTATATATCAAGATTCAGCCACGAAGCTTTCTTGGTTCTGGAGGAGAAGATATTTAAGTCTTTTTTTCCATATATGGGCATTTTGGCAATCTTGTTTAGTGGTGCGGAACCATTTGAACAAGTTGTCAGTACCCTTTCGATAGAAGACCGCATGTGAAATCTGATGAAAATTGTTCAAGCGGTTTCAGAGGAGAAATTTCAAAATTATACAATTTTATACATGTATATAGCCCAGGGACAATGGCAGATAACACACAGGGGACAAAAGTTTGATTGTAACTTACAAGTTTTACTACTTGAATCATCGTAAGTTTCAGCCATTAGTCTCTAACAAATTTTGAGAAAACGACATTTCAACATTTTCGTCATACAAATGCATGGGGGTTCTTGTGGCCATTTTGGATTGCCAATCAACACGATTATAGCTATATGCTGGTCTGCTTGGTGGTCCGTCATAAGTTTTGACTTAATTCGCAGAGTGGTTTGCGATAAGTCGAAAACAGATTTTCTAGGTGGCGGCCATCTTGGATTTTCGATCCACACTACTTTAGCTATTTTCGATCTAGAGGTCATCCTGATGCTACAGTGTAAGATTCAACTCGAATCGCCCAACGGTTTTGGAGGAAAAGTCAAAAATTGGTTTTCAAGATGGCGATTATGACGGTAATTATGGATTTCCAAAAGGCATGATGTTAGCTTTTTTCATCTTCACCTCTACCTGTCCCTACTTCGTGTGTTTCAATTTAATTAGCCTTGTGGTTTGCGGGAAGATGTCCAAAAACAGACTTTTAAGATGCGGCTAAGGCGGCCATCTTGGTCTTCCGATCAACACGATTTAGCTCATTTCGATCCAGAAGTCCTCCTTTTACTACAGAGCAAAAAAAGGTAAGAGAAAAGTCCAGGGAGTGCCACAATTACAAACCGCATCCCTTCCCAGATCCCCAGAGGAAAAGGAAACCGACAAATCCAAACAAGCACAAACCGAACAAACATACGAAAAGCACCAAGACATAATAAACAAAAACGAGCACTCATGGCCAATTCTACTGAATGCCAGAGTAAATGAAAACCAACAGTTGAACCACGGCGGGCCAAGCCAAAGACATATCGTCAAGCCCTAACCCACTGGTTAAAGTTTTACGAAGAGAACGTCTCAAATTGACCAAATGTTTGGGAAGAGATATGAAAAATTAATTTTAAGGATGGCGGCTGTGATTGTGGGGGCCATCTTGGATTTTTGATCGGCTCAGTATAGCTATTATGTCTCTACTAGTCACCCCGATACTCCTCAGCTAGTTGTACTGAATTGGATCATAGTCTTTTGAGGAGATGTTCTCCATTACGAAAACATGCTTTTTTCATACAAAAACACGCCTATTCAAATATATTGAAAATTTTAAAACAAAAAAAAGGAAACTTTTCAGACAAAATTCTGATATTTTTCATATTTCTGCTCTAAACATAGATTGTAGGTACTCGTTAGAACCGCCTCGGTGAGGAGGTTCTAACGAGTACCCACAATCTATGGTTTTAACAAACTAACAAAGAATGAATACCCCTGTAAAAAAAGGTAAGAGAAAAGTCTAGGGAGTGGCACAATCACAAACCGCAGCCCTTCCCAGACACCAAGAGGAGGAGGAAACCGACAAATCCAAACAAGCACAAATCGATCAAACGTACGAAAAGCACTTCTTCTCTTAAGTTGCCGGGCCATTGATGCTCAAATTTCATGTGGAGCCTTCTTAGGGCAAGAGAACGAAAGATTGCTAAAATGGTTGCAGTTTATTGACCAAGATGGCCGCCATGCCCATATATGGTAAAAACCTTTAAAATTCTTCTTCTCCAGAACCAAGAGAGCCTTGGTGCTTATCTTTGCACAAATCATCGGGGACCGGAGGTCTACCAGTATTGCTAAAATAAGTCCTATGTTGACGTTCGACCTTTTTAAAACAAGGTCAAATTTGCTTCTCCATGCATTTATATGAGCATTTATATAGGAAAATTGTTGACGTTAAGAATCCATACCTATATAATTTTGATCTCCGTAAACCCACATTTATATAATAGAACTAGGGCTTACGAGGCGATTCGTTGTATGTCTTACCTTGTGCAATTTTGTACTTGTGTTTTTTCAGTCCTTTTAGCATTGCGATTACCTCGCTTGGGGAAGAGAGAGCTAATCTTAGTGCTTTTCGTACGTTTGATCGATTTGTGCTTGTTTGGATTTGTCGGTTTCCTCTTCCTCTTGGTGTCTGGAAAGGGCTGCGGTTTGTGATTGTGGCACTCACTGGACTTTTTTTCTTACCTTTTTTTCATATATTGCGTGGATTTGTCGTTGTATGTTTCTCATCTTTTCTTTTGGTGCATCGGGAAGGCTGTGCTATGTGATTGTAGCATTTCCTGGTATCTTCACTTAAATATTTACTAAACAACAACATTTATTTTAAATCCCCGGTGGTTTATTCTACTGACCATTCTAAGGAGGTGGTTCTGGTGTTAGTCTTACTCTTTGTTGCTTTGTGGTTTATCCTACGAAGCGATTTGTTTTAAGGTTTACCTCGTGTTATTTTCTTCTTGCGTTTTTCAGTCCTTTTATCATTGCGATTATCACGCTTGAGGAAGAGAGATTTGCGCATGTTTGGTTTTGTCTGTTTCATCTTCCTCTTTGTTTCTGGGAAGGGCTGCGGCTTGTGATTGTGGCACTCCCTGTACGTGATATTTTGGCATTATTATAAACAATAATGAATATAAAATATTGCATGTTCCAATAATATTTACAGTTTACTTTGCTTCAGATACAGCTTTGTTTATGTCACCATACAGAAAGCCTAAGAGAATACGAACAGCCTTTTCTCCTACACAGCTTTTGAGGCTGGAACATGCATTTGAGAAGAACCATTATGTGGTTGGACAAGAAAGAAAAGATTTGGCATTGACTCTGAACCTCTCGGAGACACAGGTAAGACTATCCCTTATATTTTGTTACAAATGCCATTTAAATATATAACAATAGACATATTATAATGCAAATATAATTATTTAAATTTTTATTCCAAGAATGTCTAGTGGTGTTTTATTCAAGAATGCCTAATGGTGGATGAGTGAATTACTTCTCGGATAGATTTTCCTGTCATAACTTAACATGCTTTACTTCATAACAGAGTGTTCTTTTCATAATTCTTGCGTATGTGACTTTTCATGAAAAGTGATGCAGACCGACCCATGAGTTCGATATGTGTTATAATTAGATTTTAACATTTTCGGACAGTGCACGCATATGTATTATAAAACTCGAGACCCGTGGGCCACAATGCTCAGCTGAGTGAACCGCTGTAAAAGCTAATATTTTGAAGTATTCTGCAAAGGTTTAACTTTACCCTCAAATTTTTTTCACAATTTTGGTTGCTATAACAGCCAATCAAATTCAACCACTTAACCAGAATCCATATGTTCGGTAGAGAACTACTTTTGTAAAACGTTTGTATCCAATTCAGCCGCTTGAACAAAATTAATATACTTGATAGAGGACTACTCAAGGCATAGTTCTCTACTAAAAAAAATCTAAAAGGTTCTAAAAAATATCTGCAATAAGATAAAAGACCTATTTTCACTTTTCCCATTATAAGTCAATGGAAGCTTTAAGTTGCCATAGCGACGAAAGCACACGAGCAACGGTAACAAAAAATAAACAATGTTTGAAGAGACTAATGTTATGAACATTTCTTGAAAGTTTCAGTTTGACCCCCTTATCGCTTCTGAGGAAAAGATTATTGAACATTTTTTCGCAAATGTAACGGTCAGGTTGCCATGACAACCAATCAAAGTCAGTGGTTTGGTCAAAATTAATGTGTACCATAAGGGACTGTTCAATGAACATTTTTGTAAACTTTTTTATCAAAATATCTCCAGTGGGATAGAAAAAAATACCTATCTTAACGTTTCCAAGTATAAGCCCATGGAAACTTTAAGATGCCGTAGCAACGAAAGAACACCAGCAACGGTAATAAAAACACATTTTGTAGAGACTAATGTTATGAACATTTCTTGTAACTTTCAGCTTCAGCCCTCTTACGGCTTCTCAGGAGAAGATTTTTAAATATTTTATTCGCAAACTCAATTGCCTTGGTAATAAATTTAATTCAGAGGTTTCAGTCCTTTTAGTATTGCGATTACCTCGCTTGGGGAAGAGAGAGCTAATCTTAATGCTTTTCGTACGTTTGTTCGGTTCGCGCTTGTTTAGATTTGTCGGTTTCCTCTTCCACTTGGGGTCTGGGAAGGGCTGCGGTTTGTGATTGTGGCACTCCCTGGACTTTTCTCTTACTTGTTTTGGGACAAAATTCATTTGTAACGAAGAGGACTTCTCAAGGAACATTTTTGAAAAACGTTTGTCAAAATATTTGCAGTGAGACAGCAATAAGGACAATTTACATTTTTCCAGTTATAAAGTCAATGTCAGCTACAAGTTACTATAGCAACCCAGAATTCAGATCCAATTGAAACAAAATAACAAAAATAAGTATTCGTTTCCCTTGCCTACAGATGCTATATGTGAAATATGGTCAGAATCGGCTTAACGGCTTCAGAGAAGCCGTTTGAAAATGTTGACGGAAGGACGGATGGATTACGGATACATGCCTATACTATAAGCTCACCTAGTCGGCTAAGGTGAGCTAGTAAAATATACAAAAGAGTATTTGATGAAACTCTGGATTTTTTTTATTATTTCTGCAATAAAACACTTTTTTGTGGGTACTGATTGGAAGCGCCGCGGCGACCGTTAAAAGGCTTTGCTTTGGATGTTGTTTGCCTTTTGTGTGGCTTTGCAGCGGGGCCTTTTCAATGTCTTTCTTATATATATATATATATATATATATATATATATATATATATATATATATATACAGTTCGACAGAGTGTCTAGTCATGTTTCTGACTTCGGTGGTTTACTCTACTGACCGTTCTAGGCGGTGGTCCCGGTGTTAGTCTTACTCTTTGTTGCTTTGTGGTTTATTCTACGAGGCGATTGGTTTTATTTCTTACCTTGTGTTATTTTGTTCTTGTGTTTATCAGTCCTTTTAGCATTGCGATTACCTCGCTTGGGGAAGAGAGAGCTAATCTTAGTGCTTTTCGTACGTTTGTTCGATTTGTGCTTGTTTGGATTTGTCGGTGTCCTCTTCCTCTTGGTATCTGGGAAGGGCTGCGGTTTGTCATTGTGGCCCTCCCTGGACTTTTCTCTTACCTTTTTTTCAACACTCGAAATTAATTGTTAACTGCAAAACTTCTAAATTAGGGTTATAGGTACTATAAACTCCGCAAAGTCTTTTCTAAATTTTGTAGACATCATTTCTATTGGTAGTTTCAAAATTCAATTTTGGACTTAAATCGCTTCTGCAACAAAGCCTATAGGAACCTGAATTTTTGGTGACTTAGTATATAAATTCAGAAAAATATATGCTTGCAATGATTTTAGCACCAAATTTCGTAAAATCATTCCTCGATATATAAAGATTGGGTACAACATATATGTAATACTACAGAATGCATGCATGGTAGATAAGCCTATAACGGTTAATAACTTTGTTTCCCTTTTTGGTTGCACGCCAGCGGATTGGGCCTCAGAACTCTATGACGGCTCCGATCTAACGACTTTTAAGTAAGTCGGTTGGTGGCTGATGCTCTGGCTCTGGTCGGGCCCACCGGAGTTCTACTGTTGGTTTTCTTTTGCTTCAGCATTTCAGTTATTTCTTGCTGTCGAGGCCTCATCGTTGTTTCGTCTCTGTATTCCTTTGCTTTTTATGTTCTCGGAGATATTGCACTGATGAGTTAGGAACCCTTCACGCGGACTGAACAAATGTATTGTGTATACCACGGCAGAACCAAGGGCGAGGGTTGTGGCCACGTAAAATCTATTTAAGCCCGCTAGTAATATTTACTCACCGTTCAAGGCGGTTCTTCTGCTATGGTTTACTATATCTGTCATTATATGTCTTTGCATGTATGTCATGGTGAATTTTTATTTTGGATAGCCGTTTTGCCATTTTTTTGGAACGAAACTTTCCTTCTGGCTTTCTGCTTGTAGTGTTTTGATTGTGGTGCCGTTACTTTAAGTGCGTCCTTCTTTACCTTTGGTATCTTGGAACGGAAGGTGTGAGGTAATTGTATCGATTCCTGATCATTGCTTTCCTTTCTATGTGTACTTTTCATTGTTTTATTGTTGTTTTTTTTATGGTTCCTGTCTATTATTGTGATCATCTCGTTGGGGAAGAGGAAGCTGGTTTCTTTGCGTTTCTTCAGTTTGTGGCATATGTACTGTCCCTTAACTCTTCTCTTGCTGTTCACGACATGCCCTGTCTAAGCAAACAGTGTAGATTCAGATCAGTTGGCTTCTGAAGAAGCCAACTGATCTGGATCTGCACTGTTTGCCACTAAGTATGTGAATTTATAGCAACAATACAGATCAAATAATCTGATTGGCTGAAGATTAGAAATGGGCGTGACATCTTAAATTATTTAGCATGACAAGGGTTAAGGATTGTTTGCTCTCCCTCTTATTGTTACTGGTAGGATATTTTCTCCCTGTACATCGTCGATATACTATCTTTATGGAGAATTAGAGAAAATTATTTCAGAATTATCACCAAATTCTCCTCCTAAAAAAGTCCTCTGAATGTAAAAGATGAAACTGCAGGATGTTAAATGTAACAAGTTATGGTAACTGATGAGAGGCAATTAGCACATGGGTTTCTTCCGAAAGGTCGTATTTTGGAGTGTGAATAGAATAACCATATCGCTTATTCAGTATGCTTAAGCTTGTATTTTGCTACCGTTACAAATCCATGAAATCATTCGTCTTTGGAAAGCCAGACTGCTACTGAATTCCTTGCATTTAATGTCGATTCACCTTCCATTGCTGCGCTATATCATACATCTGAAACCTTTAAGGTCACTACTGGTACTAATAACCGCAACTCTTGAATGACAAGGGAGATAATTAGGGTGGTTTTCGATTAAACTATAGGAGCATTTTTTCTAGACCGGAGTATATAATTTCTAGTTTTAATTAAATCTGTTTCCGCGTAGTATGACCCGTCAACTATGCATATACTAATGAAAACAAAACTGATAAATATTTTTCATCTGACCAAATAAAGGGAAAGAAAAAAGATATTCTAACGTTGAATTGATTCTAACGACGGACGCTCTGCTCAGAACATTCGGTGTAAACAAACACACAAAATTTATTCACGTTTGTTTTCGCGGGAAGTGTCACACGACGAACCGAGACTGTGAACACAGAAAACCAAGGATTGTTTTAGTGATATTTGAACGTGTTTCTCTCGATTTTTTTTTTTTTTTTTTTTTTTTTTTTTTATCTTTTTTGATGAATTTTTATGACGTGATTTTATCTACTTTTCTACATAGTAATTGGATTACACTCAAAATGTCGGAAAGACTGAGGGAAGGAGGTTCAAGAGAAAGGGGGGCTCATCAAGTCATCTCATATAAAAGTAGGGAAATACAGGAGCTGTCTGTCTCAGGCCGAGGGATGAGCTGCAATCTTTTTATCATATACTTATTTGCGTAAAAGTGTTTATGATAAAAAAAAAATCTTCTTAAATATAATGTAATGTAAGGTCTATATACATTATACCCGGATAAAATGCAATGTGCTCTCGCTAGCCTAACCCTTTCTATACCTTTCAAAAGAGCTTTATTCCCTGACAGTGTCAATTTATTGCAAAAAAAAAAAAAAAAAAAAAAAAAAAAAAAAAACTGATACAAAATAAAAGAGGACAGAAAAAATCAGACAGGAAATAAAATAATTTACCATCAGTTTTTCGGTCCCAAATTGAAGAGGCTGATCAAGCACTCAAGTATACTATGGGTAGGTCATTAAATCCTTTGTTTGTCACTTTGCAAGAAATAGACAAATCGAAAGGTTGAAAATCTTCATTAGAACCCGTTGAAATTCAGCATGTTGACATTATTTTGTTATCTTCACCATTACGTCACAGTTGCATGTAATGACGTAGGCAGGCAGTTTTCTGAGGAGGGCCTCAGCAGGGTAATTAAAATATACACTTATGAGGCCCTCCCAGGGGTTTTAGGGAACAGGGGAATAAGGCCCTTTATTTCAGGGGAACAAGTGGTCAAAAGTCTAAAACTGAAGGGAACAGCGGAACAAAGACAATTTTGGGAACAAGGAACATAGATAATCGGGATTTTGATTAGGGGGAACAAGGGAAAATGCCGATTTCTCAGGGAAACAAGGGAACAGGTAGTCCCTCTGGGAGGGCTGACATGAATTTACAGTAAAGTTGAGGCAAAAATGCTTATTGACCCTGTTCCTTTATTTTCCCAAACTTTTATTACTCTTTTGGTTTCAATGACGACAATGAAGTGGACGGGTCTTTTTTATACAATTTTTATATTTTATCAAGAATTAGACCTTTATTATGGCAATAAGCCATTATATTTAAGGCATATTCATGTTGCCATGGCAACAGAAGTCTGAAATTAATTTTGTCAAAAAGTAACTTTTCATTTCTTACTGCGTATGGATATTGTACATGAGTTTTTGTAAAATTTTGTTTCATATTTTATGGTTATCTTTAGAAATTAACTCTGTGTATGATGTAGCGGTTTGACTAACCGCCTATTGTTTTTTCAAAAAAAATCAGGTCACGTGTGCCTAATTGTGAACAGGAGTAGTCAAGATGCTAACTATGATGAATTTATGTTCCAATGCGAGTGTTAACCGCAGGAAAAAAAGCTTCTGAAGGTACAGAAAAGCCGTCGCTAAAAAGATTTGATGATCCTGATCCTTTATTTCCAGATTATTAGTCTTTTGGTTTCCATGACAACAATCAAATGGACGGGTCTTTTGCACAAAATTCTTACATTTTATTGAGAACTACTCATGGAAACTTTTTTGGTTAAATTTTGTTGAAACGTATTGAATAGTATGACCAAAAGTCCTTTTTTATGGTAATTTTCCATTATGTTTATTTCTTTCGGTTGCCATGACAACAGAAGCTTAAAATTAATTTGGTCAACAAGAAATCTTTTGATTCGTACTGCGTATAGATGATGTATGTCAAATTTTGTAAAATTGTGTATAATATTTTCATAACTATCTTTAGAAATTACTGAGTATGATGAGGTGGGTGGGGTAACTTCCTATTGTATTATCAGAAATTTTTCAGGTCACATGTTTTTTACTGTGTACAGGAGTAGCCAATATGCTTAACATTGTTAAAGCAACGACTGGTCACAGAATATGCAGATTAAGAGAATCGTTATGAAATTTATATCCAAAATAATTATCATTTTCTCAATAATTGCTTTTTTTATGATTTAGAGGGTAGGGGTAAATAAAAGTTAATACCACTCAAACGACATGGTGGCTCACCTTCATACGCCGTCAGAATACAACTTATACATAGTTTGATCTGTTGAAAAAGTTTAAAGGAAATCTATTGTTAGGAAGTATGTTACATATTAGTATCTTCAGTATATGCTTGTTAAAATTGATGTGATTTTGTCTGAATTTTCTTGTTTGAAAATGAGAAATAAAAAATATACACTTGTATTCGGTAAAAACTTTATGTGTTTTGCCCTGGTTATTCCTTTGTGGTAAATCACTTACAGTAAAAAAAAAGATTTTACCCTATATTAATGAACTAATAACAAATTTTAGCATGTTAGTAAAATTTGACCAAAATGGCCATAGCAGTAAATATAGTAGGGTTCTTTAAAGAGCCATAACTGGTAAACCAGATGGTAACATGGCTATTTTATTGACGTAAAATTGTCAAAATAAAACACAAAACTGAATAATAAAATATAAAAAAAATTTATTGTTGGGAAAAAAATAAGGGTCAGGTGTCAGTAGTGACCTTAAGTGAATTTTTTCGTCTTAGGCAATTATTGAAATATTTTATTGGTCAAAAAGCGGTTGATACCGAGACTGTTCTCAAAATGACATAAATTATGTCAGTTTTATAGCTAATATCATGAAATACCATGTCTGGAATGATAGTTCTTAACAGATGATAACATTCATAACTCCTTTAAAAATTCAAAAGGTAAAAGTAAATACTGTTGTCTATTAATCAGTACAATCCTGTTATAGATGAAAGCCCGCATATACCTCTATTTAAAAATAGTTTTTTTCTTTTGACCATTCAAAGGCGTTTTCTTTTCTGTTACACATTACGAAAACACTTCTATTCAAGTATAAAGAAAATTATATTTTTTAATATTTCTGCTCAAAACATTTGTGGGTACTTGTTAGAATTGCCTTCATGAGGCGGTTCTAATGAGTACCCACAATCTATGTTTTTGAGCAGAAATAAGAAAAATAATGTATACCCCTCTTAACCCCAGTTTTACTATATAAAGTGGGGTTTAAGGGGGTCAATATTATATAGGCATGTTTTCGTGATGAGTTCTTTGTTTTTGCGATGTGGTTTTGTATGTGGCGTTTGTGTTGTCCTTATTTCTTCCTTATCTTTCCTTCTTTTGGTGCCTCAGGAAGCCCGTGATTGTGGCATTTCCTTGGTATCTTCACTAATATTTGTACAGTTTTTAAAGATATTTCCCAAGTTTTAATACCACCTGAATACGTACACAGAAAACAACGGGTTTCCAGTAAAAACGCGGGAAACATTCTCACATCAATGCATCTAGCCAGAGACTTCTCTGTTTAGAAAGCAACGGTGTTCCTTCCGCGACTGTAGTCTTTCCAGGGTATCATGCAAGCTTAATTGGTCATCCGTTGTCCATTTATAATGTTATGATTTTGTTGTGTCGTAGTATTTGAAATCTTCATTCGTTGTTCCATTAGACCCATATTATATGCTACAAAATTTAGCGGTTAGATTGCTAAACATTTTGGGTTCAGGGCCCAGTTGTTCAAAACTAACGATATCGTTAGTTAACGTATCGTTAAAACTTTGATCATTAAATATGGCATATAAACTAATATTTTGCTGAAAAAATGTGAGTAGCTTTTGCATTTGCATACCTGTGAATAAGATATTCTACTTACTAGAATAGTTAACATTTTAACAACTAACGAGCTCGTTAAGCTAACACTGCTTTGAACAACTGTGCCCTGTTTTTTAGCCGATAATACGGAAATTAAGTTTACCGTATTAGCCCTAAGTATTTGGAAAGGCATGCCTCAGCGAAAAGTGTAGACCTGGGCAATTATTGTCCTAATACTTGAATAGGTCTATTTGACTACCTGTTGATGTTTCTAAAACAGTTGGATTGAGAAGCAAACAGTGTAGGTTATCATCAACGTTTTATTTATGTCTCACTCACACTTGTCTGGCTAAATACTTAGGGTAAATAGATACGATTAAATGTTGCTGCCACATGGGTTATCATAATTCTTCAATATGCCATCACACTAAAAGACATAAAATTTGTCATTAACTCTTAAAGCACCAAACAAAAATTTTAGCAGACGACATTCTGTTTTCTATATATTTTACATCAAAAATAAGTCTTGGCTTTTTATGTGAATCATCTACCTGCTTGGCAGACGATTCACATTAAATTTTAAGACTTATTTTGCATGAAAAACAGTACTAAAAACAAATTTAAATGTATCATTTGCTGCATTTGGGATTGGCGAATGATTAAGAGATTTATGTAAGCGAACGTTCCCAGCAATATGAAACTGTAACATAACGCATAAAAAGCCATGCAAGCTCGAGTGTATTAAATATTAAAACAGTTAAGGTTTCGAGAAAGCTGAAATTGTATAAATAAACTCTTAAATTTCAAGCAAGCAGAAACACTAAAATTAAAAATTGTAGCGAAAACGAAACAAATTCTGAAACTTTAAAGTACTTCATTCATTACGAAGAGACGCCTATTCAAATATACTGAAAATTTTACCATCAAAAAATGAAAATTTTCAGATAAAAAATTCCGATATTCATATTTCTGCTCAAAACATAGATTGTGGGGCATGTTTTCGTGATGTTAGTCAGAACTTAAGGGGTCTGGATACACATTATGTGCAACGCACGAAAATGGCTCTTATGCAATTTGCGGACAACGTAGGTGCAGATCCGCATGTGCATCTGTACAGTCTGATCTGAGTATTTTATGTTTGTCGACATATACTAGAGTATCCATTTATTCTACTATGATATACATTGATAGTTAGCGGACAACGAAGGCCCAGATCAGGGCTTGCGTTGTCCGTAACTTGCATAAGGGCCCTTTTTGTGCGTTGCCCATCACATGGTAGATCTTCTGGCATTACTGTGACTATTTGCTTTCATACACACCATTTCGCTTCTTAAAAAGGAGACCTTTTCTGAAGAAAAGTATTTGCTCCAATGATTTCCTTCTAGAGTAGGATCTGCATCATTGTTTTTCTTTTTAGGGTACATCCTTCTTTCAGAAGGGAAAGAAACAAGTTTTATAGTTGCCCCCCTTGGCTATCCAAAATGCGCCTAGTGAAGATTCTGATGAAACTGCGCGGATGCGTAGGCTGACCTGAACATCACTTAATGCATATGTACAAATGTACGTTTTTTTGGCGTTGCCATATAAAATATGGAGAGACCCATTGAGCCCTTTGTTTGTTTCATCAAAGGTTTTTTTTTTTATGTGTTTAATTGTGATGTTTCACAGATGAGGTAGAGGACCCCATTGTTTTTTTTTCACCATAGTGATTTTGATTATATATGTTTCACTGTGATGTTTCATAGAAGAGGTCGAGGACCCAAATGCGAGCCGATCTACGTTTGTAATTTGGAGCTCCATCAGAATTAAGGGTGAGGTTTCGTGCGAATTAAACTAGATAAAGCACTCCCCCGCCCCAGCACCCCTATACTATGTTTCGATTTGTTCACTGTATATTAGCTTTTAGCTATTAGCCCTCATCTCTGACTTGAAATGATACAGCCTGGGAACCTGCCAATTCTATCATAAATTAGTACGCAGCACAACATAGTTACCTACAAAATATATGGGCCCAGTTGTTCAAAGCTAACGACGTCGTTAGTTAACGATTCGTTAAAATTTAAATCGAGTGATACGCAACTATGCTGAAATTTTTTGCTGAAAAAATGTGAGTAGCTTTTGCAATGCAAAAGCTATTCACATTTTTTCAGCAAAAAATATCAGAATATTGTACATTGAATCCGCTAAAACAGTTAACGAAATGACCCTTAACGAGCTCGTTAAGCTAACGACGCTTTGAACAACTGGGCCATGGACAAATACTACGTAGCACTCCGCCATTGTATGGGGTCTATATTAGTCCGTAAATAACAAGCGTTTTACTCTAATTTCAAAAAACATAATTAAAGATAATACTTATATAATGTTAGACATCGAAAATGGCAATTTGCTAATACTTAACCCTCAGACATTAACAGTCAGTAAAAGCACTTATTATCACCAGTTTGTATCTTAACCTTTACCACTCTCTGGATAAATTCAGCAGACGACGAGTTTGTAATCTATTTCAAGCAAACAGGACTGTGTATTTCAAGCAAATTGTCTTCATTGGAGACAATTTGCTTGAAATGTCAAATCCTGTTTTCTGGGAAAAATGAGAAAAATATTTTGAGTATGTCTTCTGCTGAAACTTTTACCCCTCTAGCTAAGCGTTAAAGCAATTGTTTAGGAAAACGTGAGCACGGGCAATATCTGGCAATTAGTTCCAAAAGCTTTTGGTAATATAGAGAAGTCGCACTGTTGAATAACACTTGGTGTATTTTATTTCTAGGCTACATATTTAAGAAAATTAATTGCACTAGTTGATCCTGCTCCGTGTGGCATTATTCATTTGCGTCTTTTTACTCAACCTTTTGATTAATCCCATTAACAAAACGTCTCCAATTAAGACACTTCTTTCCACCCCTTCCTGATAACCTTTAAGACGCCAAGCATAATTTCCAAAGAGACTGACCTAATCTGGCAAAGTTCGAGGCTATTAGAAACGCAATCGAATAAACGCTCCCTAAACATGTGTTTACATTAGACAAAATGTAAAGGAGATTTCAAATAAGCAGAGCCATTACTGCATGGTTCGAATATGATACCCGCGCGGGGCGCCAATTTTTGAGCTTTAGTCATGTCAACTGTGACATTGGAATATCTTTTAAGTGGTAATACCTTAAGCGCAATCTTTTCAGAGAGCGCATTACGAAATAAAATGTGTCAACAGAAATCTTTGTCACTTGAGAATTAATCTTGAACAACTTTCTTTTGATTAGTCGTTAGATGGATGGCTAATGTCTGATATATTTCTGTAAATAACGCATTTAACCATTATTTAAATGGATTTGACTGACTTTTCCAAACACATTTACGCGTATACCGCAGCCTAAAATGCATTTGGTATCGGTTTAGCGAGACCCACTGTATTGATTGTACAATGTACCAGGCATGACAACTAGTCATGATTTTCAGGTATGCGTGAAAACCTTTTGGTAAATTAGCGTGAGCAATCTGTATCAAATGTAATTCACGGAAATTAAACATTGACTCATACAAGAGTCAGAAATTAACCGAAACACCCCACACTGTATGTTGGAAGAGTCGAATTTCAATAATAGGTATGTAAGGCTGATTTAGAGAAACCGCCTACCTTTGGAACGGTCAGAGGACAAACACTGGGGTGGGGATCGGTCTTACCCTCTACCTTATCTTCGCAACATCACACTGAAACAAATATAATCAAAACTATTGTAGTGAAACAAAGCAAACGGCTCAATGCGAACTGAAGCCAGATCAGAATAAAAGTACAAATGGGACCACGATGGGCTCCACCAGACATTGATAGCCTGGCGCCAACCATCTGAAACAGATTCAGAACTCAGTCTGAGGACAGACCTACCGTCGTGCAATTAAAGAGAGAAGCAAAGTTATTAAACATAATCGGGTTAACAACCTTGCATACATTTCGCAGTAGATCGTCAATGTTATAACCTATCTTTTTGTCGCTACTGACAAAGTCCTAGTTTTAAAACAGCCAGAAAATGAATTCTTTTCCACCTGTCGGATTAGACCGTTGAGTAGCTGTTTCACCGTATTAATCAAATGTCTTAAAAATGCAAGATTATATGCCTTATCCTTTGTTGTGCGGGAATAAGCAGTCTATATGTGAGAAAATAGCATTCTAATATTTTATATAAATGCTTTCAAGAGAAAGTATATAAGCCAAACCTTCACAGCGTGCAGCGATGTAGACAACTTGAGCTCCACTTCCTTTTCTTGACCGCGGTTTTGCATGAGAGTGTGATTGGTAGGAGCGGCATCAGAATCAAGGGTACGATTTCGGGGGAGTATTAAAAATCCATTTTTGTTCTTGACGCAATATCTAGAAATTATTATTATTATGGAATAACTGAAATGTACTAAGATTAACAGTTAAACATAATGATGCTAAAGTTATACAAACGTTCTAGCTCCATCAGTATTATTCCAATCATTCTATTATTTTTCATGCTTGTATATATTGCATTGTATTTGTTATTTTAATATTTTGTATTGTATGTATTTTAGAGGGGCTCATGGAGAATTGGCATTGCCAAATGAGTCACCCTCTTTAAATAAAGCCAACTTACTTACTTACTTAGCAAAACTGGTTTAAGCCCCGCCCATGGTTGTTTTTCTATTGTCTGTTCCAAGGGGTTTTTCCGTTGCAGTTCTACTTTGTTCATGGGTCGGTCTTTTCCTTTGTAACGTATTTATTTATTTATTTATTATTCCTATCTCCTTATTTTGGTGCCTCTGGAAGACTGTAGCTGTTATAGGGTATCTTCACTTATATTGCCTTTCTGCACGCCAGTCACCAAGATCTACTCTGAAAAGAAAGTATTGCCCCATTAATTCCTTCTTTTCATAACAGACCCATTTTCAGAAGGGTATAATAAGAAAGATAATCTTGACAACGTTCCTCCCCTGAAAGTTTAGCCATCCCTCTTAATATTAAAATCCCTTAATTAGAAATATCCTCTGTAAAACTATAAATAAACAATTGGTTTCAGCATTCATACAGTCATTATGAAAACAAGCCTATTCAAATATACTGAAAATCTTACCACCAAAAACTGAAACTTTTCAGATAAAAATTCTGATATTTTTCCTATTTCTGCTCAAAAACATAGATTGTTGTTAGAACCGCTTCGCCTAGGCGGTTCTAACGAGTACCTACAATCTATGTTTTTGAGCAGAAATAAGAACAATAATGTATACCCTGCAAACTTAAGTTTTACTATATAAAAGTGGGGCATAAGGGGGTCAAATTTATATAGGCATGTTTTCGTTATGGTTTTGAAATGTTGCTTGCACTAGTGCACGTTATTCTATTTGATTCACATAGTACAAATATAAACAACTGAACATTATGTCTAATCAAGACTGTAATGTAGTGTGTTCATGTATCTAATCAATTAAAAATATTCTTTACATGTACTTAGTTAAGTCGTCTTAATGAACACAATTCATTCTTCATCAAGCACAAAAAAGACTAAATGCTTCGTATAGAATATGCTAATTAGGAGCGACCCCAAAGTTAAATAAATCAACCAATACATAAGTAAATAAATAGCTAATTTACTTAGATATTACTATAGTAGACATACAATAGTTTCCAATGACGGTCTAAACATTTCAATTGCTATATGACAGGGCAGCGAGTCTAATCATAACACTTTTCTTGTGGAGAAGTATAAGCGAATCGATGTAGAAAAGTTTTCCAAAAAGGCTTACTTAATATTGGTTTTCATTTACTCTGGCACACAGTAGAATTAGCTATGAGTACTCGTCTTTGTTTATCATAGGGATTAATTTGATTTTTATGTTTTTGCTTTGATGCATTGACTGAGTTTGGAGCTTTTATGCGAACCGAATTTTTATGTGTTTCTGTATTAAACAGTATCATCGGACCGGCTGTAAAAGTGTTTAAAACCCCTGTGGTTTATTCTACTGGCCGTTCTAAGGCGGTGGTCCTGGTGATAGTCTTACTCTTTGTTGCTTTATGGTTTATTCTACGAGGCGATTTGTTTTAAGTCTTGCCATTGTTACTTTGTTCTTGTGTTTTTCAGTCCTTTTAGTATTGCGATTACCTCGCTTGGGGAAGAAAGAGCTAATCTTAGTGCTTTTCGTGCGTTTGTTCGATTTGCGCTTGTTTGGTTTTGTCTGCTTCCTCTTGGTGTCTTGGAAGGGCTGCGGCTTGTGATTGTGGCACTCCCTGGGCTTTCCACTTATCTTTGTTTGCTGGAACTCTCTATTTAGTCTCACTTAATTGAAATAACTCACTGGAGAATAGTTCACCTTTTATAGAACAAATAAAACATATTTCGCAAGGTCATTATGAGACTCATTTCTCGATGGATAACCAAAATAAAATTGGTAATTTTGCCGTACACTGTAATTGCTCAACAGTGGGTCAGGACACAATTTACATGACAGTTTATTCCTAAATTTGTTTTAAAAATTTTGTGCTTGGCTATACACGTCTGTGGTCAGGCATACCGAGTTTCCTTTGCCTTTGTTCCAGTTTGCAATAGCGTCGTTTTCGTTTCATCAGTGTGTTGATAAGTAAATAAATAGGAACTGATGTAATCAAATCCCCAACACGAAAGGGAAAGACAGACAAATACAATTAAGCAGCCTAAAAATGAAAAGATGGCAAGCGGGGCATATATTTGCCTAAAAGGTGGCAACTCTAGTACCAATACTTAACTGAATATATCTTAAACATATAATTGTTAAAAGAAAAACATAAAAAAGTGAAACATTTCAAAACAATTAACAAAGAGTACCACAATGAGAGTACCGCCTTGGCTTGACGATATGTCTTTGGCTTGGCCCGCCGTGGTTCAGATATTGGTTTTCATTTACTCTGGCATACAGTAGAATTAGCCATGAGTACTCTGTTTATTATAGTGATTAATTTGATTTTTATGTTTTCGCTTTGATGCATTGACTGAGTTGGGAGCCTTTATGCGAACCGATTTTTTATGTATTTCTGTATTAAGAGTAGCATCGGGACCCAGGGTGAAGTTAGCTAGCTGTAAAAGTGCTTTAAACCCACCGGTGGTTTGCTCTACCGACCGTTCTAAGGCGGTGGTCCCAGTATTGGGCTTACTCATTGTTGCTTTGTGGTTTATGCTACGAGGCGATTTGTTGTATGTCTTTCCGTGTGTCATTTTGTTCTTGTGTTTTTCAGTCCTTTTAGTATTGCGATTACCTCGCTTGGGGAAGAGAGAGCTAATATTGGTGCTTTTCATACGTTTGTTCGGTTTGTGATTGTTTAGATTTGTCGGTTTCCTCTTCCTCTTGGGGTCGGGGGGGGGGGGGCGGGGGGGCCTGCGGTTTGTAATTGTGGCACTCCCTGGACTTTTCTCTTGTCTTTTTTTGGAACGGTCAGTAATGAATTTGGAGGTGGTGGGGATGGTGGGGGCGTTTATTTAGCTTGACGGGATCTTAACGCTCGCCCTCAGCTTCCATAATGGTAAAAACATACATTTGTTCGGTCCGTGTGGAGGTCTCTTAACATCCATGAATCATTACGGGTTAAGTCAATTTATACAATTTTTGCGTTGCTTCAACTGTTGAATGAGGAAATTGCCTTTACAGATGAAACAATTACTTGTAGTTGAAACTACATCAGGGTCAAGAGCAAAGGTCGAGTATTCGCACAATGTATCTAAGTACACTAACAGTCTTATTGTTGACTGTTTCATTACGTTAACAGTTTAATGTGCGGCCACATGTTCCCCCATAATATATAGTGTATATAGGGATATGCAGCATTATTCAATATTTAGTGTATGTTCAGAATATTGAAGTTCTAAAGTCTGATTTCTGTTTGATCAATATATTTTGGTTGAAAAGTGTCTTATGCATAATGATGGTTTCGAGGTATACATTACACATATGTGTGTTGACGTCATGTCGAGGCGGCGCTTCTGTTGTGGTCCTTCTGTTGTTTGTTCTCGATGAAATATTGTCTTTTGTTGTTGCCTTTTGTGTCAGAAAAACATATACTTATCTCATCTTGTTTTTGTCCGTGCTTTCAGAGATCTATACTCCGCGCCGATCTCCTTTCTTCGGTATCTCCATTTCTGTTTTGGGATATACCGGTTTGAAGGAAAAGAAGCCCATCAGCAACGAAATTGCCAGAACAATATTAATATTTCTAAGTGCTACCATACATACCCAGATAGGATTTTACTTTAATCTATTTCGGACCGTTTTCGGTCCGAAGTAAAATGCTAGCTGAATATTTAATCACTATAACAATCAAATAAACACAAGATAAATGTTTGAAATAAAACAAAATGAAACTGAAAACACTAAAAAAAATAATCGTAAACCATAATATCAGAAAGTGAGTGCATACTGCAACACTGACTCGGACAAAATGTGAGATCTCCCAAATGCCCATTTGACATAAACAAGGACTTTTACTCCAGATTTGGTCTATAAAATTAACGAAATTAACGAAAATAAAACTGCTCAATTTAATACTATTTAAAGTCATTAGACAGATAATTGGGGACATAAATGACTTCGGCAATTGACTTTAAACACATTAAAGGTCGCGTCAAATTCTTAATCACTTCTAAATCCTGCTACTCACGACATACAGAAATTTATATCTCATATAGGTTTTATACATATCTAGAATGTCATCCCGTGCCACTTATCCAATGAGGTTTAAAGATATTCTTATTTTGAAGGTTTCTGTTTATACTTCTTGTCACGTAATGTACCAAACAAGCGTATTTCGTTTAACTTAATTGTGATAACAACTTTAATATACGTACACATCTAATATCCGTTTTATTCATATTAATATTATTTCACATTAAAGATCATGGTCATTATATCATGACCGATTAAACAAACACAAACAGTAGTAAGAATAAAAGAAATCTATACACGATTTTAAGAGCACTCTGTTCCGTTAGAAGCAAGTTTACTATCGCATATCCGTTCCATCAGAAATTGAAGACTATTCTTGGCTTTGTAAAGTATCTAGCTTGTTAAATAAAACTACAACAATTTTTTTATTAATTCATTGTCTATAAAGTTACCTGGTTCCCCTAAAATAGCAAAGAACATGTCCAGGAAGAGTCATACTCACAAAATATAGCCTACCGATGACACCAAGAGAAAGAGTAAACAACTATAACAGATAGTACATACGCAACAAAACAACGAAAAGCAAAGTATCTGGCTCCCTCTTCCCCAACATGGTGATTACAATACCAGACAGGATCCACCAAACACAACAACAGGGCATCAAACAGGACCGTTTAATTTAATAAAGAGTCCGCATTACGAAAACACGCCTATTCAAATATATAAGGACAATTTTCAGATAAAAAAATTCTGGGCCCAGTTGTTCAAAACTAACGATGTTGTTAGTTAACGTATCGTTAAAACTTTGGTCATTAAATATGACATATATACTAATATTTTTGCTGAAAAAAACGTGAGTAGCTTTTGCATTTGCTAAAGCTACTCACATATTTTCAGCAAAAATACCTGTGAATTAGATATTGTACTTACTAGAACAGTTAACATTTTGACCACTTACGAGCTCGTTAGGCTAATGATGCTTTGAACAACTGGACCCTGATATTTGTCATATCTCTGCTCAAAACATAGGTTGTGGGCACTCGTTAGAACCGCCTTGGCGAGGCTGTTCTAACGAGTACGCACAATCTATGTTTTTAGCAAAATAAGAAAAATAATGTATACCCCTGTAAACCCCAGTTTCAATATCAAAGTGGAGTTTAAGGGGGTCAAAAATATAAATCGTGATGGTTACAGCGGACCATCGTTACAGCGATAGCGTTGGTTCCCAAAGATGTTGCCGCTAAAGTGAACCCGCTGAACATTGTAAAGAATCCCAAAACGAAGCAGAAAAATATATGAATGGGTTTCTTATATTCTAATTTTCTCATAGAACATATGAATTTGATACTTGTTGGAATCGCCTCAATAAGGCAATTCTTAAGAATAATCAAACAATATGCGTCTTAAAGTAGTAAATCGAGTATTCATGCATAATTTCAGATTCACTGTCACCTCTTTAGCGAAGGTTTCATGCAACTCAAACTATCATTAACAGAATTTTGTCGTTGTATCGAGGGTCAGTTTAAAAGGATTTCACTGTTCCAGAAAGCAACTAAAATTAAACAAGATATATTTATACTGCTGTTATCCGCATGTGTTTGGAATAATATTTGAGTCGCAACGTCAGAAAACGTACCTTGGACAATCCCGCAGTCTGATCAGAATCTTCACATGGCATATTTTGGATAGCCAAGAATGCAAAGTTTCTTCATGCTAATGCGCAGCCGATTTGAGTCTTCGTTGGGTGCATATGTCAGAAGGCACGTTTTCTCATGCTGCTGTTCACTTGTAACGGTTTAATCCTCGGAGAGAAAATACTGAGCATGTGGTACAACGCGTACCATCAATGAAAAAGATGATGTTTTCTGAGCAGTCATATATGTTTTAAACAGTCTGCTCATGAGGACTTTTTTGATAATGAATTTACCCTAAAATTGCGGCTCAGTGACAGGATAACATCATTTTCGTGATTTTGTGTGTTCTTTGTTTCCAAAGGCAATCCTTTTTTAATTTTGTTTTACTCCACTGTAGCTGGTTTTGTGCAGTATGGCGCCCATACATCATCATAGTGCAGAGTATATTTTATTTCCTTTGGGATCATTGAGCCTACCTGGTTATTTTGAAAATTGAATACCGCTTAAGCCGGCGCTAGGTGGGCGTATGCGGCCTCGCAAACTACAGTGTTGCATATGAAAAGACTCAATCAAACCGAGTCTACCATTTTCATGATTCTGTGTGTTCTTTGTTTGCAAAGGCAATGCTTTTCGACTTATATAACATTAAGGGGCGACAGGGCTTTCACTTCAGACTTTGCATAAATTTTTATCATATTCTTATCGTTTTGATGCATATATACGTCTGGGATATGTAAGAAAAAGCAGACAAAATGACACACACAGGCAGTCAAGAACAGGCATTCATGTCAAATCCTCAAACGTTTGCGCACACTATATTTGAACGTCGTGTAATAAAATATTACAATATAAATGAATTTACCAAGGAAAGGCCAGTTTAGTCACGAAGCGTAGCCATCCAGAGGCACCAAAAAGAAGTAGAGATGAAGAACAAACAATTACAAAAAAAGGTAAGTGAAAAGTCGAGGGAGTGCCACAATCACAAACCGCAGCCCTTCCCAGACACCAAGAGGAAGAGGAAACAGACAAAACCAAACAAACGCAAATCGAACAAACGTACGAAAAGCACTAAGATTAGCTCTCTCTTCCGCAAGCGAGGTAGCTCTCTCTTCCCCAAGCGAGACAATGCTAAAAGGACCGAAAAACACAAGAACAAAATAACACAAGGAAAGACATAAAACAAATCGCCTCGTAGAATAAACCATAAAGCAACAAAGAGTAAGACTAACACCGGGACCATCGCCTTAGAACGGTCAGTATCTGGATTAAACCACCCGGGTGGTGTTAAAAACTTTTACAGCTAGCCAACTTCACCCTGGGTCCCGATGCTACTCTTAATACATAAATACATAAAATTCTGTTCGCATAAAGGCTCCCAACTCAGTCAATGCATCAAAGCGAAAACATAAAAATCAAATTAATATCAATGATAAACAAAGAAGAGTACTCATAGCTAATTCTACTGTATGCCGGAGTAAATGAAAACCCATAGTTGAACCACGGCGGGCCAAGCCAAAGACATATCGTCAAGCCCCAACCCACTGGTTAAAGTTCTACGAAGAGGCCGGCATTGAGTCTGAGGCCCGAACCGCCGTTACGCAATTAAAGAGAGAAGCATAGCCATCAACAATGATTGGATTGACAACTAGGCATGCAGTCTGCCGCATAATATCCAGGCTATAGCCAATTCTTTTACAACGGTTAACTAGTTTTCTGAATTGCTCCGAAAAGTTAGATTTTCCCACATTTTTTTCTAAATCTGTACACTAAGTCACCGTAAAATTCTAGTTCCGATATACCTTGTTGCAGAAGTGTTTTCAGACAAAACACACCGGCACAGCTGCAATAACTTTCATACAAACAAAGAAGAGATGTAACAGAGGAACCGCCTTGGCAGAAATGCCACCTTTCTGTCATCTGTTCGTTTAGTGCCTGTTTAATTGTTTTTGTCTGTCTTGCCCTTTTGTGTTGAGAACTGGCCCCGAGGTTGTAAAACCTTTTCATGCTCAATTCAGCTAAGCATGGCGTTTGTCCTGCTAATAAATATCAAATTTTTAATAATTGCGAATTCTTTCTTGCTTTACATAGCTGAGCATGAAACGTTCTCTACTCATAAATGTGAAAACGCCAAGTTGGCGTTTTTATATTTCTCAGCATAGAAAGTTTCATGCTCAGCTGAGTTTAGCATGAAAAAAGTTTTACAACCTCATGGCCTGATTGTATCAGTTCCTGAGTTTTATTTACCTTGGAACAGTGAGCAGGCTGGGCGCGCTTTAGCTAGTTGTACTCGATCGAAACCGCGCCCTTAATTCTGATGTACCTCAAAATAACAGATATGTGTTCGGTCCGCAAAGGTCGTCTACCTCATGTGCGAGAGCGTAAGCAAAACATGACAGAAAAAAAAATCTAAAATCTGCATAAAAACAAAGAGGACGCAACGGTTATCTGAAGCCAGAGCAAAAGCACCACAAGTTAGACCACGATGGGCCCGACTACATACAGCAATAGTCAGACACCAAACGTCTGAAGTAGACTGCGGAAGGGGCCATCATTCAGTCTGAGGCTCGACTCATCGTCGTGCCATTAACCCTTGTCATGCGGAATAAATTAAGATGTCAGGCCCACTTCTAATTGTCAGCCACTTAATTCCTTGCTCCCGATTGTTGATATAAATTCACATACTGAATGCCAAACAGTGCAGATCCAGATCAGTTGGCTTCTTCAGAGTACCACAATCTATGTTTTTGAGCAGAAATAAGAAAAATCATGTATACCCTGTAAAACCCAGTTTTACTATATAAAAGTGGGGTTTAAGGGGGTCAAAATTATATAGGTATGTTTTCGTAATGTCCTTACTTTGCTTTTTTCACCAGTATAACGTACATCATTGTGGTATCCTCCGACAAGCGAGGATCCTGATCAGATTGCACAGCTGCACAGGCTAATCACCGTGGCTTCACTGTTCAGATAAGCGTCAAGCACCCTTATTGCATGACTTGAAGCATTAATTAACCGTAATTGAGTATATTTATTTCTAATCCTGTATTTGTTAATTAATCAGAGCTCCGCAGTTGAAAGATTAATTGTATAATTGTTTAATTGCGTGTCATTTATTTCATTGATTAAAATATTTGAGCCGCAACATCGGAAAACGTTCAGATAGCCTTGTGTAAGGAGTTTAGGGCTCAGGAATTTATTCCGCTGGTTTAAATGAGAAGAACCTTTGCAAAACGAATAAGCTCATATATGTATACGCAATCCAAGGGCGACCAATGAATATCACCGCCTAAAAAGGAAAATTAACAATTTCAAAATCAAAATCATCACGTTTGTCTTAGAAGAAATCGCACCATTTCATATCCATACATTCATATCCAAAAAGGTGCTTCGGTATTAGAAGTGTTTGCTTTATTTAACCGGTTTGGTGGGACAGAGCTGATCAATCGTTTGTTCAAAATAAATATTATCAATATTAAGCAGGTATCTAGAAGTAGAGTTCAAAGCTTCAATGATATCAGCCTGATTTTCGTCAGAAAAAGATAACGTGAAAACAAATCTGCAACAAGGAGAGTACAATTAGTCCCAATCGGAATACCTAGAACTTGTCTGTTAAATTTAGTGCTAAACCTAATAGATATATTACCCAAAAGGTAAACATTGGCTTCATAGACTTTCGGAAATGGCCATAAATTATAATTTTTGTGCTCCTTAGCAGTGAAAAAGCATGTTTTGCATTACAGGCAAAATACAAAATGCCTTCTCGAGTAAATGTCCATTCAATCAGGCGGGTAAGCTTTTTTTGTAATCAGATTGTGAGGTAAGGTAGTATAAATAGTGGAAACTTCATATGTGAACAAACTGGTAGTATAAATAGTGCAAACTTCATATGTGAACAAACTGGAAGCTCGAAACACCTTCGTTTTTAATTAATCCAGAACCTCACCCATTTTTTACAGACCAAAGGAGGTTTTTATTTTTTTTCTTTCATAAACTTTTTCACAATATTTTATTACACGATTTTAACTGTTGTTAGACAGGAATTAATAATTTAGACAATTCAGTATTGGTGCAAGAACTAGAATTAGCAATAAGGCGTGCTTTGTACTTTTGTGAAGCTTACGTAACCAGCATAAAGTGAGAAGTGTGTTTGAATTTCCTTGATACCTATTGCAAACGCAACAGCTATATGGCAACAATGTTTATCATTAACAGACGTCTCTTCAGAAGAAGGTCATTGATATGTTTTTGTGCTACCAAGTCCTGCTTTCAGATACGAATATAATGCAGCCGTCAGACAACAACATTGTTAGCAGCTTTGTCGGTTAGAACCAAAACGTACTTTTCATGAAATCCCTTGATACCTTTCTTCAAATGCCGACAAGAAATTTTAGGTATAGGAGGGAGAAGGTCGGTTCTCTTAGAATTGAACAAAATTCGTTTATCAATGATATTAATCATGCTGAATTGCCAACCATTTAAAACATTAGGCTCAACGGTGCTTTCGTTTGCAACAACTTTTACATTTTTTTTTATTCTAAAGAGCCAGCAATTTCTTCTCGATGTTCAACGAATGTATGACGACAATATGTACTTAAGCCTCTTGGGAAACAATTTGCATGAACTCCCAAGCCTATCTTCTAGCAAAAAAGTAAGAAAAATATTTAAAAATGTCGTCTGCTGACAATTTTACTCAGTATGCTAAGCCTTAAGATATATGTGTCGAGAGGCATTATGGTCTAACAAGTATTAAAATGCAGTTGATGACTGCGTCCCGGTTGGTACACATTGGCCCTGAACAAGGTGACATAGCAATGCACTGACTATTAATCAAATACACTGTTCAACTTCAAAGAGCTTATTTCTATTAAACTATGACACTGGATTTTTGATAACTAGTTCGTATGCTTAAACTAACGAATTTGTTTGTTAAAGAAGTTTTCCGTCAAGTCTAAAGAGGGCTTCAAAATTTACTGTATGTCTCTGATAATTGTATATTAGATAACTGCTTTCTGCACTGTTTGCTCAATCCTGTCTGTCCGAATACTTGGGTAAATGCAATGATGTGGCTATTATATCAAGTGGACAGTCAGACTGTTATATAAGAAAATTGGCTTGGAAATAGGAAAATGGTTACAAAAGACAAGGTCGATGGAAGTAATGGTATAGTTTATATAAGGTAAACTAGCTCATTTAAGACAACAGTATCATCATCTGGCATACAATTTTGCTCTGTTTAATTATACTTCTGTAGAATATATTCAGAAGCAAACAAGTTATAGGCAGAAAAAAATCTTAAAGCCATGTTATTTCTTTTGTCGCTGTAGTGTTTTTTATTTAGTTTTGACTAATATCGATTGTGATTTCATCGGACATACATCTGTCATTTTTTTTATTTTATCTATACTTGGTTTTCTATTCTCTAATTTTGCTTTACCTAGACACAAAATAGAAAATTGCTCTAGCTTATTGCCACAGTATGTGTATATCTTGTAGATAGAATTATAACTTTTATACCCAGCTTATGACCACAGTATGTATGTGTCTTGTAGATAGACTTATAAATATTATACTTAGCTTGTACCCATAGTATGTATGTGTCTTCCAGCCAGATACACTTATTTAAGTTATAATTAGCTTGTGACCACCGTATCTGTGTGTCTTGTAGATATACTTGCGAGACAAGTCGTATAAGTGTTATAATTAGCTTGTGTCCATAATTTGTGTGTGTCTTTTAGATAGAATTATAAATGATATGACTAGCTTGCGGCCACAGTATGTGTGTGTGTCGTCTAGATAGACTTATGAAAGTTATAGTTAGCTTATGACAACCGCATCTGTGTGTCTTCTACATAGACTTATTAAATTATAATTAACTTGTGACCACCGTATCTGTGTGTCTTGCAGATAGACATAAAATATTATAATCGGCTTGTGATCATAGTATGTGTGTTTTGTAGATAGACTTAAACTGACATGATTAGCTTGTGATCACAGCTACTTATAACTTTAATAAGTCTATCTAGAAGAAACACACATACACATATTGTGGTCACAAGCTTATTATAATATGTACTTATAAAAAATAAAGGTAAGAGAAAAGTCCTGGGAGTGCCACAATCACAAAAAAGGTAAGAGAAAAGTCCAGGGAGTGCCACAATCACAAACCGCAGCCCTTCCCAGACCCCAAGAGGAAGAGGAAACCGACAAATCTAAACAAGCACAAACCGAACAAACGTACGAAAAGCACTAAGATTAGCTCTCTCTCACAAACCGCAGCCCTTTCTAGACACCAAGAGGAAAAGGAAACACAAGACACGCAGATACGATGGTCACAAGTTAATTATAACTTTAATCATCGTATCTGTGTGTCATGTAGATAGACATATAAATGTTATAACTAACTTGTGACCACAGTTTGTGTCTGTCTTGTAGATATACTTATTAATATGATTCGCTTGTAGTTATAGTACATGTGTGTCTTGTAGATAGAATGAATAAGCCTAAACAATTGATAATTTCTTGTACTGTCACTTTAAACATACAGGTCATTCACTAAATGACATTACTATACAACAAGTGATAAAAATTAATTACGATACAAATTCTACATCTAGATTTAAAATTATCAAAAGACATGAAACAGAATTAAAATAGATAAAATCATTACAGACACCTTTTCCACTGGATTTTAACGACAACATTTATCATAAGGGTAATATTTCTAAAATGCCCGATTTTGATATTTTCTCTCTTTTGGAATGCCAAAAACGTAAAACAAGGTCCCATGGGGTCAGTGGGGTCAGGAAAAATGGTAACTATAAACGTAAATTACACGCAATTAAAAGAAATAATACAAGGCTGAAATGACATTAAAAATATTACAAAATCACGGACGCCACTCTATGCTTGCCCTTTTCAGTTCATTACCCATTTCTGTATTACGAATTCTAGACATTAAGGAAAGTCTACGATAGTTCTAATCAGTTATATGACGCAGCTCTCTTAACTAGAGCTTATACGCAACATGCTCTTCATCGTTACATCGATTATGAAAATAATCGCAAACGTTACTTTATCAAAATTTCTTTCATTAATAAAGGAATGGGTTTTATTGATTTGCCTAGTATCTTCCGGGACAATTCGGTTATTTCATCCATTCCTACTTATTTTAGCAATGCTGAAACACTCATAATTTGCTATAAATATAACAAACCTGTTATATCTATCATTTCTAATTTTAATAAACATGTTTCAGATCTCGGTATTAATACAAATACTCCTGAGACCTGAGATTGTAAAGACTCAGTGTATTGTTATCCAACAGCAGGTCATATAATCTGGAAATTGTAACTGTAATTCCTGATTCTAGAATCCGAAATATAATTTCTAAAGAACAAAAATACCGATTTCCTTCTAATGTTGATTTCAATAAATGTAGGGAAGAAATTGCTGCTGCCTTGAAATCTTAGTGCTTTTCGTACGTTTGTTCGATTTGTGCTTATTTGGATTTGTCGGTTTCCTCTTCCTCTTGGTGTCTGGGAAGGGCTGCGGTTTGTGATTGTGGCACTCCCTGGATTTTTCTCTTACCTTTTTTTTTTTTTTTTTTTTTTTTTTTTGAATGAATTCGGTAATCAATGGTGTAAGCGAGAGTATGTTGAACATGCAGCCCTAAAAGAATGGAAACTGAGCATTTTGAGAATAGCATTTCTGTCTATTGTCAAAATACTAATTTATTACTCCTAAACAAAAGACGTCCTTACGTTACCTTAAACTAGGTATTCAAGAATTTCATGGAAAGTATTTTCTTGCCTCCGGCAGACAAGGCAGCGAACAATTTCGTCGTTGTTTGACGGCTCCATTATATTAATACTTTTAAGTAAGAACTTGATGGTACAAGGCCTATGAACTACAATGCTTGGTTGAAGAGAGGTCTGTGGTTGATGATCATACCTACCATTCAGCTACCGAGTTTGCTGTGAGTGTTTAAGAAGGTCAAGATAAGCTTCCTACGTTATATGGTTGCCTAAACTTCTCAAAAGACCATACAAAGCACGATTTATTGCAAATTCAAGATCTTGTACCATTACTGAACTTTCTAAATTGTTGACTTCTTGTCTTACTGCTATCAGAAAACATGTGAAAAGGTCTATGAAAGATCAGGTAAGAATCTGTTTTGGTCCATTAAGAATTCGAATGAAGTTTTGAATAAACTAAAATCCAAAAATTTTTGTGCATGAAGTCTGTCTACGTATGATTTTTCTACGCTTCACACTACACTACCTCATAATCTTTTAAATGAAAAACTTAGTTATTTAATGAGTGGACATTTCATAGGGAAGGTTCCCTCTATCTTGCATGTAACGGGTAATGCTTTTTTCACTTCCGAAAAGCATAAAAAATATACTTTATGGTCATGTCAGAAAGTGTGTGAAGCTCTCACCTTTCTACTTGACAATATTTATATAAGATTTGGTACTAAGCTAAATAGACAAACTGTGGGTATTCAGATGGGTACGAATTGCGCCCCTCTTGTGGCTGTATTTGTTTGTGTTCTGTTATGAAGGAGACTTCATGGTGTGTCTTTCTGAAGAATGGCAATCGGAAGTTATTGAAGCTTTCAGCTCGACGCCTAGATATTTGGACGATTTATTAAATATTGGCAATGACTACTTCGAAGGTTTGATCTGCCAAATTTTCTCGTCAGAGCTTCAATTAAGTAAAGCAAATGCTTCTGAAACTGAAGATCCGTTTTTGGATTTGCATTTGTCTATTTTAGATGGGTTTATTTCATGCAAAATTTATGATAAACGCGATGATTTTGATTTTGAGATTGTTAGATTTCTTTACTTGGATGAGGATGTTCCTCGTCGAGCATCCTACAGTGTTTATATATCGCAACTAAATCGGTTCGCCAGAGTGTCTAGTCATGTTACTGACTTCAACACTCGAAATAAATTATTGACTGCAAATTTCTAAATCAGGTTATCGATACCATAGACTCAACAAAGCCTTTTCTAAATTTTATAGACGTCATTTCGATTTAGTTTCAAAATTCAATGTTGGACTCTCTTCTGCAACAAGGCCTATCGGAACTTGAATTTTATGGTGACTTATTTTATAAATTCAGAAAACAATATATACTTGAAATGACTTTAGCACTCAATTTCGTAAAATCATTCTTCGATATATAAAGATTTGGTACAACATAAATGTAATACGATAGACTGCAGGCATGGCGGTTAACCCAATCACGGTTAATAACTTTGCTTCCCTCTTTGGATGCATGCCGGCGGGTTGGGCCTCAAACTGTATGACGACTCCAGCCGAAAGACTTTTAAGAAAGTCGGTTGGTGCCTGATGCTCTGGCTCTTGTCAGGCCCACCGGGGTCCAACTGTTGGTTTTCTTTTGCTTCAGCATTTCAGTTATTTCTTGCTGTCGAGTCTTCATCGTTGTTTCATCTTTGTAATCGTTTGATTTTTTATGTTCTCGAAGATGTTGCACTGGTGAGTTAGAAACCCATCACGCGGACTGAACTCGTGTATACCACTGCAGAACTAAGAGCGAGGGTTGTGGCCACGTAACATCGACTTAAGCTTTCCCCACCCCCTCCCCTACACAGAGAGAGAGAGAGAGAGAGAAAAAAAGAGAGAGAGAGAGGTTTTTACTTACCGTTCCAAAGCGGTGCTTCTGCTGTGGCTTACTATTTCTGTCATTGTATTTCTTTGCATGTATCCTGGTGAAAATGTTTATTTTGGATAGCCGTTTGGCCAATTATTTGGGAAAGAAACTGTCCTTTTGGCTTTCTGCTTGTAGTGATTTGATTGTAGTGCAGTTGCTTTTAGTGCGTCCGTCTTTCCCTTTGATGTCTTGGACGGATGGTGATAGGTAATTGTATCGATTCCTGATCATTGCCTTCCTTTCTATTTATAAATGATACGATTAGCTTGTAGTCATAGTACGTTTGTGTCTTGTAGATAGACTTATAAATGATATGATTAGCCTGTAACCATAGTAAGTGTTTGCCTTTTAAATAGACTTAAAAATGTTATATTTTGATATCTCGGCTGAGACTTGGTTTGTCTGAGTCTCTTCATATGCAACACTGTAGTTTGCGAGACTGCATATGCTTTCTTCCCCCTGCCCCACCACACCTCCCCCCCCCCCAGCCCCCCGCTCCCCACCTAGTCAATGTGACTTATAGTTCATGGTTTAGTCACTGGTCATTGCATGTTGGAGACTACACGATGGATTAACATGAAGCTTGGCATTTTGCTGTCAATCTTCAATCAGCTTTAAAATCTACAGCGTACAAAGCGTAGACCAAGTTTTTTGTGACTTTTGTGAAAAATAAGACTTTAGACACTATAGATAGAACCGTCGATGTATAGACAGCTTTTAAACCCCATAAACCCCATTATTAGTTGACAAAAACTAACGAAATTCAAAATACCATCAGTCACATAATGCGTATTATAGCCATACTATCAATAGAGTCAAATATTTACTCCATTCGTCAAGATTTTTTGTGTTCTACCTAAGATACACTTTCAGGGGAGGTAATTGTCAAAATGTTTTTACCTACATTCTCAAAAAAAGGTCTACTCTAAACGGAAAGAATTTGCTCATTTTAGAGTAGCCCCCTTTCCAGAAGGGACTTGGTGTACAGGAAAGTAAACAGCAAGTCCAAAAATTGTTCCCCTTCTACAAAATCGCGGAAAAATCTATCAGGTGTATTCAGTGTCTTTAAAGTCGTAAATTTATGGTCATAATATTATTTGAAATTTAATCATTTTCAAATTGTAGTTTTGGTACCTTTAGATAATAAAAAAACGTCCATCAATATTCTGACTTGTCTTACTCCCCCAAGAGAGGATTTTGCACTTTCGAAGGATTTAACATAGAGATGAGAATGTGTTCAGACACAAAGAACTATTCAGTACCTTGATAGTTCTGATATTGTTTGTTCTTTGTATCACTTTGTGGGCTCTGGCCGCGGAGTTATTTTTGTTCCGTCCAATTTGGTGCCTAGTTCTTTTATATGTTTTGTCCTATTTGGCTTTTTAATATTACTTCAGACATTATCGTAGTATATTGAACTCAAGTTATAATCAAATGGTTTGCATTAACTATGATTTTATTCTTTCTTTTCCAGGTTAAGGTCTGGTTTCAGAATAGAAGAACAAAGCACAAAAGAATGAGAGCAGAAGAGGACATGACGTCATCACTGACCAGACGGTTTAATGATAATACGGGCGACAGCAATGAATCTTCATCATACAGTGACGTGATAATTGACACATAGCATAACGATTTGAAAAATCTGTCATATACATCCAGTTATATAACACCAAAGGTAATACCTTCCCTCCCTGCATATACACACAGTATGAACATGTCTTTGCTTTCTACATAATAAAGGGACATTGCGGAAATAATTTCCGCATTTAACCGACATATATGTACAGTAAAACTCCAAGCTTTAGCTAGACCTATGGCTAAGAAATGTACATTTACCTTCCCAGTAAGCATTCTTTATAAATCTACAGTGGGCCTTTATCGGCCCGTCAGGGTAGCTGACGGGCCGATAACGGCCCGCTGCAGATTTACAAAGAATGCAAGCTGGGTAGATGTGTTGACGTAATGAGTAGCACTTTTCTCATCAATCAGACAATTCTACACTGTGTTCTTCATTAACAACGATATTAAAGGGCAATGGAACATACGGATATTTTATCACACTGTGTCCAAGTTACCATATATTTTTTAATCTATTTATCTTTGAACGTGTGGTGCTATTTTGTACATAATAAAACATTTAATTGATTTTTGCATACAATGTACCCGTATATTTGTAAATAATGATCATTATAATGTTTTATACCTTTACATACACCTTTACATTGAATTGATAATTTAGTGTTAGAATTAGGTGACATTATTGCACACAACCATAGACCCAGCGTGGGCAGCATCAACTGCCATCATATAATGTTGCCGGAAAGGAGATCTGGGGTGTTGCTATCAATATATTAACTAAGAGATACCAAATATCGTTACCTTAAAAACTCTCGATCGATCTGAGAGTAGACAAGGTTTATAGGCGTTTCTGTAAATATCGGAAAACGTCCTTGAAAGTTTAGTGACAATAAATAATTGTCCAAATTTGCCAGTGAAGAGAAAGGAAGCAACAAGTATTACAAAGGATATACTTGTGTTGCTTAGCAATGTAAGGAACGGAAGAAAAAACTTTAGCAAACGTACACTGTAAATTAAAACAGGCCACTAATAGTTAAAATGTTCAGATGCAGTGTGAGCCATTTTAAGAAAATTGAACAAAACTTACAGAAGTGAAGCGCAACAAGATACCGATTTCTTTCATTTTATTCATCATCATCTGCGTGTGCATTAAGCATTCCCAAATCGACGGATTTACAATATAAATGCAATGTATAAGATGCATAGATGTTTACTTTTACATTGTATTTGGTGGTCAACTCCTATTTACAATCGAACTTCAATGGCTTGAACATCTTTGAAACAATGGGTATTTGTTCCATACAGGTGTAATGCGAGCAACTGAGGGTTAATCATAGCGCCAGGTCAGGATGCAAATGGGGATAATTCAGTGGGGAGGGGGGTGTCGTTTTGATCTTCTATAAGATAATGGTGTGTTGAGTGTATTCTTTAGAACTGCGTCGATGATGCGATTCTAATGAGAACAAAATCATACAATTTTATGATACAATAAGAAATTTTTTTCTAAAACATCGCTAAATATTTGTTTTCTTAAGTTATCGGAAGAATTTCACAGCAACTCAAATATCACGAAAACATACTTATATAATTTTGACCTCATTAAACCTTACTTTTATATAGTAAAACTGGGGTTTACAGGGGTATATATTATTTTTCTTATTTCTGCTCAAAAACATAGATTGTGGGTACTCGATAGAAGGGCCTCGGCGAGGCGGTTCTAACGAGTACCCACAATCTATATTTTGAGCAGAAATATAAAAAATATCAGAACTTTTAGCTGAAAACTTTCAGCTTTTGGTGGTGAAATTTTACATATATTTGAATAGGCGTATTTTTGTAATGAATGAGCCATCGGTGTTCGAGTCATTGTTTTTACTGTACTTCCAACGTAAACATGTGATTTCGCACATTCATTCTCTGTTCAATGCGCTTATCTGTTGTGGAACTATAAATGAAGTTTCCCAGGAAATGCGACAATTATGAAGCACAGCCTTCCAGGGGCAATGAAAGAGGACGAGATGAGGAACAAACAATGCCAAGATGCAATGACACAATTGCTGTAACCGACATACAAAGAAGAGCTGCAACAGGTGGACCGTCTTGGAACGGTCACAAGAAACAAATACTGTGGGGCTTAATACATTTATGTCGAGTGGACTCTTCTACCTCAACTCTTTGGCCAGGTTCATTTCCTATATTGTGGGTGTCTTGTTAGGCTTTATTATTACTATGCTTTGCAGGAATTTCTGAACTTAATGCAAACAGTGTAGATCCTGATCAGACGCGGCGTCTGATCTGGGTCTACACTGTAAGCCTATGTCCCTTTTATGGGACACTTGGCTTTAATGGGTTAAACTATTTTTATACGATTGCAACCTCGCCCTAAATTCTGAATCAGCCGTAAATTACAAATGATGCGCAACGCACGAAAAGGCCCCTCATGCAGTTTGCGGACAACGCAGGTCCAGATCAGCCTGCGCATAAGCGCAGGCTGATCAGAGCCTACATTGTCCGCTTACATAATCAAAGAATACTGTAGTATATGTCCACGAACAGATAATGCTCAGATCAGACTGCACGGGTGTGCATGCTGATCAGGACCTATTTTATCCGCAAATTGCTTAAGGGCCTTTTTCGTGCGTTTCGCATCAAATATGTGTTCGGCCCGCGTAAGGTCCTCTACTTCATCAGTGAAACATTCCAGTAAACCACAAATGACCAGAAAACTGCGATAAAACAAAGTAGATGGCCCAGTTGCAATCTGAAACCAGAGCAAAAGAAAACACGTTGGACTCCGACGGACCGGATGACTAACCGCGACAGTCAAGCGCCCGCCTTCTGAAACATTTTGAGGATGTAGCCATCACTCAGTGTGAGACCCTGTTCACCGACGTGCAGTTAAAGAGGGAAGCAAAGTTATCAACTATAATTAGGTTAAAATCCATACATGCAGTTTACCACATAGCATGGCTGTTATAACCAATCATTTTTCTAATGTCAGACAATGGTTTTGAATTGTTCCGGAAAATCAGTATTAACAACAATCTGTAGCATTACGAAAACACGCCTATTCAAGTATATTGAAAATTTCACCACCAAAAACTGAAAGTTTTCAGAAAAAAAAATCTGATATTTTTCAATATTTCTGCTCAAAACATCGATTGTGGGTACTCGTTAGACCCGCCTCGGCGAGGCGGTTCTAACGAGTACCCATAATCTATGTCTTTGAACAGAAATAAGAAAAATAATGTATACCCCTGTAAACCCCAGTTTTACTGTTTTAAAGTGGGGTTTAAGGGGGTCAAAATTATATAGGCATGTTTTCGTGATGGCTACTGAGCCACCTCATGACAAAACCAACAAAATGGCAACCACCCAGTCTGATCAGAGTCTTCGCTCTCCGCATCAAGAAAGCTTGGGTCCTTAGCTATCATTGAGCGCACAGCGAAGACTCTGATCAGGCTGGGCGGATGCCACGGCTGATCTAAGTTTTCGCTGGGAGCACATCCATTTCGCTTGTTTTGTCATGAGGTGACTCTAATTTCTCTGATCCTTTCGTCTATAATTGTTCATGAATTGTGTCGATAGTTTTGCTTAATATGTGTTTGTTGTTCCTAAACTCTATATCAGGGTCTGCCTGGTGATTTTGTAACTTCAGATCTACATTTTCTAATCATCCTGTTTCAAACTCATATGAAATATTGATAATAATGTGCGTTTTAGTATTGTCTGCCGAGAGCAACAAACTTGTTTCTGTAGTTTTATTGTTGCTGTTGGTTATCAGTAGTATTAGCATCGTTTTTATTATTGTCGTCGTTATGTTTGTTATTATTATTATTATTATTATTATTATTAAAATTCACTTGAGTATGATTACTCGATAAAGGTATTGCAGTCGAACTTCAATAGCTCGAACATCTTTGGGACCGTTAAAATCTATCATCACGAAAACATACCTATATAATTTTGACCCCCTTAAACCCCACTTTTATATAGTAAAACTGGGGTTTACAGGGGTATACATTATTTTTCTTATTTCTGGTCAAAACATAGATTGTGGGTTATCGTTAGAACCGCCTCGCCGAGGCGGTTCTAACGATAACCCACAATCGATGTTTTGACCAGAAATATGAAAAAATTCAGAATTTTTTATCTGAAAAATTTCCTTTTTTGGTGGTGAAATTTTCAATATATTTGAAATAGGCGTGTTTTCGTAATGTCTAGAAATGGGACGTTTGAGTCACTGAGGGCTAATCAGAGCGCCAGGTCAGAAAGCAAATGAGAATAATTTAGGAATGTGTTTCGATCTTCTATAAAATAATGGTATGTTAAATGTATTATTAGAATCGCATCGATGAGGCAATTCTAATGACCACACACAACATACACTTTCATGATAAAATGATTTTTTTTTCTAAAATATCCCTAAATAACAAGTTGGAATCAACCACGGTAAAGGAGCCATCGGTGTTCGAGTCATTGACGTTTTACTATTTATCTTGGAAAGGTCCTACATAAATTCTAACTCTTGTCCTGCTGAATAAATTAAGATACCACGACCACTTCTAATTTTCAGCCAATCAGATTACTTGATCCAAATTATTGATATAGATTCACATACTAAATGGCAAACAGTGCAGATCCAGATCAGTTGGCTTCTTCAAAACTGATCTGGATCTACACTGTTTGCAAAGGCAGGTTCAGCAGAACAAGGGTTAAAATCATGAACAGTAGATTTACCAAAATGTAGCTCTACAAACAGAAGTCATGAGTGAATTAGTTTGTGGATTATAAATATAAAATAAAAACGTTTTTTACTAAATGTATTTTTTTTTTTTTTTCAAAGACGCTGTGCATTGCAGAAAGGCCACGGTTGATGCTGTTTGATTTATTTTCAGTTTTGACAACTCCAATTAAAATCCCAAATCTTTAGAAATATTGCCTAGTACCACAGAGAAACCTTACACCGTTTAATGAAAGAAATTCATTATCTGTGTCCTCGTGTTTCTAGCATATTATATTACAAAATGCTTTAAGTGAGGGCAATCCTGTTTTTACAGTGCCTATGCTAATGAGATTGGACTTTGGCCTTTGTGAAGATTAGAAACGTCTCTTTTCAACCTTTTGGCATTAATTTTATAATAAATCACCTATTTAGTCATAAACAGTCTAAATCACGTTCGTTATTTTTTAACTCTTTAAGCCCCAAGCAAAATTTGTAGCAGACGAATCATATGTTGTTTTTTTGTTGTTTTTTTTTTTGTTTTGTTTTGTTTTTGTTTTTTTCAGAGAAAATAAGACTTGGCATATTCATCTTCTTGGCAGATGATTCAGATGAACTGTCCAGACTTATTTCTATGAAAAATAAAAGAATATATAAAAGCGTCGTCTGCTGCAGTTTTTAGTTGGCGCTTTAAGGGTTAACGATCAGAGGTCACCAAACTGATAGTATATAATAGGCAAAATTTGTAGACGAGAAAGATTTTATTAATATTATTGTTATTATTATTATGTTACGTTATGTTGTGTTTATTTATGCTTTGTTTTAGTTCATTCCAAACTGGGGACACTTTTTCCAGAGCATAAAATGAAAACTATTAATCTATTTTTGTCGCACCTGCATTAGCATGGCTGACTTAGGCGTGCAGGTTTCCGTCCTTTCGTCCGAATATTTACGTTCACCGTAGTGTTCACCCTAAATGAAGTAAACAAACTTGCTGATTGCTTTATCAAACTGAGCTAAACAAGGATGACCACTCTCACTCTCCTGTCGCTTGTTTTCCCATTTTAGTACGCAGGTGCGGCATACATTTCAAGGAAGTTCTTTCTGTTTTTAAGTAGATGGAATTTAGCTTCAGAAGAATAAAGGTTAATACTTGACATTATTAATAAGAGTAAGAATTTGTTTTTACAATAAAGTGACATTAACATAAATATTTTGCTTCTTATCCATAGGGACTGCTCTTAAAGGAAAGAATTTGCTCCTGGGGAGCAAAATCTTTCCTTTAAGAGCAGCCCAATTTCAGAAGCGATTCCAGGCTTAGTTTTTTTTTTTCAAGATTTTTCCTAGGTTTGCGTAAAATTAATTCCTTTCTTGCTACGCCAGTGTTGTTAGTTATGTACAACATACCCCGTTTTGCTTGTTCTATAAAAATGTGTCTGAAAGTCTACTTGCTCAGTAAGCCACGCAAATACGAAAACTTGGAAACTATGTATCAGATGCAACAGCATGGTAGCTTTTTATTTGAGCCGGGTCACAGCATTTCCTACAGGATTACACGTGCGCCTAACAAGGACTCAGGTTAGGCTGATCTGAGTCTTCGTTTGACGCACTTGCAGTCTTGTAGGAAATGCCGTGCCCCAGCTAATTAAGTTATCGATTGTCTGCCTATGTTTGGAAATATTAGGAAATGTAGAAAACCGCAATAATAAAACGCATTCTAGACTCGGATCTGTTTCGATAAACTTAGTTTTAATCATCAACTGTTTAAATTCTTATTGCGTTTCATTTTCATAGACTGCTCTTTCAGACAGAAAACATATACAGTTTTACACGTTATCTATAATAAAAACATCACCATAGAATGAAACAGACCTCGACAGAAGAAACTGCGATCGGACAGAAACGGTTATATCGATTTGAGTTGTTCCCCCTGAGCTGTTAAGATTAAACCATTGTACTTCCTGAAAACAGCTGGATATGCGGCAAATAGTGTTGACTCTGATCAGACTCCGCGTTCTGAGGCGTCAGATCTGGGTCAACATTGTTTGATCAGGCTTGTCTGTCCGAATATTTAGGGAAATACATTACACATTGTATCATATTTATTTTTATTCTGTTGTTCATCTCCTTTACTAGGATTGGACAGTTCTTCTTCATTACAAAACCAACAAAATGGCATGTGCACCCATCGAAGATCAGAGTCTTCGCTGTCCTCATGTAGAAAGCTTGGGTCCTTAGCTATCCATTGACCGCATAGCGAAGACTGATCAGACAGGGCGGATGCCCGGACTGATCTGAGTCTTCGCTGGATGCACATGCCACTTTCTCAAATGGCCATTTTGTTGATACCGTATTTACCCTAAATATTGGGACACCTTGACTCTTTACCATATTTGTCCTGAACTTTGAACAAATCAAATTCACTAGCTTTTGATGTGGCGTCTGATCTGGGTCTACATTGTTTGCACAGGCCTGTCTGTCCAAATACTTAGGGTAAATAAGGTACGCAAGATACGCAATAAACACAATGTAGAACATTCTCTTTCTGATGCAATAAACACAATGTAGAAACTTCTATTTGTTGTTTTATTTTTCAATGCTCCGTTATGTATGGAACGCCATAACTGTCTTAAGGTAAGTATGTATATAATAATTAGTGCACAAGACACAATACGGGGTATAGATTATATAATAATAAGTGAGTTGGTAATATAGAAGGTCACTTATACATAATAAGAGGTATATACAACATAACGCTTGGTATAAGCAATAGAATATTGAGTGCTTTTGCCAAATCATTTGGCTCCTTTCATATAGTAGTCTGTGCATTTTACATAAGAACGAGACAAAATAAAGTCATATTCAGTGGATTATGTAAGGTACAAGGTTCCATAAGACATGTATATGCATAATACTAAGTTCACAAGATACAATACCGGGTATTTATTATATAAAAATAAGATATTTTGCCAATGTAAAAGGTCACTTTTACATAATATTAGGCATGTGCAACATAACGCTTGTTATAATCAATATAATATTGGGTGCTTTTGCCAAATCACTTGGCTGCTTTTATATAATAGTCTGTGCATTTTACGTAACAACGAGACAAATTAAAGTAATATTCAGTGGATTTGATAAGGTACAAGGTTCCATAAGACACGTCTATGCATAATACCAAGTGCCTAAATATAATACCAGGTGAAACTTATATAATATTAAGAGGCTTTGCTATAGCATTAAGATACTTTTGTTTAACACTGGGGGATTTATAATTATATGATGTGTTCACAAGAACTTATCACACGAGTATGTTGTAATGCTAACATGCTTTTATAGAATAGCAGGCATAGGTAGTGTAATAATATGAGAAAAGAAAGTTGCATGAAGATGCCTTCCTAATTTAATAGGTTCACCTTCCATCTTAGTCAATGTAGCTGATACGATATAAAGTGTAATTGATAATTTACCGAGCCGTTTTGTCACAGCACTGAGTTCAGTTTCTATAATACTGTGTTGGTTTGGAATACTATTAGGCACTGTATGTTATCAATGAGTGGTGAAGTTAAATCACTATGTATAGTTTTCATATCAATATATCAATTTCCTACGGTAATAAGTGAAAACGGTGCAGTACACGTGTATTTAACCGTATGACGAGAATTGTTTGCATTATTCAGTATCAATTTGATTTAATACAAACTTGAAATCGAATAATAATTAGCGCATTTTGTGTTATATTTCGTATAAATATTGAAGCAGTAGGTGCCTTTGTATAATACCGTGTCAGTATTGCAATATATTAGGTGGAAACAGCAATATATTTGGTCACGTGTTACAGGTGCGTACTCGTTTTCAACTTCAAATGTATTTTTTTTTTTCAAACGCAGAACTGAACGGAACGCACTTGGTAATCCTGTTTGATCAAATTCACACGCTATTTTCAGTCTAAAACTCAATGTTATTTGATCCGTTATATAAATCAATCTAAGCATAAAAATTATCATTAAACCCTGGTAAGTGTGCTGCATAATCACTGGAGACTATAATTACGCTTCATAGTGATGGAGGTCGAAATGCACACTCGAAGGCCGAACAAGATTTCAGAGCTGCTTTCAGTTGTGCCAATTGATAGCGAACGTTTTGCCATGTACCTAATGATGCGAGTATACAGTAACAGGGATGTGGTGGCAGGGCCAAACACCCGGGAGTAACTAACACTTCTGAATGCTGCCCTGGTTATTTCGGCGTAGTTTGATTCTGACTAATTTTGGGGTCGGTCGATTCTGTCTCCGTGGGCATACTCTTTTCTCGGGTAACCGATCCAGCCGGTGGTTAATTGGTTGTTTTTTGTTTGTTTTTTTTGTTTTTTTTTTTTGTTTTTTTTTTAACACTACAAAATCCTGCTGAAGCTTACTTGGTTTATGCCAATTGTACCCCACTGGGCTAAAAACTATTCAAAGCCCAAATGACTCTTGACTGAAACGTATTCTTGCACACGGGCTGTGCCTATTTGCCGTGCAATTAACCGGCTAATGCACTCTTTTCTACAGACGAGTCAGCAGGCGGCGATCTTGCTTTGGCCGTTTTAACTGATAGGCAGCTAAAACAGAATGGACAAGTAATTCGTCTTAACGAACAATGCGAAAACAGCCACACTGCTTGGTCAGCTATATTGTTTTTAGTCTGATATCACTCTGTTGTAAAAAAAAAAAAAAAAAAAAAAAAAAAAACTGCCAATTAACCACCGGCTGGATTAGTTACGTGAGAAAAGAGTATGCCCACGGAGACAGAATCGACCGACCCCAAAATTAGTCAGAATCAAACTACGCCGAAATAACCAGGGCAGCATTCAGAAGTGTTAGTTACTCTCGGGTGTTTGGCCCTGCCACCACATCCCTGTTACTGTATACTCGCATCATTAGGTACATGGCAAAACGTTCGCTATCAATTGGCACAACTGAAAGCAGCTCTGAAATCTTGTTCGGCCTTCGAGTGTGCATTTCGACCTCCATCACTATGAAGCGTAATTATAGTCTCCAGTGATTATGCAGCACACTTACCAGGGTTTAATGATAATTTTTATGCTTAGATTGATTTATATAACGGATCAAATAACATTGAGTTTTAGACTGAAAATAGCGTGTGAATTTGATCAAACAGGATTACCAAGTGCGTTCCGTTCAGTTCAGCGTTTGAAAAAAAAAAAAACAAATGAATTTGTAAACGAGTACGCCCCTGTAACACGTGACCAAATATATTGCTGTTTCCACCTAATATATTGCAATACTGACACGGTATTATACAAAGGCACCTACTGCTTCAATATTTGTACGAAATATAACACAAAATGCGCTAATTATTATTCGATTTCAAGTTTGTATTAAATCAAATTGATACTGAATAATGCAAACAATTCTCGTCATACGGTTAAATACACGTGTACTGCACCGTTTTCACTTATTACCGTAGGAAATTGATATATTGATATGAAAACTATACATAGTGATATAACTTCACCACTCATTGATAACATACAGTGCCTAATAGTATTCCAAACCAACACAGTATTATAGAAACTGAACTCAGTGCTGTGACAAAACGGCTCGGTATATTATCAATTACACTTTATATCGTATCAGCTACATTGACAAAGATGGAAGGTGAACCTATTAAATTAGGAAGGCATCTTCATGCAACGTTCTTTTCTCATATTATTACATTACCTATGCCTGCTATTCTATAAAAGCATGTTAGCATTACAACGTACTCGTGTGATAAGTTCTTGTGAACACATCATATAATTATAAATCCCCCAGTGTTAAACAAAAGTATCTTAATGCTATAGCAAAGCCTCTTAATATTATATTAGTTTCACCTGGTATTATATTTAGGCACTTAGTATTATGCATAGACGTGTCTTATGGAACCTTGTACCTTATCAAATCCACTGAATATTACTTTAATTTGTCTCGTTGTTACGTAAAATGCACAGACTATTATATAAAAGCAGCCAAGTGATTTGGCAAAAGCACCCAATATTATATTGATTATAACAAGCGTTATGTTGCACATGCCTAATATTATGTAACAGTAACCTTTTACATTGCCAAAATATCTTATTTTTATATAATAAATACCCGGTATTGTATCTTGTGAACTTAGTATTATGCATATACGTGTCTTATGGAACCTTGTACCTTACATAATCCACTGAATATGACTTTATTTTGTCTCGTTCTTACGTAAAATGCACAGACTACTATATGAAAGCAGCCAAATGATTTGGCAAAAGCACTCAATATTTTATTGATTATACCAAGCGTTATGTTGTATATACCTCTTATTATGTATAAGTGACCTTCTATATTACCAAACTCACTTATTATTATATAATCTATACCCCGTATTGTGTCTTGTGCACTAATTATTATATACATACTTACCTTAAGACAGTTATGGCGTTCCATAGTTATGAAAATACGCCTATTCAGATATACTGAAAATTTTACCACCAAAAAATGAAAATTTTCAGATATAAAATTCTGATATTTTCATACTTCTCTCTCAAAATATAGATTGTGGGTACTCGTTAGAACCGTCTCGGCGAGGCAATTCTAACGAGTACCCACAATCTATGTTTTTCAGTAAAATAAGAAAAATAATGTATAGCCCTGTAAACACCAGTTCTACTATATAAAAGTGGCGTTTAAGGGGGTCAAAATTATATAGGTATGTTTTCGTGATGTTCCCAACATCCGCGATGTGCTTTTAAATCATTCATATAAGCAAGTATAATACACGACATAGAAAAATTTCCTTATGTTATATGTGAACATCGAAGTCCAAGATCAACCTGTGTTTTCGCGCAGCCTGGTGAGGGTCTCTTTACTGTCGATATATATTCTACGGTATCTGACCAGACTGCGTGGATATGAAGGCTGGTCTAGGCCATGTGATAACGGACCTTTTCTTAGGCTGCTCAGCATTATTTGCATTTATATAGAAAGCTTCAAACGATTTAATTTTTAGTACAGCCTTGTATCTTAAAATCGTAAACGCGACCATCATCATTTCAGTCTTCCCTTATTGTTAGGAAAAGCGATTCAAAGCCAAAATAACCTAGGTTGTTGATATGGCGGTCATGTACTGTTGCGCAGTTGGTAACGCTAATGAAATTTAAGATACAGACTGAAGTTTTGGCAGTCATTCCATGTGTAATTGCCTAAACAGGAATTATAATATCATTTTTAATATATATCGAGTTGCAACGGTTTAATATGAAATGTCTTTTCTTTTTTTTTCAATTAATTATTATCATAGAAGGTACGTAGTTGGGACCTTTAAAACTAATCTTACAACTAATATTTCCTTGCCTTTATTAATATATATTGTTTTCTGTTTGTGTCGAAGTCCTTATAGGAATTTAGACAGAACCGGAATCTGGTTAGGCCAAAAAAGCGGAAAGGAAAAACACTGAGGGTCGATTGTCTTTGGATATAGGCTGAAAAATGGTCCTGAATGGTTCATTTAACCCTTAACCCTGTAGTTAAAGCAATTAGTTAGTTTAAACAATATTTTATTCAACATTTTTCATATATACATAGCATAATATTATATGGTACAAGCAATTAGTTCAGACCCTGATCAGACACCGCGTTCTACGGCATCCGATTTGGGTCTGCACTGTTTGCCAAAGTCCCAGTCTAGGTTTTACAGATAACCATCTTTACATGGCACTCTGATGTAACAGCGACAAGAATAGCGCGGCTATAAATAACAGATTGGATTACATTGGTCAATGATAATCACGTGGACAACTACCTTAAGAAAATTTTCGACCCAAAAAGTAGTATACGGAAGATGTTCAGGAATATCCACAATCACAGATCAACGTCTACCAATGAGGAATTCTTATTTGGACTAGGCCAGATTCAGGACCTGGCTAAACTATCTTCAGTCCAAATATGAATTCTTATTTGGCTAGTCTAATTCTAGATCTTGCTAGGTCAAACATAGATCTTGGTAATTCATCAATAACTTACGATTGAATATCTTCATCCTTCATGATAAGCATAATAGTCCCAGAAATATGGATTGTTGATGGACTAAGCATCTTCCATTAAGAAAACACGCCTATTCAAATATACTGAAAATTTTACCACCAAAAAATGAAAATTTTCAGATGAAAAATTCTGCTATTTTTCATATGTCTGCTCAAAATATAGATTGAGGGTACTTGTTAGAACCGCCTCGACGAAGCGGTTCTAATGAGTACCCACAATCTATGTTTTAGAGAAAAAAATAAGAAAATAATGTATACCCCTGTAAACCCCAGTTTTACTATATAAAAGTGGGGTTTAAGGGGGTCAAAATTATATAGGCCTGTTTTCGTGATGGACTAAAATTAAAGGCTCCATATTCCTCCAAAATAGACATTTTTATCCAAAAAAGGTTTTATAAATTGATATATAGTATTAATACGATCATAAAAGATGGCATCTGACAGCCTGTAAAATTTCAGTTAGTCTCTCATTTTTGAACTGGATCAAAATGAAATGATTTTTATTGTATCTCTGAATTAATGTTGGCAACATTAATTCAGAGATACGAAAAAAAAAATCATTTCATTCAAGAACGAAGACTAACTGAACTTTTACAGGCTGTCAGATGCCACATTTTATGATTGTATTTATACAAATATATCAATTTATTCAACCTTTCTTGGATAATGAAATATCTATTTCTGAGGAATATGGAGCCTTCAAAGCAAAGCAATACAATTATTAACTCTTTCGGTGCCAAATTTCCTACGACATTTGTCGTCTGCTTTTTTTTAACAAATTATCGCTTGGAAAGAAGTTTGTATGTAAATTTGAATGTCAAACAGCGTAGACCCAGATGAGACGGCTCATTATGAGCCGTCTCATCTGGATCTATGCTGTTTGCAAAAGCTTATAATATCGCCTGTGGCAGTGAAAGTGTTAAAGCACATCATACACCAACTGAGTAAGCTTAAAGAGTACTTTTGAAACACCATGAAACACTTACTTCTGAACTAAAAAATTTTCACACTGCATTACGAAAACACGCCTATTCAAATATACTGAAAATTTTATTACCAAAAAATGAAATTTTTTCAGCTAAAAATTTCTGATTTTTTTTTCATATTTCTGCTCAAAACATAGATTGTGGGTACTCTTTAGAACTGCCTCGATGAGGCGGTTCTAATGAGTACCCACAATCTATGTTTTAAGCAGAAATAAGAAAAATAATGTATACCCCTGTAAACCCCAGTTTTACTATATAAAAGTGGGGTTTAAGGGGGTCAAAATTATATAGGTATGTTTTCGTGATGGCATAAACTTGAATCATTGATAATATTTCTGTTTAAAGTAATCTATGGGTTCTTGTAACTATCTACTGCTTATTATTTAACAGTATTCCAGCTACCGGTGGTTTATTCTACTGACCGTTCTAAGGCGGTGGTCCCTGTGTTAGTCTTACTCTGTATTGCTTTGTGGTTTATTCTACGAGGCGATTTGTTTTTTGTCTTGCCTTGGGTTATTTTGTTCTTGTGCTTTTCAGTCCTGTTAGTATTGCGATTACCTCGCTTGGGGAAGAGAGAGCTAGTCTTGGTGCTTTTCGTACGTTTGTTCGATTTGCGCTTGTTTGGTTTTGTCTGTTTCCTCTTCCTCTTGGTATCTGGGAAGGGCTACGTTTTGTGATTACGGCACTCCCTGAACTTTTCTCTTACCTGTTTTATTCTGACATAATTTTATGTTTGGGTGACACTTTGTGGAGCATTTAACCCATTAATGCTGAATGGACTATTCTACCATAATTCTTTGGATCGGTCCATTTCCAGTAGTAGGGGTAACCTCAACAAAACATACGTATCCATGTTGACTGATGTTTCGTGAATAGTGGTGGCGCAATGAAGTACATGAACTTCAGAGATGATTTTTCATCAGCATACATTTGATGCACCCTGGTTCTCTTTCGTCTTGGTTTTGATATGTTTTATTTCTGTTGCTGGTTTTGAAGTTGCTTTGTAGGAATACGTATTCGTGCAGTAATGATGACGGCTCGACCTGCTGTCAGAAGGTGTAGAAACTGGATCTAAAGTGTCATCATTAAAAGGACAAGAAGTTTCACAGAAACCAATGAGGTCCGTCATCTCGTTACCTTCTGTAGGTTCCACAAGGCCCGAAGTTATAAAACCCTTTTCGTGCTCAACTCAGCTGAGCATGAAATTTGTCCTGCTGAAAAAGCTCAAATGACTAAAAATTGCAAATTCTTTCTTGCTAAACATAGTTGCACATGAAAATTTCTCTGCTAATAAATATGAAAATGCCAACTGTTGTTGGCATTTTCATATTTGTTAGCAGAGAAATTTTCATGCTCAACTACTGAGTTTAGCATGAAAAAGAATTTATAACCTCGGGGACTGGACAGCAGCAATTAACTGAAGAAGCAGATCTACAGCCTAAGAATCAGTAGTAGTATCATCTTATGCTGAGATATCCACAGTCCTGAAGGCGGCTTGCAAGAAAGATATATCATCATCACTTGAAGGGACTTAGAAATTGTAGCGTCTTCATGAATAGAGTCGATGTCTTTCCCGCCGTGAACATTCTGATCAGTTAATGTCTGTAGTGTGGAAAAGACTTGTCTCGGCGATTTTTACTTGTATTGTTATATAAACAAACACGCAACGTCGAAATGACATCGTTTCTCCTTTGCCGCAACGTCAGAACGTTTTATCCGATGTCGTATGTTTACTGGCAATATTTATTGCCAAACCAAATAGGTAAGTTGGATAGAACAGCGGCAAACAATTTAAAGAAAATATGCAAATATCTGGCCTCATATTGTTTTCATTGTGTGCGATCTGAACGTAAACTGTAAAATATTTAAGGGAATTTGCCATACTAGTCGATTTTCTGACATGTTTTGCATGAGAGGTAACTTTTGAGCCTTCTTGTTTGCTTGAATGCACATCCATCCCCTTCTCAAAAAGGGCCTACTCTAAAAGGAAGGAATTGGCTCCCCTTTTCGGAAGGCGGAAGGGAGCTAAAACAATTATGCCAGAGTCGACTCTCTATAATTGTACCCATTCCCCTCAACACAATGACATCGGTTCTATTTCATGTTGCCTGAGACAGGCGTAGTGTTTCGGAAAAGAATGCAATGTGTCAACAAATCATTAGCGCGAATAACAATACCCAGGTGAAAATGATATGTTTGAAACAGGCAACATTTGAAAATGGAAAACAACTTAGTTATTGTTGGTTTGGCTAATGTTACCGTCATCTAGATCTTTTCTCAGCTTTTCTTAGTTGTGTTACAGTTTCTTTTGAATGGGACACTGGAGGCCTGCTAGGGTTCACCGTCATTTATAGATGCATCAATATTTTAATTTGGAATATCGCTTGCATCTTGTGTCAGCTGCTACACCTGAGAAAATTGAGTGCAATCCTGATTTTTTTACTCTCTCTCTCTCTCTCTCTCTCTCTCTCTCTCTCTCTCTGGGCCCAATTAAAGGAAGCTTTCTCCTAGGATAAGGATTTTAAGGTACCAATGCCAAAACATGCTCATTACTGTTAGAATGTCACATAGATCATTCAAAACTAGTAAAAAGAAGGCACAGGTTTGTTTATACATTTTATTACTAATAATTTTGTGTGAAGTCTTATGTTTGAAATTTTTAACGTGGGACCGATTGGACTTTTTATCGAAGAGAGAGAGACACACACACACACACACAGACACAGAGAGAGAGAGCATTAAACTGTGCCATTACGTGATACTAACACAGAGACTTACAGTTTGAATAACACACATGGAGTGATGCAAATACTTTATTAGGCAACGCAATAACTATTTGAAATTACTGTGCTTTCGACCTCTTTCAGAAAGTCGTTTTTCGCTTGACGTTTACACAGAAGAAGTAAATTTGCAAACTTTTGTCATGATTTAATGCAAAACCATTTATCATAACTATCTATGTACGAAAGGTTTCATTCTAGTCATTGATTTTAAAAAATCAAATATTTTCACTTTTTCCCATAGTAAAAATGAGACCAAATCATGCAGAAATCTGTAGGGTAGGTAACTTGGAGCCAGATTTTCAAGTAGTTCCACTTGTTCAGTTTTTCTGAAATTTTCACAATATTGTTGTGAAACATCAATAATTCAAATTCAGCAAAGGAAAGTAAAAAATATTTTCTTAGACAAAAATTCCAAAAAATCACTTTACTACAGAAATTGCATAGGTCAGGCCAACTTTTAGCCGTAAATTTAATTTTAGTGTAAATATTTGAGAACAAAACAAAGAAATAGAAAAGACAAATGGTTTCTGATAGGATATGGTCAGTCAGAACAAAAGATTTTCATTTAAAATAAAACGCCAAGCAAAAAACGTCTTTCCAAGGGATGTCGAAAGGACAGTAGGAGACAGCCAGAGGACTTCGCTGAAATATATTTAAACCAAAAAATTTTAATAAACTACTTTGCTAGCTAAAACGTATTAAACGACCCAAAATTATCTGTTTCTGCGAAAAAGCGAAGAGTGGATGCCCCTTTTTTTGAATCAGCAATTACTTTCGTCCTACGCCAAATCAGTCTCAACATGGGAAAATGTATTGTCGGACATCTACGCCAACACAACATAGGATTTAATGTTACAGAGTCTAATACAGTTTCCAAACGTTTCCAGTACGAACAGGGTATAGCTATTTCCACTCGTAAAAAGACGTAATAAGTCATAAACAATTTAAAGCTTAGACTAATCTGTATTATCATGTTTAACACCTCTTGAAAGACCTCATCAAAACTAAAAGTGAATTTCACTCGTATGCAGAAATATACCAATGCAAAACAGCCTAGTCTCAGATCGGTTCATTCCAGTGTCAATGATCCTTGTTATTTACTGTAATAGTGTATAGTCTAAAAGGTGCAGACAATGAGAGCAGTCAGACTGATAACGAAGTGTATAGTCTAAAAAGCGCAGAGACGGTGAGTGCAGTCAGACTGATAATGAAGTGTATTGTCTAAAAGGTGCAGAAACGGTCAGACCAGTTAGACTGATAATGAAGTGTATTATCTACAAAGTGCAGTCAGACTGATAATGAAGTGTATAGTCTAAAAGTTGCAGAGGCGGTGAGTGCAGTTCGACTTATAATGAAGTGTATAGCCTGAAAGATGCAGAGACGGTCAGACCAGTCATACTGATTATGAAGTGTATACTCTAAATGGTGCAGAGACGGTGAATGCAGTCAGACTTATAATAAAATGTATAATCTAGAAGATGCAGAGAAGGTCAGACCAGTCAGACTAATGATGAAATGTATCTTCTAAAAGGTGCAGAGACGGTGAGTGAAGTCAGACTGATAATGAAATGTATAGTTTAAAAGGTGCGAAGACGGTGAGAGCAGTCAGACTGATAATGAAGTGTATAGTCTAAAAGGTGCAGAGACTGTGAGTGCAGTCAGACTGATAATAAAGTGTATAGTCTAATAGGTGCAGAGACTGTGTGAGCAGTCAGATTGATAATGAAGTGTGTAGTCTAAAAGGTGCGGAAACGGTGAGACTAGTCAGACTAATAATGAAGTGTATATTCTAAAAGATGTGGAGACCTAGAGAGCAGTCAGATTGATAATGAAGTCTATATGCTAAAAAGTGCAGACAGGGTGAGAGCAGTCAGACTGATAATGAAGTGTACAGTCTGAAAAGTGCAGTGACGATGAGAGCAGCGACTGATAATACAATGTATAGTCTAAAAGGCGCAGAGACGGTGAGAGCAGAGCAGTTAAACTGATAATAGTGTAAATTCTAAAATGTGCAGATATGGTGAGAGCAGTTAGACTGATAATGAAGTGTAAAGTCGAAGGTGCAGAGACGGTGAGAGCATCTGACTGATAATGAAGTGTATAGCATAAAGGTGCATAGACGGTGAGACAAGTCAGGCTGATAATGAAGTATGTAGTTTAAAGATGCAGAGATAGTGAGAATCATCAGATTGATAGTGAAGTATATAGTCTAAAATGTGCAGAGACGGTGAGAGCATCTGACTGATGATGACGTGTTTAGTCTAAAAGGTACAGACACGGTGAGACCAGTCAGGCTGATGCATATAGTCTAAAAGGTGCAGAGATAGTGAGACCAGCCAGACTGATAATGAAGTGTATAGTCTAAAAGGCAAAGAGACAGTCAGAGCAGAGTGAGACTGATAACGACGTCTAACCGGTGCAGCAACGGTGATAGCAGTCAGATAGATAACGAAGTGTATAGCCTAAAAGGTATGCAGATGGTGAGAGCAAAGTCAGGCTGACAACATCACAGAGTATATAGTCTAAAAGCTGCAGTGACGGCGAGAGCAGAGTCAGACTGACAGAAGACTACCCAACAAGAACATTTTACGATGTCTTATCCAGTTCGATTCAGTAGCTTCGTGTAACTGGTCCCCAATCTGAAGTTTACCATCGACTGTCATGGCAACCGAAAGCTGAATGTCATCCACGGCTCGATCATGTATGATCATTATTCATTATAAAGATATATTTTGGTAGAGAATTATCACACGCCGTGGTATATTTATTTAATGTTTTTATTCCATTAAGCTTTCCATTTCATCAAATTTGCTTTAAAATATCGAGCTTCTATTTAGTTTAAGGGAACAAACTACTTTCAAGGAAGTAGCTCTGTCAAAACTTTTGCCTCCCTTCTGCTCTAAAAGAAACAAATTTATTCCAAAGCGACTCGGCGTGCTCGGATATTTCATTGATAACGCTTCTGTAGATTTGGAAAAGGTGTCTCTTCATATTTTGGTAACAATTATCAATTGCTATTACAGCCAACCGTAATAATGGTACCATTGAAGCACAGTTTCTGGTGAGCAGATCCCGAGAAACATTCCCACAATGCATCATGTTTTATGCAAGAGGTTTGCAAGGGATAAATTGGCTTTAATATTATCATTTTTCAAAACATTGGTTGAATTGTAATCAGAGAAATGCATTTGCAAGAGAACTCCGCAAGAAATACTGTTCTAAAGTTTCTGTCTGACTGTGTGGAAACATAACCATTCCGATTTCAGTATGTGGGTCAGACATGCATTGTTGTTAATGGGCTCAGCAGTAGCAATAAACCCCGAAAGTAGAATGCATAGCAGGCTCCGCGGTTATAAAACGTTTTTAATGCTCAACTCAGCTAAGCATGAAATTTGTCCTGCTAATAAATCTCAAATTACTAATAATTGCAAGGTCTTTCCTGCTAAAGATAGCTGAGCATGAAAAGTTCTGTGCTAATAAATAGGAAAATGCCAACTATTGTTGGCATTTTCCTATTTATTAGCAGAGAAAATTTTATGCTAAGCTGAGTTGAGCATGAAAAAGGTTTTATATCCCTGGGGCCAGGTGATTTAATAATATCGGAAATATGTCGAATGACATGACGACGTTTTACGGCCTCCACATGTAAGGTGAATGAATTTCAGGGGGATGGGGGGAGGAAACCCTGTCATGATTGTTTAGTCCCCTTTTGCAAATTATTTCAGTTTCAGAAGGTTAGTGGGAAAATGAAGGAAAATTAACAATGTCAAAATCTAAATCTTCACTTTTGTCGTAATTTTTTTTAAAAAAATAATAAAGATATATAAATATATAATTTGATATTGATACTGTCATGAAAGAGCCTGAGAGTCATAGAATTAGCTTTATTTAACTGAAGTTCGGTGGGATAGATATGATCAATCATTTGTTCAAAATAACTAATATCAACATTAAGCAGGTCGCCTAGGTATTTAGAAGTATAACTGAAAGCTTTAATAATATCGGCCTGTTTTTCGTCAAAGAGATCATGAAATCTCTCTCATCACGAATAAAAACAGATCCGTAACAAGTGGAGCAGAGTAAGTCCCCATCGAAATACAGACAATTCGTCTGTAAAGTTTAGCGCTAAATCTAATGAATACGAGGGTTGTTTGAAAAGTTTTGCACACAATCACGGGATTTACCTGTACAAATTCAATATGAAACGGATGACTGATTATTACTGTGCATTGTGTATAAATATACCTGAAAGCCACAAACTGATTCTTTTGCAATTTCGATTGCTTTCAGGTGTACTCATAGACACTGCGTTGAAAATGGTTAGAAAACGAATAGAAAATGTTGCTGAAATCAGGGTTCATATAAAAACCCACTATTAGATTTGATTGAATGTCAAAGCATACATGGTGAGATATGTGTTGTTTATGGGGATAAACGAATATCATTTTCCACAGTTTATATGTGTTCACAAAATCCAGTTCCGGTCCGAAATCAGTCAAAGATGCCCCTTATTCAGGAAGACCCAGGTCTGCAGCTACCAAATCCCACAAGATCAAGTCCATTATTGAGAAATATGCGCGTTTCACTCTCGGACAGCTGGCACAAATAACAAACGGGTTTAGCATCTGACCACTTCATTCGGAAGAATATTCTTAAGGTTACGAAGACAAGTGCTCGCTGGATCCCCCATTTGCTCACAGATGAGCAGAAACGTATGAGAGTGCAAATGGCAAAGCAACTGCTGAAGAAATACCCAAAATATCAGAAAAAGGTGTTTGATAGTCTCATAACTGGTGATGAGACATGGGTCACTTTTGTGAGCCGAAGCGGTAAGTTGATAACAGGATTTGGGCTCTGTAACATGCCAAAAGGCCAAATATTGCAAAACGAACACTAACAGCAAAGAAGCTGTTATACGCCATTTTCTTCAGAAATTCTTGGCCACAAAATGAAGCGCTGTGTCCAGTAGCTTCTATAAGAATGTAGTTCTGAATAAAAAATGCGAACAAAAATGAGAAAAAGTACGTCCAAAAAACCGATCTCCAGTATGTCCATTTGTTACATGACAATGCTCCAGCCCACAAATCCTCAATTGTAGCACAGTTTTGAAGTTTGAAAAGGTCAATGTATTGTCGCACCCTCCCTACAGCCAAGACGTGACCCTGTGCGATTTTTTCCTCTTTCCGAAATTCAAAAAGGACCTATCTGGTAGGAAAGGTACAGAAGTGATTGGGGTCTGCAGCTCACCAGTTTCTTATAGGTGTACCCAAAGATTAGACTGAAATCGTTTATAAAATTGGATTAAAAGATTGAAACGATGTGTTCTGGCTAAAGGGGAATATTTCGAAGATAACTAGACAAAAAATGATATCACCTTATAATTGATATCTCAGAGAAAACGTGTCATTTGCAAAAGGTAGTATAAAGAGTGAAAGAATCACACATGGACATACTGGAAGCTCGAAAACCCTTCGGTTTAATGAAAAACCTTGCCAGACTATTTTATTTTGGGTCTTATCTTTGCTTCAAGAAGAAAGAAAGTTTATATAAAAAACAGAAAAGCAAAGAAACAAAAACACAATCGAATGAATGAAGGAATGATCTTTATGCTCTTTAACGAAAAGTGTCTCTCTCTCTCTCTCTCTCTCTCTCTCTCTCTCTCTCTCTCTCTCTCTCTCAAACACAAAAAAAAAATACCTGAATAAATCAATAACATTTATGCAGTTTGAATTTTGAAGCTTTATGTTAACAATTGTTCGCTCTATGACGGTATGGAGTACATGTCTGGACGCACAAGTGGAATAGTGTGCGCCTACGACTATAAGAACCGACATTGTATGAGGTGATATCGATCTAGATGAACAACCCGTGGAGTTAGGGTCTGCGCTGTTCACCTTCAGTGCCCAAGGTAGTCGCAAGACCCTCTTATACCTTGACGTTGCAGAATCACTAATCCGATTTTACCATATCAATCTCACAATTGACATCATTACTGTATTTGTAACCAAATCAATTTGCGCCTATTTGATGCTATTAATTTTTCCATCAATTAGATTTAGTAAAAGACCAATGGAGTATGAATCCTTAAAGAAAACACACGCAGACTTGGGGAATTTACGACTATTGAAAAGAACCACATTGGTATAAGGTTTATTCAGCTAAAGCGTTTGTCGTCTTGTTTTTATTTCATTAGTAGCTGAGAGAGATGGTTAAGTCGATTGATTAGTCTTTAGACGATATGACAAATAATCCCCACAAAATAGATTTTCCATTACCGGAATAAAAAAGCAACTCGGTGTCAGAAGCGGGATAAATGGGTTTTACTTGACAAATTTAGCTTCCCTCTGCCGCTTAATAATCTAAAGTTTTGACAGGTATTCTTATTTAAATGTTTTCGAAAAACAGATACTGATGCTTTATAAACGGTCATGCTGGGTGATAAATTTATCATTAAAACATACTTAAATTACTATCAACTCATGGCACCGGGCTAATTAGGTGATCATATTTCACTCAAATTTAGATGATATAAATTGTTCCGGTAGCCTGAACAATTTTATCGCATGTTGTACAAATGTATTATGTAAGGTTTGTCTACGGGCGGTGTACTTTTGGTATGCATTAGTTTTCAATAAAATGGATTGAAATATGAAATTTTCCTTTAGCAAGCTCTTGATAAAATCAGCAGATGACAATCTCATATCTTTCTATTTTTTTTTTTCACGGAAAAAAGGGGTTGTTGTCTCATGAAAACTACTCCTTAGGAGACAATCAAATGTCAACCTTATTCTCTGGGACCTGTACGAAACATATTTTAATACGACGTCCACTGATGTTTAATCTCAGAAGGTTAAAGATTATATCAGCTAAGATGCTTGCCTTGTCACAGACATTTGTACTTTGATGGTTGTTGTTAAATACCTGCCATTTAATCATCTAGTAATCTTCAATTTTTAACGCTCTTCACACTGGGTACAAATTTGAGCAGCGGACATTTTAAAATATTTTCTTATTTTTCACAGTACATTACGAAAACACGCCTATTCAAATAGATAGAAAATGTCACCTCCCAAAACTAAATATTTTCAGAAAAAAAAAAAACTCTTATATTTTTCATATTTTTGCTCAAAACATAGATTGTTGGTACTCGTTAGAACCGCCTCGGTGAGGCGGTTCTAACGAGAACCACAATCTATGTTTTTGGGCAGAAATAAGAAAAATAATGTATACCCCTGTAAACCCCAATTTTACAATATAAAAGTAGGGTTTAAGGGGATCAAAATTATATAGACGTGTTTTCGTGATGAATAGGCTTTGCATGCCATTTCTAGAAATTTGAAAATAATCTCTAAATCTAGGATTCGCTCTTAGTTTTTAAGGTGGTCCAAATACAGATTCCCATTTCACAGCTAGATGTTGAAAAGAAATTCCTGGCTCTTTGGAAAAATTCTGTAGACGATGTTGCAAATGAGAATATGATGAGCTTAATGCTTGAAATGATTGGAAGTTCAGCTTGTAATGTCATTGATAAACGGATTTCGTTTTACTCTAAAAGTTCAGGGCTTTTTCCTCCTAAACCTTAAGTTTCTTTTCGGCATTTGAAAAAGGGTATCAAGGAATGTCATGAAACTTAAATTTGGTTCCAGCCGTCAAAGCTGCTAACAACGTCATGGGTAATGCCTTAAAATAGGAACTGTAGTGCAAAAAGGTAATAGAAAAGTCCAGGGAGTACCACAATCACAAGCCGCAGCCCTTCCCAGACACCAAGAGGAAGAAGAAACAGACAAAACCAAACAAGCACAAATCGAGCAAACGTATGAAAAGTACTCAGATTAGCTCTCTCTTCCCCAAGCGAGGTAACCGCAATGCTAAAAGGACTAAAACCACGAAAAATAAAATTACACGAGGCAAAAAAGCAAAGAGAAAAGTCCATGGAGTGTCACAATCACAAGCCGCATCTCATCCGTGACACGAAGAGGAAGAGGAAACAGACAAAACAAAACAAGCGCAAATCGAACAAACGCACGAAAAGCACTTAAGACTTAAAACAAATCGCCTCGTAGAATAAACCAAAAAGCAACAAACAGTAAGACTAACACCAGGACCACCGCCTTAGAACGGTCAGTAGAATAAACCACCATGTGGTTTAAAGCACTTTTACAGCCGATTAACTTCACCCTGGGTCCCGATGCCAGTCTTAATCACAACTAGTACAACACGAAGCAAAATGTGCAGCTGTTGAAGGTGACCAAAATGTAATCAATGTACATCTACTGATGAGAAGTCTGTTGTTGATAAGTACTGTTGTCATATTGCTATTGAGTTTGCAGTATCAAGACAAACTTTCCATGTTACCTAAGCTTCATAATGAAACATGCAAAGCACGTTTTATTGCTAATTCACCACTGAACTCTCTAGCTTATTAATTTCCTGTCTCACTGCAGTTACAAATCACGTAAAAAAACATCGTGAAATATTTTTTGAAAGGAATAATAAAATAAAAATCTGAAAGGTTGCTTTTAGAAACAAAGAACACAAATAAAAAAAACTGTTTTGGTCTATTACAAATTCAGGTGAGGTGTTTAGATATTAAAGTCGAAGGGTTTTCGAGCTCCCAGTGTTTCCAGTTTCACTTACAACATAATCTGATTAAAGAAAAACTAACTCACTTAATTGATTGAACATTTACTCAAGAAGGCACATTGAATTGGCCTGCAATGAGAAACATGCTTTCTTTACTTTCTAAGGAGCACTAATGTTACAATATATGGTCATGTCAGAAAGTTTGTGGAGCTCTCATTTACCTCATAGATAATGTTTGGCGCTAAACTTTACAGATAAATTGTGAGAATATCGATGTCGGATATGGACTAACAGACAGACGGACGGCCGGACGGACGTACACACGGACAGCCAACGTGATACCATAATACTCCGCCACTAACGTGTGACGGGATATAAAAAAAGGTGCAACAACGATACAGCATAAAAAAAGAACGACGCCCAAAAGACGAAAAGAAGCAGTACACTGGCATAGTGACATAATTGGCGTCAAAACACAACCAAAAGACCAAACAAGCATAAAGCAGTCGATTAGGTGAGTTTTCAATATTTTGCCGCTTTTAAATAAACAAAAAAAATCTAATTGGAAGGACTATTGAAAGCAATGAACACAAACAGAGAAATGAAAATAGCTGTAGTGCCCATTTGAGCTCACCTGAGCACAACGTGCTCGGGGTGTGCTATTGTGATTGCCCTGTGTCCATCCTCCGTCGTACGTCGTCCACAATTTGCTTCAAATGACACTTCCTCCGTAACTACTGGGCGGATTTCAACCAAAATTGATAGGATTTGTTCCTTTGGAGGTCTTCTACCATAATTGCTCAAATCGTTTCGCTCTGCAGCACAAAATGGCCTCCAGCGCTAAAAATAGAAAAGACTTAAAACAAGAACTCATCCGTAATCGTTGGGCAGATTTCAACCAAACAACAGGATTGTTCCTTGGGAGGTCTCCTACCAAAATTGCTCAAACCGTTCCGCTCCGCTGCACAAAATGGTCGCCAGAGATGAAAATTAGAAAAAAAAAAACCTTTATGCGACATCTCCTCCTAGGCCAATGGCCCCATTTCAAAGTAATTTCACAGAAATGTTTCTTGGGTAACCCTCTATCAAAATTACTAAAATGGTTTCGCTCTGCTGAAATAGTTGGCCGCCAAAACTAAAACAGAAAAACCTTTAAACGACATCTTCTTAGGCCAATAGCCGTATTTCAAAATAATTTCACAGAAATATTCCTTGGGTGACCCTCTACCAAAATTGCTAAAATGGTTCCGCTCCGCTGAATGAAATGGCCACCAGAGCTAAACAAAAAAAAAAAAAAAAAAAAAACCTTTAAACAAAATCTCCTCCTAGGCCAGTGGTCTAATTTCAAGATAGTTTCACGGAAATGTTCCTTGATGACCCTCTACCAAATTTGCTGAAATGGCTGAACAAAAATGCCGCCAAAGCTAAAAATAGAAAAACCTTTAAACGACATCTCCTCCTAGGCCAATGGCCTGATTTCTAAATAATTTCACACAGACATGTTCCTTGGGTAACCCTCTATCAAAATTGTTAAAATGGTTTCGCTCCGCTGAACAAAATGGCAGCCAGAGCTGAAAATAGAAAACATTTAAACGGCATCTCCTAGGCCAATGGCCCGATTTCAAAATAATTTAATAGAAATGTTTCTTGGGCCCCCCCCCCCCCCCCCCGCCCCCCCCCCCCCCCCCCCACCAAAATTGCTACAATGGTTCCGCTCCGCTGAACAAAATGGCCGCCAAAGCTAAAAATAGAAAGATAAAAAACTTTAAACGACATCTCCTCCTAGTTCAATGGCCGTCGCTGCCTCTATGTGACTTAGTTGCCTGGTAGCGTTAAAATTCTGAATAGTAGTAGTAGGCCAATGGCCCGGTTTCAAAATAATTTCACAGAAATGTTCCTTGGGTTAGCTTCTACCAAAATTGCTAAAATGGTCCCGCTCCGCTGAACAAAATGGCCATTAGAGCTAAAAATAGAAAAACTTTTAAAGGACATCTCCTCCTAGGACAATGGCCCGATTTCAAAATAATTTCACAGAAATAATCCTTGGTCTACCCTCTGCCAAATTGCTAAAATAGTTCCGCTCTGCTGAATAAAATGGCCGCCAAAGCTAAAATAGAAACACCTTTAAACGACATCTCCTCCTAGGCAAATGGCTCGATTTCAAAATAATTTCACAGAAATGTTCCTTGGGCGACCATCTACCAAAATTGCTAAAATGATCCCGCTCCGCTGAACAAAATGGCCGCCAGATCTAATCTTAGCCCAGGTGAGCGATCCAGGGCCATCATGGCCCTCCTGTTCTGGGTTAGATTAGTTAGTTCCGGTCTCATCAGTGACCATCATATACCTTTCCAGGAGTGGGCTTAATGATCATAGGGGACCAGAAAATATATAAACTACACCATAATGAAGTATGAGAAGACTTTTTTGCCAGCCATGTGCTACTATCAGCAGCTGTAGTGAAGATAAATAAATTCTGAAAGAACGACCCTTGAGAGCAACACACACACACAGTAGTTGGTGTCTATTTTTCTAGGTAAGAGTGGCTAGTTTCGGTCAATTTCGCCTCATCAATGACCTATATATATATATATATATATATATATATATATATATATATATATATATATATATATATATATATTAAAAACACTTGCGGAATGGACTCAATGATCAAAAGAGGCCATAACATATACATTACACTATAGTAAAGTAGGGGGAGACTTTTTACGGCCGCCACAACGCACCAACACAAGCTGTAGTGAAGATAAATAAATTATAAAAGAAATGCCCCTTGAGAGTAATGAATACAGACTCAGAACTGAAAGTAGCTGAAGTGTCCATTTTCTTGGCAAGGCTAGCTAGCTTCTGCCAATTAGGACTCATAGAAATGTTCAAAACATTCCGGAGTGGGACCAACGTTCACAAAGATGCCGAAAATATGAAGATACAGTAGTGACTGGGAGATGTTTTGCGGCCGCCACACGGTCCTTACACTAGCAGTTGTGAAAATAAATGAATTATAAAAGGAATGACACTTCAGAGTAATGAACATACACAGACAACTGAAAATAGCTTAAATATCTATTTTGCTGGACCAGACAAGCTAGTTTCTGCCAGTTAGACCTCATCAGTGACTCTCATATTGATTTTCGAAAACATCCGGAGATGGTTCAATTTTCACAAAAAAAAAAACAACAAGAAACAAGAAAACATCAACTTCACTATAGTAAAATACTATAGTAAAAAGGGAGATGTTTTACGGCCGCCTCACAACACGCACTAACACTAGCTGTAATGGCGATAAATAAAGTTTAAAAGTCACGACCTTTCTTAGCAATGCACACACACAGATAAGTAAAAAAAGCTGAAATGTTCCATTTTTGAGGGGACAGAATAACTAGTTTCGGCCAGTTAGGCTTCATCAGTGATCCTCATATAAATTTTCAAAATGTCTTGAAGTGGGCTTAATGATCATAAAAGATCCAAAAATACAAACTACACTATAGCAAAGTGCGGGAAGACATGGACACCAGTTATAGTGATGATAAACAAATTCTAAAGACAATTACCTTTGAGAGCAATAAACACACGCACACAGAAATGAAATTAGCTGCAGCTTCTGCTTTCTGGCCAGACCAGCTAGTTTCAGCCAATTAGGCCTCATCAGTGACCCTCACCATTATGAAAACACGCCTATTCAAATATAGGGAAAATTACACCTCCGAAAACTAAAAAAAAAATCAGATAAAAAAAGTGATATTTTTCATATTTCTGCTCAAAACATAGATTGTGGGTACTAGTTAGAACCGCCTCGGTGAGGCGGTTCTAACGAGTACCCACAATCTATGTTTTTGAGCAGAAATAAGAAAAATAATGTATACCCCTGTAAACCCCAGTTTTACTATATAATAGTGGGGTTTAAGGGGGTCAAGCTTATATAGGCATGTTTTCGTGATGCATAAATTTTCAAACAATCCCGCAGCGAGTTCAGTGATCACAAAGAATCTGAAAATATAGATTACACTATAGTGAAGTACGGGGATATGTTTTACGGCCGCCACACGGCGCTAACACCAGCTATATTGAAGGTAAATAAATTCTAAATGAAATGATTCTCGAGAGCACACACACACACAGAACTGAAAATAGTTAAAGTGTCCAGTGTAGCCGGTTCGCCAACTTAGGCGTGATCAGTGATCTTCAATCTTATTGTAAGGATCTGTTGGTTTAAACGATATTTTATTTTAACTCCATTAGATGAACAACACAAATGCACAGATATAGGATATATGAGCATCTGAACGGAAGCCTATGGCTTATAGAGCTCATTTCCTTGTAATATCATAACACACAACAATAAATTTTTTCTCTGTAACAACATGTATAACGAGGTAACTCTTGTCCTGCTGAACCCAGATATAACCCAGCCCCCGCAAACAGCGCAGACCCAGACCAGCCGGCCCCCGAAGAAGTCTCCCGATCCGGATCCACACCGTCCGTCATTTAGTATGCGAACCCACTCCAACAATTCGCATCAAGTAATCCGATTGGCTGAAAACCGGAAGTGGGCGTGGCATTTTAATTTATTCAGCATCACAAGAGTTAATATCATTTAAACATTTTATCAAATATATTCCTGAATAAAAGAATGAAAATACTTTGAAACATAAATAGAAAAGGTGATAATGACAAAATGAGATAATGAAATCATCAGGCCAAACACCGTGGAGCGCATCGCCGGGCATGGTTCTGATCAATATCCAGTGGTCATCACTTGGCACTCTAATGTTAAGTAAAGCGCTTAGTAGCCAAAATGTACAACTGGGCGCGTCTAAAAATGGCATTATTCATAGTTACGTTTTCATCTGTTTTCTCATTTAATAATATATTTACTGTCAATTGTAGGCCGAGGCCGGAAAAAAAAACAGCTGTCTCAAGTCACAATAGTGAGTACAAGATAGCATAAAACGAAAGGATGTTTCTGGTGCTCCACATGAACAAAGAGGGCTTTCTACCAAGTTTTTCATATACTCGAATAAATGTTGATTTAAAGAACTGCATTCAAGACTTAAACGAGTAGCATTTGTCCTAAACGTGATGTTTGTATTACAGTCGACTCTCGTTATATCGAATTCCAAGGGACTGCTCTGACATACTTCGAGATATCCGTACCTCGACATATCAGATTTAAATTATTGAGGAAAAATAATTCGAATAACCACATTAAACAAATATATATGCTGTTGGACTCTTGAAGATAGAGATATATTGAAAATATTGTAGAAAAGAGGAGAAATTGCTCCTAAGGAGCAATTTCTCCTCTTTTCCACAATATTTTTTTACCTGTTGTTAGATTTTCATGTTAAGGCAGGGACCAGATTTTCGCTTCGAGATAAGCGAGGTCGAGATAACGAGAGTCAACTGTATATTGAAATATATCGGTGGAATTCGTAGTTGCAAATTAAGTTTATGTTTAAATACTTGTACGGAGGCAGATTCCTTTATATCTTGATCCAACAAATTCCATCGTCTTAGAGTAGATGGTAGAAATGAATTAAAATGGTATGTCTTCTAGCTGCAGGTATAACGAAGTTTTGTAATATTTTGAAGAGAGTATCGTGTTTGTTCCTGGACTATTTGAGGGGTCAGTTCTTGTAGATATGGGGGCTGAGATTATTTATCATTTTATATAGTTGGCATAACTTGTGCTTTTCGCGACGAGACGTTAATGGTTCTAGACAGGTGTCGTCATACAACTTTTGTGTACTACATAATTTAGTAGCTCCTGTGAGTATTCGAGCAGCATCTAGCTAAGTTACGTTTATTTTCCAGACTACAGCTGTTCAATATTATGTCGCTGTGTTCTAACAGTGATCAACAGTGGCCTAATAAAAGTTGTGTATAATTTAAGCAAAGCTCGTCTAGAGTGAATCTGTGTCGCCCTAGAGCCTCTAATCGGTTGTATGCCTTTTCTTGTATAACTTTTATATGATCATTCCAAGAGAAATCACTTGATATCATTAATCCAATATGTTTATGCTTAAAAACTTCCTTTACTTGAGTATCTCCCATGAATAGCGGAGGATCATACAATATTATTCGTTTCTTAGATGCAAGAAGGACCTTAGTTTTGAAAGCATTGAATAACACTAACCACTGTTTCGCCCAAGCAAAGAGTTTCTTTAGATCATCAATCAAAATAGCTGTGGAGGCAACAGGGTCGTCAACTGTTTCGAAGAAACAAGTCTTATGAAATTATAGATATTTATAATAGCATTAATAAATAGAATAAAGTGCAGGGGCCCAGGATAGAGCCCTGGGGCACACCAGCATTTATCTTTTTCCATGAAGAGGTGACATTTCTTATGCACATACGTTGATATCTATCTGAGAGGAAATCGCTCAACCAATCAAGTAATTTACCCGAGGCACATACTGACTTAAGCTTGAATAAGAGACCTAAGGAACTGTTACATGGGTACCGCCTTGAAATGGTTGCCAGCAAAGTCACCAAAGCCCCTGCTGCCATGCTTTGGTTCACGTATCGACTGCAGAGCACGTCCAAGGTTATTGACTTAATAGTTCATGTGGTTCATATCTGGGTCATGCGGTTCGTGTGGGACGCGCAAAATGGTGCTTATAAATGGGGCATGTCAAAGGATCTTCCACAAAGTTCACCAGCGTTTACCCTCGCACGCGCGGGTGATACTATTTAAAAACAAAGGCATCGAAAAAAATCGTTTAACAGCTTTTTATGCAGTTTGTTCTTTATTGTATTCAAGTATAATAAGTAGAAAATAGTATTAGCTGAAACGCCTACCTCTAATATCGAACACCATGTTAAAACCCAACAGGGGTTCGTTCATCTTGACTTGTTCCAGAGGCTGATTTTCCAGTCCCACACCCTTGGTGAAAGAATGCTTTTGTCATATCTCACCATGTCACAGCAGAGATTAAGATTCAATAAATACGCAATCGGTACAAAATACTATACAATACCTGATTTGAGCCGCAACGTGAGAAAACGTACCCTCTCACATGTGTGCCCAACGAAAACTCAAATCACCCTGCGCGACCGCGCAATCTAATCAGAGTCTTCTGTTGTTAGCATGAAGATACTTTGCATCCTTGGCTACCCAAAATGCGCACAGTGAAGAGTCTGATCAGACTGCGCGAATGCGCAGGCTGTTCTGAGTCTTCACTGGGCGCACATCCGAAGGTATGTTTTATACTGATGCGGCCCATTTCTATTCACCCATGAATTGTAATTGAAACGTGTTGCGGAGCCTTTGAACTGGCATAATGCATGAGGTTGGCGTAATTCTTCGATTTTTTTTTTTTTCTGGCAGTTATTGAAACAGTTGGCAGTTTTGTTGTGTGGTCTGGTAATGAAGCCCCTGTAATTGAATTTGGAACCACATTTTTGTACTTTAGAATGCGGTTTATTGCAGCGAATATGCTCATGCATGTATCCTTTCCTCTTCAGTCGTTTACCACAATCCTTCAACAACACGGCCACACACACATTGAGGTGGTCATTGAGCTGGAAGTAATGGTAGCCAGCTGAACAAGAGCTTCTCTATAGTATTTACAGCACCTGTCACGCGCCAAGTTATTCCGAAGAACCGGAAGTATTCGAGAATCACGCTTCGTGTATGACATGTGCTGAAAAATACTCCACTATTTCGAATCCAGAATTGTTAGCTGATAATGAGATACTTCCATATGCTGGGGGTAGGTGGCACGACCATGACCACAACAAAAATCGCATCATAAGGCCTTCACCTCACCGTTATTCCATCACGAAAACATACCTATATAATTTGAACCCCATAAACCCCACTTCTATGTAGTAAAACTAGTGTTTACAGGGGTTTTCTGGTCAGAAACATAGATTGTGGGGTACTCGTTAGAACCGCATCGCCGAGGCGGTTCAAACGAGTACCCACAATATATGTTTTGACAGAAATATGAAAAATGTCAGAATTTTTATCTGAAAACTTTCAGTTTTTGGTGGCGAAATTTTCAGTATATTTCAGTAGGCGTGTTTTAGTAATGCCATAATAGCTAATATATTAGGAAAACAAATAAATGACGCTGTTATATAACACGTCAATATTAGACCATTTAAACGTCAGTTAATGGTATCGTGCCTAAAACATTGTCCTCAGATACCAGGGCCCAGGTACAATATGTCCTTGAAGTTATGGTCCTCCTTGACTACAGAATTTCGTCAAATCTGACCAAAAGCGGGGTTCATGTTCTCCTTAAAATTGTGCGCAATTGACCTTGAGGAAATATCGTACATATTTAAGATAACAAGCATATATACCTTAAAGTTAAGTACTGACCTACAGAAAGCTCATTGTGAACAACGGCTAACATGAGTAAATGAGTGTATGTGTAAGTGTGGGCGAGTCAGTGAATGAGTAAACAGAAAATGTGAGCGAATAAATGAATAATTTAACCGCTCGGCCATGAATATTTTTCATCGATCCATCCAGCCACCATTTAACATATACGGTTCTCGGCTTTCCGTCATTATATGAGTTTCTATGTTTCCGCCCTACAATGAGAACATCTTGTGTTGTATTTGCAAATTTTCTAGGTTATTTTACTTGTTCTACTTGAAATTTTCAGACACTCGATATTTTCGTCGGATTACTTTTTTTTCTTCAACTTTTCGGCGTTTTCGACCTAGGATTTATCTTCTACTACCAAGTGTAAGAGCTGTCGTCTTACCGAGGTTCTACAGACCCGTGCTTCATGGGATCGGCGGCTCCACATTTTAAAGAGCGTGTGTTGAATGCACAACTACTTTTACAGTTTTTTACCGACCCATTTGAAACTTTGCAGATGTTTTGTACATGGTCTGAAGAATTTAGTATTTTTCGTGAGACTTTTCCCCATAAGTGTTTCGACAAAGTTTTTTTTTTTTTTTTTTTTTTTCTTCTTGATGATTTTTGTGTTACTGGGTCGTGCGGAAGTGGGGAGGGATCAGGTGTGTGCAAAACATCCTCTTACAGAACAGTTGGGATCGACTGTTAGTTTTGGTCATGTTCTGTTATTGTCGTATTTACATGACTTTGTAGCGTTTGGGCGATGAAGATGTTTAAGACATGACTAGAAGACATACATATGAAATTGTTTTTTCGTCCCATATTTTTACTGTTTTTACTTAGTCCTTTTTGGATGTTTGGATTTGAATTTGTACTTCGTGAGAGTAACGCTTACAGTTTTTAAGTGACGAAGTTGTTATGGATATAATCTCATAACTTGAATATAATTTGTTATTTTGCTTGTTCGTGTTTCCATTAGGGTCATGTCGAGCGCGGTCAGTTTACCATACCACACTTTTGCCGTGCAGGCTTAGTCCTCCAAGCGGTCAACCAGTATTGTGCACATTCTTTCGCCAGAAATTGACAAGAGTCCTTCTTGAATCAGGGAAAGGGAGAGAATGACCGCATAAAATATTCCATGGTCAATCTTCACGAAAGAATGTTGCCGACCTGGCAGGAATCGAACTCCGCAATCTCCTGATTACCAGTCGGACGCGCATCCGACTGAGTCACCAAGGCCGGCTTTTTTTTTTTTTTTTTTTTTTTTTTTTTTTTTTGGCATGTAGGTTATTGTAACTTTGCCAATGTGTCTTGTCATTTTTTTTTTTTTTTTTTTTTTCCTTTTCTAATAATTTACAGTCAAGTACATTTATTTTTTATTTTAAATATCATTCGCTAGTGTTCGGACCGCGCAGTCTAATCCGAATAAATAAGTGAACTAAGGAACTGATACAATCAGATCCACATCCAGAGTCTTCGTTATCCGCATGAAGAAACTTTGCATCCTTGACTAACTGCACAGAGTGAAGATTCAGATCAGACTGCGCGAATGCGCAGTCTGATCTGAATCTTCACTCTGCGCGCGTCCGCAGGTAAGTTTTCTGACTTGCGACATTTATTTGACGGTAATATTCTTATGAGTTTTAACTTTCTTAATTTTGGTGTACATGTATTTGGCTTCAGTCATGAGTGTTCGCTGTGCTGAACATCTCCTAGGTGATGCCTGGGTCCGGACAGCTGGGGTGGCTTGGTGTGAAGCTACTTATTTTCTCATCTCTTGCTCAAGCCTCTCCAGCCGTATTTCGCGAATCATGACAGTGGAGCTCGGAGGAGAATATGCAGTTCTTGCATACATTAACACTTCAATATATTTCAGTGGATTCTAAACGGAATGTCCCGAGAGGGCAATGAACACACACACAAAATTGAAAACAACTAAAGTGTAAGATTTTCTGGACCATTTTACAATCTGTGGTGCTCGTTTTGATCTAATACAGTGGTTTATGGTGAAATTAACATTTTCACTTATTGAGTGTGTATTCTTATTTTCAACATACTTTTTATATGTTGATTTGACATACCACACGTTGTAAAAAGCATTGCACATACCTGACATATAATATTTTGGAATAAAAATCCATTAAATTTGAAGGAAAACAGTAGCCTTCAAAACTCTAGATTTACATAAAGTAAAGTTATACAACAAAAAAGTGAAAATTTATTTCTGGACTCAGAGGCTGAAATCTTCCTGAAATCTTGACCACAATTACATTACATTAATAAGTCTGAGTTGTCGGGACCCCTTATTCCCATAGAAGACGTGGTGAACAACAAGAATCAGCAGCTTCGGTGAGATTGGTTTTAAGGTCCTTTAGCATATAAACAAATATGATAATACATTGTAGAATAAAGACTGAAAATTTATTTGTAAACAGTTTTTATGCATTTTATTCAGTTTTTAGGCACAGTGATTATTATATCAACTAATAGATTTATGCACTGCAAATTGCTGATAAAATGATGAACTAGTTAAATTACGCTTTAAAACATGACTTGTGGAGTTTTGTCTATCAATGCACAGGCCTTTATATCCGTAGAACAAAACTGGAACAGAATGAAACAAGAGTTGTCAGAAGACAACGCAGCTCGCCGGAAAGGGCTGATCGGATAAAAAAAACAATCTTTAAATATTAAAGATTAAATGACAGAGTATGACCTGACTTTGATGTCGGAAGAATTTCAAACTGAGGGATGGGGTATATGCCATTGAAACATCTTCCCTTAGGCTGGTGTGGATGAAACATGAAAGCTATATCTTACATACTTCAGCAGCCATGTACACTTTTCAAAACTTAAACACATGTATAAATGACAAAGTATGACCTGACCTTGACCTAGGTAGAAGGTCAAACTGAGGAAGGGGTGTGTACTATTGAAAGGTCTTACCCTAAGGTAGGTGTATACCAAACATTAAAGCAGTATCTTGGATATTTTAGCAGTTACGAACACTTTTCAAAACTTAAACGCAAAACTCAAACATGGGTTTAAATGACAAAGTATAACCTGACCTTGACCTTGGCAGAAGGTCAAACTGAGGAAAAGTCTGTGCTATTGAAAGATCTTACCCTAATGTTCGTGTGGGCCAAGTATTAAAGCGGTATCTTGAATACTTCAGCAGTTACAAACACTTTTCAAAACTTAAACACAGAACTCGGACATGGGTTCAAATGACAAAGTATGACCAGACCTTAACCTAGGCAGAAGGTCAAAATGAAGAAGAGGTGTATGTTATTGAAAGGTCTAACCTTAAGGCTGGTGTGGGCCAAATATTAGAGCTCTATCTTGAATACTTCAACAGTTATGTACACTTTTCAAAATTTAAACGCAAAACTTAAACATGGGTGTAAAAGACAAAGTAAGAACTGACCTTGACCTACATAAATAGTCTATTTTCGGGATGGGAATGTATGCTATTGAAAGGTCTTACCCTAAAGTAGGTGTAGGCCAAATATGAAAGCAGTACCTTAAACAGTTAAAAAAACTATGCACACATTTGAAAACTTAAACATTGTGCTAACGCGGACGCCGACGCAGACGCCGACAGACGCCGACGCCAATGCCTGGGTGACGACAAAGGCTTTCCAGGGACATAGTCCCGGCGAGCTAAAAAATAGTAGCATGCTTTGTAGCATAGTTTGAGAATCGGAAAATATTTCTTTTGCAGCAAAAAGCATTACAAAAACACACCTATTCAAATGTATTGAAAATTTCACGACAAAAAAAAACCTGAAAGATTTCAGAAAAAAAATCTGAATTTGTTTCCTATTTCTGTTCAAAACATAGATTGTGGGTACTCGTTAGAACCGCCTCGCCGAGGTGGTTCTAAGGAGTACCCACAATCTATGTTTGTGAACAGAAATAAGAAAAATAATGTATACCCTGTAAACCCCAGTTTTACTATATAGAAGTGGGGTTTAAGGGGGTCAAAATTATATAGGCATGTTTTCATGATGAGAAGTGTGGATAGAAGCATAAACCACAAAACACCAAATAACTTTATGCATAGGATGATTCGAAAAAAAGATTTAATAACACTAAAGCTATTAAAGTTACCTTCATGCAAAATTGGAGAAAAATGTAAGTCAGTAAAAAGATGATCGTTATTGTTTTGTTGACCAGACAATTATTGTTTTCACAGTAACAAATAGTAAAAGATATGAAACTTCTGGATCCTTCTGGATCCAGATTATAAGAGAACATATTTTGTCACTAGAGACTGGAGCCAGTCTTGCATTCAGCAGAAACATACTAGGGACGTGAACCAGTTTTACTCGCACGTCCGCCTTATTTCCTGAAACACTTCCAGCATTTATATGGGCCGCGTCAAGCGAAAAATTGCCTTCGAGCATGCGCAAAATGCACTAATTCAAATCAGCCTGTGCATGCGCAAAGTATTATCCGGGCCTTTGCTCTCCATTCATACATTTTATAGTATCCAATAACTCTGAAAGCGGACAGTGAAGGTCTGATTAGACTGCGCGGACGCGCAGGCTGATCTGGGCCTTCTCTGTCCGCACACGCCCGAAGACACATTGTGCGGCCCACATACGAATACAAATCCATGAAAACATCAACAAAACCACAGCAGCATCAGGAAACGAAAACATGATGCATGTATACATAATTTAAAAAAAAATGGAAAGTTAGTTATTCAGCGGGTATCACGATGCTACGCGAAGTGGATCCAAATAGTCGACCTGTTTTCTTGTGTGTGTGTGTGTGTGTGTGTGAGTGTGTGTGTGTGTGTGCGTGCGTGCGTGCGTGCGTGCGTGCGTGCGTGCGTGCGTGATGATATTATACAAATGAATATGTACATTTGGACAATGATGTCTAACACTTACTTGCCTGGTAGCTATAATTATTTTGTTAGTGTCATTGTTTTGTAGGAGTTTCTTAGAAAATATCACCGAAAATGTGCACTTTTTTTTCAGTTTAGCTTATCGCCATGATTCATTGCATAATTTTCTTCATGTATAACATTTGAGTGATTTTGTGCGTCTTTTTTTCCAAAATACTTGATTAGTCGTTCATGATAAAATAAGAAAATGTACCTAAAATAGCCCTAAAATTTTGTTTCCATATGAATTTCCTAGGGGCTCGAAACCGAATTGAATCAACCCCGATAAAAGAGCCATCAACAACTGTCGTCTGCTTTATCATCTGCTTGTGATTTTAAAAGTCAGTTTTGCAAACAGTGTGGACCCAGATCAGACTGCTCCTCTAGGAGCTGTCTGATCAGGGTCCACACTGTTTGCATGTATGCGAAAATAAGTTTGAAAAGTTTGCAAGAATATTCAGCAGACGACATAAACAGACGACATTTTCAGATGCAGGTTTTCTTGGCATTTTAAGGGTTAAAACCAAGACAATCTTCAGAAAACTGATGACCGTTCCTTTATTTCGTCTTTCTACGTAACAGATGTGGAAAGAACCAAAATTATAACGTATAATATTTAAGACAATATTTCAAAGAAAATTCTTTTATTTGTACTAAGAATTAAATATTCTATTGCTCGAATAACTTTTAACTACCGCCCTTAACGCTTTGCACTCTGTAAAATTTTCAGCAGACGACATATTGCAATATTTTCCTTATTTTCCCAGGAAACCGGAATTGACATTTCATGAAAATTGTATCCACTGGAGACAATTTGCATTAAATGCTTAATTCTGTTTTGGGGGAAAATAAGAAAAATATCGCCAATTTGTCGTCAACCGAATTAGCCCAGAGAGTGGTAAAGGTTAAACACTACTGTGAATTAATATGTCAGTTATTCTTTCAAAACCTGGTTAGCATGTTAATTTGAGCTTTTTCGTGTGATATAGTACAAAAGCTGGCTTCTGGAAATTAGTGTGGGTTCCAGCCCACACTTCGCATGTCTTTATCGCTTACGTTGAAGACACCGAAGTATTAAACTAATAGGGGTCGCAGGTCTAAATAATCATTTTAATAATTGGCACTAATTGGTGTAATTAATATCCGATTAAACTGATCACTATACTGCATTGTACTAAAGTTACCCGGTCGTTTAGTAGTAAAACGTGGACAAGAACACATTTAAAGCCTTCAGTAGCAACTTTGACAGCCCTCCGGAAACCATAATGTATTGTTTTAATATTTACCACTCTCTTGGTTGATTCAGCAGACAATAAAATGGTAACTGATAACATTTTTATCATTATTTCCAGAAAAAAAAGGACTCAAAGAGACAGTTTGCATGAAATGTCAAAACTTATTTTCTGTAACCCTTTGTGGGTGGGATATTATTTATCCATGCTAAACTTCTGCCAAGAGGTACTGCTTATCCATGCTAAACGTGTTCAAAGAGATATTTGCTTATCCATGCTAAATTTCTGCTAAGAGATATTTATTACCAATGCTAAACTTCTGCTAAGAGATATTGCTTATCCATGCTAAACTTCTGCCATTGCTTATCCATGCTAAACTTCTGCCAAGAGATATAGCTTATCCATGCCAAACTTCTGCTAAAAGATATTGCTTATCCATGCTAAACTTCTGCTAAAAGATATTGCTTATTCATGCTAAACTTCTGCTAAGAGATATTGCTTATCCATGCTAAACTTCTGCTAAGAGATATTGCTTATCCATGCTAAACTTCTGCTAAGAGATATTGCTTATTCATGCTAAACTTCTGTCAAGAGATATTGCTTATCCATGCTAAACTTCTGCTAAGAGATACTTCTTATCCATGCTAAACTTCTGCTAAGAGATATTTCTTATCCATGCTAAACGTGTGCAAAGAGATATTTGCTTATCCATGCTAAACTTCTGCCAAGAGATATTGCTTATTCCTGCTAACCTTCTGCAAAAAGATATTTGCCCACCCATGCTAAACTTCTGAAAAGTCGATATGACCTCTATGTTAAAGACTTGTAGTTACGTCTACGCTCAATACACCATCTTTGTATCATTTTTGCATTGACGTTTTATCATTGATGTTTCATGACAATATTCCGAAAATTCCAGAAGTATAAACTGTTGAAAACCCGCCTCTATCTACCTACTTACCCTAGCGATCTTCGCATAATTTACTATGGTAAAAATGAAAATATATAATAAAAAAATGAATGAAATAAAACGTTTTGTGCATTGGCTGTTATGACAAAGCAACATTAACCCTTGTTCCGCTGAACCCGGATATACCCTACCTTTGCAAACAGTGTAGATCCAGATCAGTTGGCTTCTGAAGAAGCCAACTGATTTTGATCTGCACTGTTTGCCATTAAGTATTTGAATTTAAAGCAATAATCCGGATCAATTAATCTGATTGGCTGAAAATTAGAAGAGGGTGTGGCATCTTAATTTATTCAGCAGGACAAGGGTTAAATCATAGCACACGTTTTGCGAAGTTTCTTCTTAGTAAAACGCCGGTGACAAAAATAGACTTTTTGAGAGATGCCGAAAGCAGAGTAACTGTAGAACTAACAAGAGTACCCTATCTTCTGCGTCAGTGTATACCCAGACCAGACTGCGTACACGAGCAACGTATAAGCAGCCTGGTCAGGTGGGCTTTTGAAACTCGAACTACCCTGATTCGATTGCACATAAAAATATGTCTAATCAAGGTATACACAGTTTGTCTGCATATGCTCGAACATCACGAAAACATACCTATATAATTTTGACCCCCTCAAACCCCATTTTTATATAGTAAAACTGGGGTTTTCAGGGGCATATATTATTTTTCTTATTTCTGCTCAAAACATAGATTGTGGGTACTCGTTAGAACCGCCTCGACGGGGCGGTTCTAACGAGTACCCACAGTCTATTGTTTGAGCAGAAATATGAAAAATATCAGAATTTTTTATCTGAAAATCTTCATTTTTTGGGGGTGCTGAAATTTTCAGTATATTTGAATAGGCGTGTTTTCGTAATGAAAATGAGCTGGGCACAGCATGTCCTGCAAGATTGCATGTGCACACAGCGAAGACAGAGTCTCTTCCATCACAAACAACACGCATATATAGTTTTGATCCCCTTAAACCCAACTCTTATACAGTAAAACTGGGGGTTACAGGGGTATACATTAATTTTCTTATTTCTGCTCAAAAACAAAGATTAGGGTACTCGTTAGAACCGCCTCACCGAAATTTTTAGCAAACATATGCAGTTACCTGAATTTTTCATCTGAAAGTTTTCATTTTTTGGTGGTAAAATTCTCAATATATTTGAATAGGCGTGTTTTCGCAATGGCTGTCCATCTGAAGACGGTTTAAATCTTTGGCTACCCAGAGTGCCCTGCGGAGACTGATCAGACTGCGCTGATGTGCAGGGTGATCCGAGTCTTCACTTTGCACACATGCACTCTAGGGAATGCTAGGTCATTAGGTTCAAATCTAAATACGGAAGAAGCCGGTTGTGTTGGGCTGTCCCAATGTCACATCTGACGCCTAACGCTTGGCATGCTGTGTAAATCTTTCAGTAGACGATAAATTGAAATATTTTTCTTATTTTGTTTCCAGAAAACAGGTTTTAACACTTCATACAAAGTGGCTTCATTAGAGATAGTTTGCACGAAATGTCAAACTTCGTTTTCTAGGAAAAAATAAGAAAAAAACATCGTCAATTTGACTTCTGTCAAATTAGCCCAGAGAGTGGTAAAGGTTAAGAAAGTCCTCTGATTTGATGATCAGAGTAATGAAGCTGATATGAGATTACACACTTTTATTCAATATTCGCTCATTCGCAAGCCTTTTTCCCTCCTAATATTTATTTATAATTGCTTTGTGTAACAGAGCAAACATTCATGAAAGCGCCCCTGTTGATGCCAACTCCGTTCATTACACCGCGACAAATAGCTTAATATGAGGGGATTAATGTAACTGAGGCTTAGCATATATTGAGCAAATATAAAATCGCAATCACGATTCTGTACCCATTAATGAGGGTGTAAACGGTCCGGTAATAACTTTCAAGTCAAAAGACAATAAAGTTCCACCTCTGAAAATCGTCAGTCAAAAACATTTTTACCCTAAAATCGAAAGGATGATTTATGTTTCTGATAATCGTCAGTCAGTAACATTTATGTCCTAAAACTGAAAGGAGGATTTTTATCTCTGAAAATCGTCAGTTAGCATCTATGCCCCAAAATCGAAAGGACGATTTTTATGTCTGAAAATCATCAGTCAGTAACATTTAAGTCCCAAAATTATTTAATCATGCATACTGAACAAACATATTTGAACAAAGTTTCTGTGAACGGTTAAAAAAAAGATGACAGATGAGTGATATTCTGTCTGGTTAAGCACTTATTAACTGTTTAAAAACAAACTGAGATTGCTAAGTAGCCCGTGGATGCTGGATATTGACTAGACTGGCTCCAGTCTCTAGTGACAAAATATTTATTATTATAATCCTGTTTGATACATCCACTAAAATAAAACCAAATTAATATCATGACTATAAAGGCTGCTCACTCCGTCCACTAAAATAAAACCAAAATAATACCATGACTATAAAGGCTGGTCAGTGACCAGCCTTTATAGTCATGATATTATTTTGGTTTCATTTAAGTTATATGAATAAATATTCAGTCACTGGAGACTGATATATTGACAAGGCTGTCCTTACCGGACCTTGTACTATAGAGACGATATATATGGACAGGCTGTTTGGACATCGGTCAGCCACATGTACCCCGTATAACCAGACTCTTGGTGGATTTATTTGGAAACTGGCTAAGCTGCTCTCCACTACCTTGCACCATTCTTTCGTTTTCTGTTATAGCTTCATCTTCTTCATATGAAAACATTATATGTAATGCACCAGTCATTTGCAATTACGGCCCCACCCACGGGTAGACGAGCAAATGACCGGGGATTTTACTTTTGTAATGTCCCTACAGTGCCGGGTAAGTGTGGGGTTTTGATTTAGCACTAAACCAGCGGAGATCTGCAGAGTCATTTGCAGTGCGGGGATAAAGAGCGGGAATTTGATTAATTGCTTGTCCCCGCAGAATGAGATTTTGGTGGGAGCAAAAGTCAGAATCCCCTCTATTTCCCTTGCCTCCGTCGGTGGGTGGCTATGATTACAAACGATTGGTATATAAAATTGAAACAAGTTGTCTCCTTTATTCGTATAGATAATTGTACTTTGCTCTGCGCTGTCATATGCCATCATGTATATGACCTTAAAGCCTTTTTTGGAATTTTGAAATAATTGGAACTCTATACTAAAATATTACTGATGTCAACTTCGTGGATTTAGCTCGACTCCAAACAATTAGTCCAGTCGAAATCTTACAAAACGACAAACTACCCGTTTCATGCGTTCAAAGACGCCTGTCAAGGTAAAAATCTTTTAAGGTTGATATATGTATTTTACTCAGCAAGACCATGTAAGGTGATAGGGCAGCAGAATGTTGATATGACACACTTCGTTTCACACAAAACGACAGGCCGTAAAATTCAGCAAATTAGTCTTAACGTCAGAAAACGTACCTTCGAACATATGCGCCCAGTGAAGATTCTGATCAGCCTGCGCGTTCGCGCAGGCTGTTCAGAATCTTCACTGGGCGTATTTTGGATAGGCAAGGATGCAAAGTTTCGTCATGCGGATGTAAAGGCTGGTTTGAGTCTTCAATAACCCTTGTCTTGCTGAACCCGGATATACCCTGCTTTTACAAACAGTATTAATCCAGATCAGTCGGCTCCTTCAGAAGTCAACTGATCTGGATCTGCACTGTTTGTCATTCAGTACCTGAATTTATATCAACAACCTGGATGAAGTAATCTGATTGGCTGACAATTAGAAGTGGGTGTAGCTTCTTAATTTATTCAGCATGACAAGGGTTAAGCATACATGTCAGGAAAGCACGTTTTCACACGTTGCGACAATCATTATGTGAAAGATACAATTTACGACTTGAAAATGCATTGTTATTTTACAAATGCATTCTGTAATTTGAAGTCGACTCGACCATTTCATTAAGCATGCTCAAAAACTTATATTATTTCCATTGAATTTCATTGTTGCAGCAAGAGAATAATAATGAACATGCTATGAAAATACCACATGCTATTTAATTAGTTTACAATTAGTATGTATTAAAATGAAAATGGGTACTGGAATACAAGAGATTGAGAAGGGTTTTAAAATATAAATTGATGAAGCAAGTAGCACATCCTCGAACTCTTATCCGGCTCCTTGAATGGATTAGTATGTTTGGTGGTTGCGGCCTTTCGTGGGTACCCCTATATTTATTTTGTCTCCAGTGGAGACAATTTGCATGATACGTCAAATCCTGTTTTCTGGGAAGAATTAGAAAAATATCATCAATTTTTCGTCCGCTGAATTTGCCCAGAGAGTGATAAAGGTTAATGAACTAGCGCGGAACAAAACCTACAATAAGACCTGTGTGACCAGCAAAGACTCATATCAGCGTGATCATCCACCTAGTATGGCAAGGGTTCTCTTTTATTCCTGTTTGAATAGCCTGGAGGCTTTATAAGGCACATGAGATCAGCGATGATACTGATCAGACTGCGCGGATGCGCAGGCTGATCTGAGTTTTCTCTGGTCGTGCAAGTCATATTGTATGTTTTGTAGTGCGCTGGCTTTTTTTCTGATTAGTTCTGCACCGGTTAGGCGCCCCGGAGCAAACACACAATGGCGCAATAATGACATCGCAGCGACGTCGATCGTGTTGTTTGGGACGGTGTGTGTTTGCTGGGCAACTGGATTTTCATAGATAGATAGATACTTTTATTTCAACTTTAAGCAATACATGCTCATGTGTTGTATGCATGATACAGAAAGAAATACAAATGGTTCAATGACATCAAACACATACCACTAAATAACATATTAGCAGTTGGGAGAAACGCATATTTTGAGATATCAAATTCAAATATAATATGAAAATAGAAATGTGTCCACAGTACACGGATGCCCCCGCTGTGGGGTACCTGACTATAAAACTAACTTTGCTAAGCAATGGAATAACTTACCTGTAAATCTGCGAACACTACCAAATCTTAATAGCTTCAAAATTTCACTTAAATCATACCTTCAAAACATCTGAAAATGTAGCGTATTATAATTGCAAACACGTGTACATATTTCCTGTCGTTTTGAGGTTTATTACTATTCTAAGCATGCAGTACCTTTCGCGGAGGTGGAGGGATGTTACTGCAACAATAAATATTCCAACGCTGAACAGGCTGGTCAAGTCTGGGATACATTTCTAGTTTACGTAATAAGTCATAGAATTACATTTCGTAAAAGACAGGTATGTTTGCGACCAATGTAATTCTTTAAAGGATTATGACAACATCCGGGTGTGTCAGCTTACAGCTAAACACATCAATTGTTATTTAATAATTTCAAGAAATCATATTTATAACAGCATAAAGAAGTACACGCGTATTCTATTTTAGACATTCTATTAGCATATGATATATGGACGGACATAATGGCATGCAGGTGTGGATAGTCCGTATCACTTGCCAGTCAGTCCATGTGAACGAGCTAATAGTCTGAAACATTATTTCATAAACGATTTGGTAACATAAAAAATATACAAAATATAACAACATCATTAATAGTAATTATGGCATACTTTTGGCAAGTGGCACATGGACCGACATAACGGCATGCAGGTGTGGATAGGCCGTATCGCTTGCCAGTCTGTCCATGTCTTCAGACTAATAGTTAAAAACTTTCTTTCAAAATAGACTTGGAAATTACTGCAATAATAATAATAATAATAACGGAAATAATAATGGCATACTCAATTAGCTCGTAGTACATGGACTGACATTATGACATGCGAGTGTGGACTGTCCGTACAGCTTGCCAGTCGGTCCATGTATTCCAGCTGATAGTTTAAAACATTCGTTCGTTGGTGTTTTGAAAGGAAACAAATGTGAAAGGTTATAAAAATTGACAGCAGACATGATGTAATGATGTCCGCTCTTTTGTGTAGACAAAGTTTTATCAAGGCGCTTCTGTTTCTTTATGTAATGTTAGAATAACATTGAATTCAATAGGGAACTTTTGTGCCCCCTCGCTCGGTCATTCTGTCGCTTATGGCCGAATACCGGTCTGTTATAAAGTAATGTACGGTGTTGGGCACCTTGTGAGGGACGACCGTATGATGGCCAGTGAGGTGTTTCGTTTTTCCGTGTTGTCTGAATAAGTAGGTCAGTGAACTAATGTGCAATGGTTAATGATTTTATTTCAGCTCAGATCTTAAGATTCTACAGATATATTTTAAGGGTCATTTTATTATCGGAGTGTTTTATAGGGTGTTAAAATGTCCTTTTTTTTTTTTTTTTTTTTTTTATCAAACATCATCTATTAGGATATTTAATTACTTTTACTTGCTTATTATTCAAAGAAACTTTTAACTGCGATCCCTAGACTGTTCGAATGTTTTATGTCATGGATTATGAAATTACCCGTTTGGCGTTGGGACGACGGCGGAGCAACATACTACCAAGCTACATCAGCGCTGCTCTGGCGTCGACCCGGCGAACTTGTCGGCCTATTTTACAATGTAAATGTGTATAATATGTATATATTGTTAGAAGTTTTTAAAGAGGACCATATGTTAGATCAGTACACTGTTTGCTAAATATGTCATCCTCGTAAAATAAAGACAGTATTATTATTATTATTATTATTATTATTATAAAACTGCAAAATTCTACGTGGTACAAATGCCTTAACCTGAGTCTAACAGAATCACGTACGTACGCACGTACATACGTATGTACGCACATTCGTACAGACAGACATACATTCGTACGCACGTACCCACGTACGGAAAACCGAAAAACTATATGCCCCTGGCATCAATCGATGCGGGGGCATAAAAATAATATTTAATGATTACTATAATATAATGCTCTAGTTTTAAAGGCCTTTTCTGTGAAAATACATAAATTACAGAAATATCAATTTCTTACTGTTTGATAGTATAAGTTCTTTCAATTTCATCATATTTGGTCTATTCCAAAAATATCGCTTTATGTACTGTTTTCATACCTCTAAATGCTTTCTTGAAAAAACAACAGTAAATTAGTCAACACAATTAACAGTACCTGAGCAGAAAATACCTATGCATTGGTGTAGGCCTCCACTATCCAACAATATGACATGTGCATAAAGGAGACTTTAAATAGATCAGTTCCCTTAAGCGACAACTTGAAACAACACGTCCTACAAACGTACTGCCTGGGAGCGGTCAACGGCAAGTCTGTTGGGGGTGCTTATAACTGCAACAGACAAACCGCCTTGGAACGCCCAGTAGAAACAACTACTAGGTTTACGCGATCGCAAACTCGCCCATAATTCTGATGCAGCTTAAATTACGAAGTTGTGTTCGATCTGCATAGGGTTCTCTACTCCATCAGTGAAACTTCACAGCATTATTAAACACGCCTATTCAACTATATAGACAATTTCACCTCCAAGAACTGAAAATTTTCAGATAAAAAAAACTCTGATATTTTCCATATTTCTGCTCAAAACATAGATTGTGAGTACTCTTTAGAATCGCCTCGGCGAGGCGGTTCTAACGAGTACACACAATCTGTGTTTTGAGCAGAAATAAGAAAAATAATGTATTTCCCTGTAAACCCCAGTTTTACTATATAAAAGTGGGGTTTAATGGGGTCAAATTATATAGGCATGTTTTCGTGGTGGTAAAGACAAACAATCACAAAACTGCATTGAAACAAAGTAGAGGGCTCAATGGCACCCTGAAACCCGAGCAAAAGAAAGCGCAAGTTGAACCACGACAGCCCCACCTACAAACAACAAAAGTCAGGGGCAAGCCCATCAGGAAAACACACCTATATAATATTGACCCCCTTAAACCCCACTTTTATATAGTAAAACTGGGGTTAACAACGGGTATACATTATTTTTCTTATTTCTGCTCAAAAGCATAGAATGTGGGTACTCGTTAGAACCGCCTCACCGAGGCGGTTCTAACGAGTGCCCACAATCTATGTTTTGAGCAGAAATTTGAAAATATCAGAGTGTTTTTGTTGTTTTTTTTTTCTGAAAATTTTCAGTTTTTGAAGGTGAAATTTTCTATATATTTGAAAAGGCGTGTTTCCGTAATGCTTTGAAACAGGGTTGCGGAAGGACGGAGCCGTCATTGAGTCTGGGACCGTACTCGCCGTCGTGCAAGTCAACAGGGAAGCAAAGTTATCAAACATAACCGGGTTATCCAGCTAGCATTCTTTATAAATTTATAGCGGGCCGTTATCGGCCCGTCAGCTACCCTGACGGGTCGATAACGGCCCGCTATAGATTTATAAAGAATGCTTACTGGGAACAACCATGCATGCATTTTGCCGCGTATCAAACCTGGTTTTATGGGAACTCCCACTCCATAAGTACTATTACAATTTCAACTACATATAATTTCGGTCCTAGTTGATGTGTCCAATCTCTACGAGGATCAACACAGAAAATAAATAAATTCTTTCTAATCAAATCCTTGAAGAAAATATATGTGGACTCGAGATGAATGCCATATTATATGTATATACTGCCTGCAATGTCCGTTTTCTGGTCTGTTATGAACATTGTTGGGTGACACAATGGGACCCTTTATTGCATGTTGGGGTATCATTTCTCTGATATTTTTCCTTCTCACTTCGTGCATGTTTGTGACTCTTTTTAGCAATATTATAAAAACTACACAGTTGCAATGACCGACATGCCGACAACGAATAACTGAAATAGAGGAACCGAAACCTTAGAGCGGTCAGCAGAATAACTAGGTATCCCACTTTCAACATCTTCGGAAAGTATTTATTTTTTTTTTTTTTTTTTTTTTTTTTTTTTTTTTCAAAACCATTTGTCGTAAATTTCTTTGCACAAAACCATTCATATTTGTCATTGTTTTTTTGTTGTTGTTGTTTTCTTGTTGTTTTTTTTTGGGGGGGGGGGGTTGTTTTTTTGTTGTTGTTGTTGTTTTTTTTTTTTTTTTTTTTTTGTTTTTTGTTTTTTTGTTGTTGTTTTTGTTTTTTGTTTTTGTTTTTGTTTTTTGGGGTTTTTTTTAATTCGAATATGTTCATTTTCTCCCATAGTAAAATGGCTGCAAATAATGCAGAAAGCAATGAGGAGGTAAACTGGAGGCAAGCTTTCAACAAATTTGGTTTGTTCAAATTTTCTGAAATGTTCTCACTTTTGTCGTGTAACATAAATGATTAAACAAAGAAAATTACTAGATATTTTCTTAGAAAAAAATCCAAAACATCGTTTACTATAGAAATTACACAGACCAGGCCAATTTAGTTCCAGAGTAAATATTTGAAACCAAAACACAGAAACAGAAAAGACAAATGGTTTCTGATAAGATATGGTCAATGAGAGCAAAAAGTTTTCAGTTAAAATAAAACGCCAAACAAAAAGCGACAGAATTGGGGTGTAAACTGATCCGCGTAAGGGACCTCCTCTACCTCATCAGTGTAACAGCACATTAAAACACGTTATTAAAACATTATAATGAAACAAAGTAGCGGCATTAATAACGATCTGAAGTCAGAGCTTTTCACAAAACCATATGTGGGACCACGGCGGGCCCGACCTCAGACATAGAACGTCAGAAACAGATTGAAGAAAGAGCTGACAGTCCGTCTAAAACCCTACCTACCGTCGTACACTTAAAGAGAGAAGCAAAGTTATCAACTCTTGTTCGACATAATTGTAAGTTTTTATTATTATTATTATTATCATTATTTTGTTCTTTTATCATATTTTAAGTTATTTTTATTTCTGATGAGTCTGTAAAATATGCGTACAGAGTTTCTTATAAATTACCTTTACGCTTATAATAACAGTACTAATGTCTCGTGCCTACTTCATTTGATCCTCAGTATGAGAAAATGTACTTTCTGACATGTGTACCCAACGAAGACTGGAATGAACCTACACATCCGCGCAGTCTGATCAAGGTCTTCGTTACCTACTTGAAGAAATCTTGCATCGTTGGCTATCCGAAATGCGCTCAGTGAAGATTCTGATCAGACTTCACGAATGCGCAGGCTGATCTGAATCTGCTTGGCGCTCATGTACGACGGTATGTTTTCTGACATAGAGACTCATTTGGTCGTTGGTATGTCACACACGTCAGAAGTTACATCTCATGGCTACAGGCTCTCGTGGTTACGGTGTCTATCCTTCTGATTTTTAGTCAGTGGGTGCTGCAGCCAATTTTAGTCGCAATAGCCAAAAAAACAAAACGTTAGTTTCACACACATGAGGTTAATGTCACGAATCATAATTAAGAAGGATCCTGCTTTGGTGTTCATCTGGCGAAGTAAAATTACGATTAATTCACTCTTACACTGCCATAGGCGATGATGAGCTTTTGCAAACAGCGTTGATCTAGATGAGATGGCTCATAATGAGCCGTCTCATCAGGAAGTACTCTGTTTGACATTCAGTCTTTCAGATTTACATATAAACTTATTTCCAGTTGGTAGTTTGATAAAACAAAACAAAGCAGACGACAAATGTCGTCCGAAATATGGCGCCGTGGCAATCATAATAATAATAATAATAATAAAGACTTTATTTTCAGTGGGTAACACAATTAGCTACAAGCTACTCTTCCTTGAGGCCCACCTAACAAAATATATACAAACAACGAAAATATGCAAACAAAATAAAGCACGCACACACATACAGTTCGTTCAAATAAGACACTAGATCAGTTTTGCCATACATTTGCCATACGCCCGATTGCCATCACTCCTTTTTTCATTATTAATGAAAAAGGCCGTAGCACCATTCAGTACTATGAAAAAAAAAAATAGAAAAAAAAAAAGAGAGAAACCCAGTGGCGTCTTTTACTGTCACACTATACTTCGTTTGCTTCACTTTCGCGGGAACTTGCAGCCGTCCATTCAGGCCGGTCTTTGCTGTTCACTTACGGAGAACAAACTGGCAACGAACGGTTATATGAGCCGAAACGTGCGAAACGTACCTTCTGACATGTGCGTCCAATGAAGACTCTAATCAGACTGCACATCCGTGCAGTCTATTAGAGTCTTTGTTGTCGCATGAAGAAACTGAGCATTCTTGGCTTTGAGCCCAGTGAAGATACTGATCAGACTGCGCCAATACATTTTCTGATATTGTCGCTCATATATCTACCATTAAGTGCATACAGAAAGTTCATACGTATGTTTCGGAATTAATCATTACGAAAACACGCATATTCAAATATATTGAAAATTTCACCACCAAAATCCGAAAGTTTTCAGGTAAAAAATCTGATATTTTTCATATTTCTGCTCAAAACATAGATTGTGGGTACTCGTTAGAACCGCCTCGGCTAGGCGGTTCTAACGAGTACCCACATTCTATGTTTTTTAGTACAAATAAGAAAAATAATGTGTACCCCTGTAAACCCCGGTTTTACTACATAAAAGTGGGGTTTAAGGGGATCAAAATTGTATAGGTATGTTTTCGTGATGATTCATTTCCGCGGCGTTTCACGGCTCCTGTGTGCATTCATATATGCAACGGTTACTGCAAAAGGGCTTCAACTATACGCGGATTCGACACGCCCATGTTAATTCGCGCTTCCCCGCAGGACTATCATGAACTCTCTGCGCAGCCTGGCTCTGTCCGGCGTGTTTCGCCTGTGTACTGAACTTGTCTCTGTCTTTCTGTTGGCGAACGACGAACGTCTTGATCAGACTGAGCGTATGTGATCTGATACAGTGCTATTCGCATAAGTTCACCCGCTTTTTCCCGACCTATCTATCGGCCTAAAATTTACTTGCTTTTCTTATGGACTTCACACGAAAGCGATAACTAATTATTATTGTAACACAATTTTCATGTCTTACAGACATAATGCAACAGCCCTTCAATTACAAGTGGCCATTTTCATAGCAAGAATTGAGATCTCGGACGTTTTATTTCCTTTCGGACCAATTAGAGATGAATTATATCGCATTATAGTTATATTCCGCTGATCATCGCTACCAAATTATCAGTAATAGAAAAACGTAAAGCCAACGGCGATCGAATAATTGTCGAGTAATTGTGTTTTTATTAACCCAATGTTCAAGGGTTGAATTCTATCTTCTGTGTTCAATGAAGACGTGACATTTCGCTAAACAAGGCGGTGATCTACTTGTTTTCTTCCCGGTGGCCAAAGGACAGGCTGTAATCGAAGACTTATGCCATTAGACTAATATCTTTGACGAGCAAATGGACGGGCTTGAAATGCTGTCCAATTAACATGTGGACCGAAATCGAATAGCGTTTTGGAATAAGTTCTGCATATGAGAGGGACATTTGCATAAAATAGTTTCTAATCGATACACTTTCAATCATTTCTCTGCCTGATAAATAATAAACACACGAAATATTTTCTGATTTACATTTTAGTGGTGAAACCAGCTGTCAACCGGTTACTTTCTATATATACGATTTCAGTTCGTGTGCATGCCTGCACAGTGAACCTCATTACAACGACAGCCTTTCTTCCCAAAGATGTTGCCATTAAAATGAATTTGCTGTTATAAAGAATCCTTAATGGCTAGAATGATATGTAAGAAATACCTGGTTTTTTTATTTTTTATTTCCTCATAGAACATATATTTTGGACATTTGTTAGAATCGCTTCAGCGAGGTGATTCTAACAAATATCCAAAACATATGTTTTTGAAGCATTTAATGCAATGTTCTTGCAAACTTATGATCAACTGTCACCTCGAGCGAAAGTTATCATTATATCAAATATTGTTGTTGTATCGAGTGTCGGTATAAAGAGGGTCGACTGTAGATAGATACTTTATTAATGCAATAAGCCAAATTGGCCCATGAGCACATATACAATGAACACAGTAATATAACATAGGCAGGTTAGCAAACATACTAAACTATCACATTTTAGCAATGCTCTCTGCATCATTATTTCCTTTATTTGGGAGAGATGCACCAATTACGTCACTAAAATCTAAAAAAAAAAAAAAGAACCGGATGTGGAAAAGGCGATCTAATTGGCACGTTCTGTCTTTCTCAAGTCTTTTCTTTCTTTCCCGATTTGTATATATTAGCTTTCTCATCAAGCATGAAAAAATCTGAAAAAAAAAAACCGTAAAGATCAGTGCTATTTTTTTCCAAGACAAAAGGATATGTTTTCATTATTGAATGTCTTGCTAGCAGACACACAACATCGTAACAACGTCGTTTCGATGGTGTGTCGATGTTTTGTGTTTGCTGGGTGGTCTGTCTATTTATTTACTTTTATATTATTATTTTTATTCTATTTTTTGGATGATTTATTTATTTATTTATTTATTTATTATTGTTGTTGCTGTTGTTATATGCCAGTTGTTGTTTTTTTTTCATTACACTATATAAATATGGTATGTAAATTACCAGCTTTGATGCTGCAAACCTCTGTTCCAGAAGCGTGTAGAGATACCTGGAAAAAAATAAAGATCTCCAGCAAAAGCCACAATCACAAAACATAGCCTACCGATGACACCAAGACTAAGAGCAAATAAACCATGAACCACATCACGAAAACACACCTATATAATTTTGACCCCCTTAAACCCCATTTTTATATAGTAAAACTAGGGTTTAAAGGGGTATAATTTATTTTTCTTATTTCTGCTCAAAACATAGATTGTGGGTACTCGTTAGAACCGTCTCGCTGAGGCGGTTCTAACGAGTACCCACAATCTATGTTTCGAGCAGAAATATGAAAAATATCAGAATCTGAAAATTTTCAATTTTTTTTTTTTTTTTTTTTTTTTTTTTTGTGAAATTTTCGATATATTTGAATAGGCCTGTTTCCTGTTTTCGATATGATGACAGACACTACACAAGCCACAAACCAAAGAAAGGTGGAGCAACCAGCTTCCTCTTTCCAAACAAGATAATCACAATGCCAAACAAGATCCACTAAACAAAACAATAAGATAAGACAACGAACAGGAGAAAACGCGAAGAAAAATATCACAGTGAGTTGCCACAAGGCCAAACAAAGAACAAGCAACACCAATCACGAAAACATACCTATTTAATTTTGACCTCCTTAAACCCCATTTTTATATAGTAAAACTGGGGTTTACAGGGGTATACATTATTTTCTTATTTTGCAAAAAAACGTAGATTGTTAGAACTCGTTAGAACCGCCTCGCCAAGGCGGTTCTAACAAGTACCACAATCTGTGTTTTGAGCAGAAATATGAAAAATATCAGAGTTTTTTTAACTGAAAATTTTCAGTTTTTTGAGGTGAACTTTTCTATATATTTGAATAGGCATGTTTTCGTAATGATGTCAAAGACCAACGAACTGACCAGCGGGCTGGTGACGTTTATACATCGTCAGCCAACGTAATGGATGACGTTACATCGACTTTGATGCGACGTTGTAACAACGTTGCATGCCCACTGTGCGTAAAGCTGCTACCTGGAATGCATGCATAGCTGGTGTATGCGCAGATTTAGTAACAGATTTATGTAGCCTATATCCTCTGTTCCCTAATAATATAAAGTGAAAACCGGGCTGTACGGGAGTATACACTATTAGGCGATTCATCTACATATTTTCTGTTTTACAGCTGAATTCCTTTCTATCAACATTTGTGCTATATAAATCAATCCTTCGGACATGTGCGCCCAGCGAAGATTCAGATCAGCCTGCGCATTCGCGCAGTTTGATTAGCATCTTCACTAGACGCAAATGGCAAGATTTATTTTCTGCAAAACACACGGAAAGTTTCATTCATTTGTCCCCTTAATTGTTCGCCTAAAGAAACTAAAAGTTAGTGGGAAACAATAACATCGTATCATTGTAAAACAAAGTGTACTTAACTGTTTAGACACATTACTGACTTCGATTGGATTTCTTTCCCTTGTAACTGTCGATTTCATTTGCTATTGAAATGAGCCCCAACGTGAGAAAACGTACCTTCGGACACGTGCGCCCAACGAAGACTCAAATCAGCCTGCGCATCCGCGCAGTCTGATTAGAGTCTTCGTTGTCCGCATGAAGAAACTTTGTATTCATGGCTGTCCAAAATGCGCCCAGAGAAGATTCTGCTCAGGCTGCACGAACGCGCAAGCTGATCTGAATCTTCACTGGGCGCACATGTTCGAAGAAAAATTCAGCAGACGGTATTTTGAAATATTTTTCCTATTTTCCCCAGAAAATAGACTGACATTTCGTACAGAATTGTCTGCCAGGGGACAATTTGCATGAAATGTCAGAGTCTATGTTCTGGGAAAATAAAAAAAAAAAATATCAGTTTTTCGTCTGCTGAATTAGCACATACAGTGGTAAAGTTTAAGTACAATCTACTTCGCCATAATATTGTAAATTATTTTATGTTACCATAAAAATAGACAAGACACTTTTTCTCACAACAGCACACTGTTAAATCAGATGTAAAATTACATTACCACAAAAGTAATCAAATCAGTATTACCGGTTTAGAATGCTCTTGGCACAATCAGTGGGCGACGTGGTGGATTTTTTTCGTTTCTTCGTTTTACCTCAAAAGAGATAGGAATGAGGCCTAACATTTTATTCAAAGTATCTCAAATGGCCAAACCACACACACACACACACACACACACACACACACACACACACACACACACACACACATATATATATATATATATATATATATATATATATATATATACACACACACACACACACACACACACACACACACACACACACACACACACACATATATATATATATATATATATATATATATATATATATATATATATATATATATATATATATATATATATATATATATATATATATATATATATATATATATATATATATATATATATATGTATGTATATATCATCTGGTAGTATTTAATTCAGCAAGGTATAATTTAAAAGAAACAA
>OZ024821.1:150579478-150671978 GCA_964016985.1 Anodontia alba
CTAAAGATCAAGTGGCAAGACAGGATTCCAGACACAGAAGTCCTGAAAAGGGCAGGGATGCAGAGTATACATACTCTTCTGAAATTGGCACAGTTAAGATGGACAGGCCATGTTACCAGAATGCCTGATGAACGTTTGCCAAAGAAAATCCTCTATGGAGAACTTCAAGTAGGAAAACGCTCCCATGGTGGTCAGAAGAAGCGATACAAGGACACCCTCAAAGCCTCCCTTAAAGACTTCAACATACCAACTGAGTCATGGGAACAGATTGCACAAGATCGTACAAAGTGGCGAGGCCTCATAAAAAGGGGAGCTGGTGAATACGAAGCAAAATGAATCAGCGAAGCCGAGCAGAAACGTGCACAGCGGAAAGCCAGAGCTAAGGCATCACCAACAGAGCTTTCTTCCTCAGACCTCTCTTGTTCTATCTGCAACAGGCAGTTTAGAGCTAAGATTGGTCTCATCAGCCATCTTAGAACACACAAATAATAACACATCACACAGTTGATTAGGATTGGTCATTGTCAGTAATGACAGACGAACAAGATTTATAGTAAAATAGCATTTTGGTAAATAGATGTAGTTTGTTGGGAGGTTGCGCCATACAAGGGACACTGTAGGCGCAGTCAACTTTCACTTGTCACCAGTACATCACGAAAACATGCCTATATAATGTTGACCCCCTTAAACCCCACTTTTATGTAGTAAAACTGTGGTTTACACGGGTATACATTATTGTTCTAATTTCTGCTCAAAAACATAGATTGTGGGTACTCATTAGAACCGCCTCGCCGAGGCGGTTCCAACGAGCACCACAATCTATGTTTTGAGCGGAAATATGAAAAATATCCGATTTTGTATCTGAAAATTTCAATTTTTGGTGGTAAAATTTTCAGTTTATTTGAATAGGCTAGTTTTCCTAATGATTGTTTTGTATCTAGATATCCTCAGTCCGAACAGTGGAGGCCCTGATCAGACTGCGCGGAAGTAATAATATCATTTTGTGCAATGCAACTAACGTATATATGTTGTTTTGCTCTGTTGCGAAAAACAGCTTTAGAGGGGAATGGATACACTTTCAGGGAAGGTAACTCGGTCAAAGTTGTTATTGCCCCTTTTGGAAAGTGATTTACTCTAAAAGGAAAGAATGCTACCCACGGGGAACAAATTCTTTCGGGTTAGAGATCTCTTTTCAGATTGGGCCAGTTGTACAGGAAAGCAAACATGAATTCACACAAATTGTCTCCCCTGCAAAAAATTGACAGGAATTCATTCTGATGTGACCCAGTCCCCTTAAACAAATATTTCAAGAAAAACATGTTGTATAAAGTTAGAATATTTTAATTACATTCAATCATTGAAAATGTCTAGCATCGCGAAGGGTCACTGGCAAACATTGTAGACCCAGATCAGACGCCGAAGGATGTGGCGTCTGATCAGGGTCCACACTGTTTGCAAGAAAAATCAATAATTTCTGTGAAGTATTATAAAAATGTGATAAGCCACCCCGACCCGAAACCTCAACCCCTCCCCCTCCCCCCGGCCCCCCCCCCCCCCCCGCCCCGCACGCACACACACAAACACACACACACATCCTTAATTAAAATTTTAAAAATGGACATGTGAAAAGTGTGAATCTAAAATTTAACTCATTATGCCGTGCGACCCATAAAAGGGACATTGTCAAATACTGTAGACCTAGATCAGACGCCTTAAAATACAATAACTTCTATGAAACATGGTAATAATAAAAGGTAACAAATCACCCTCACTACTGGAAATAAGTCTGCGGAAAGAGTTGAGTTAGAACAGTCCACTCGGTATATATGGGTTAATGGGATTAGGAAAGTAGCTTTTCCACGAAAGTGAAATTCAGAAGAAAGCATAATTTTAAGGGCGAAAAGGATAGTTTCCTTTCAGACTGAATGAAAAGTAGAGAAAAAAAAAAAAACAGAAAATAATTCTGGACCAATTATTCATTGTATCAAATTACCGTTTTAATGCAGTGTTTGATCCCCACAAAGAAAGAGCGGAAATCAATTAGAAGGAAACATGATTAATTGTCTTTCAGAAATAATTGAGTGATCACATTGAAACAGAATAAAACTGAATTTTCACAACTGTGTGCGGATTTCTTGTAAATAATTATGGACAATCAGGGACCAAATGGAATAAAGGATATAGACTTACACGAAGACTGCAACAAATCTCGGGTCGATTGCTTGACACTGCGGTATAATTCTATTTGATATATTGCTAATTTGTAAAGAATACTCTACTGCTAAAACATAAAACAGACATCTTATTGAGTTTTAATGGAATATGTGTCTTATTTTGGCTTCGTGTTCTCAGGAAAATTACTTGCTAATTTCTATTTGATAGTGAGTAAGAGGTTTCTAATATCAAGCAATTTCGGGCTAGCTATCATGCCATTACTTCTACGTATTTATCACTCTTAGAAAAGCTTTTTGACAGTTCTCGCGCACTATATCTGGATATCCAAACAAATAGACAATGCAAACACCGTGCTAAAAGTATCATTATTACTAATGATTATGAATTCCGATGTCTACGACGTCTTGGAATGTAAGTGAAGAATTCTGGGAAGAAATATTCACGCAAACAAGTAATCGTCAGTAAATCTGAACCCGTGATCTTTGTGGGACAAAGTGAGGCTCAGACAAAAAGCGCCAGCGTCAGTCGTTATGGCTACAGACTTCCACTGATTTTCTCTCTATATATATTTATAAGTTTTGCAACAGTTCACCAGCCCATTACGAAAACCCACCCATTCAAATTTATAGAAAATTTCACATCCAAAAAAAAACCTGAAATTTTCAGATAAAAAACTGATGTTTTTTTTTTCCTCATATTTCTGCTCAAAACATAGATTGTGGATACTCGTTAGAACCGCCTCGGCGAGGCGGTTCTAACGAGTACCCACAATCTATATTTTAGCAGAAATAAGAAAAATAATGTATACCCCTGTAAACCCCAGTTTTACTGTATTAAAGTGGGGTTTAAGGGGGTCAAAATTATTTAGGCATGTTTTCGTGATGCCACAAGTCCTTCTTTTGAGTTCAAATGGTCAATAATTAGCACTTGCCTGACAGCAGTCCCTCTAAAATTTCAAAACAAGAAACGGAATGGTAGGTTATGTATGTAGTTAGCTTCCGCCTCTTCGAAGACACTGGCACAAATCTGTCTTGTAGGACGTCACCGCAGAAGTAAGGCTATTTTTTACCCTGATGAGATTCTGTTTTTATATTCAAAGCAACCAGCCAAAATACGAGGATCCTGCAAAAAGTTCTGTCACTAATAGGCTTCATTGGTTTTATCCCAGGTATATTTTAAAATGCTTCACTCATGCGCTGCACTTGAATGGTGTGTTGAATAGCTAACGATACCCGTTTATTTCGTTCAAATTGCTTTCTAATTGATCGAGTTATTTCAAATTGAAATAGATGCAGTCATATACACTGACCTATTTATTTGTTACAATAAGAAACGACCAAGCAAAGGATGGTCTACATGACAACGCCTCCTCTCAAAAGTGTGAGGCTGTTAAGTCTTTTTTTGGCTTCTGAAAAGGTGAAAGTTTTAAACCATCCACCTTATTGACCTGACCTGAGTCCCTGTGACTTCTTTTTATTTCCAAGGCTTAAGAAAATGCTTTCTGGAAATAAGTATACGTCTAGAAGTTCTCTTGGCAACGCTATTTATCAGTGTCTCCAACAGATACCAAAAGAAGACTATTTATCTGCTTTTCGCGACTGGGTAAAAAGGTTAAAAAAATGTGTTTCAGTAAATGGGGAATGCTTTGAAGGTTTGTAATAAAAATATGTTTGATAAAACGTAGCACTGAAATAATCCGAACCCAGTGACAAAACTGTTTGCAGGACCCTCGTATACCATTTTGCTAAAATCTACTACAGAATTGCCTGAATTATACATTTTGTCCAATTCTGGCACCAAAGCAAGCAAAACACATTTAAGAAACATATAAAAAAATAGAACTGTTTAATATGGAACTAATTTTTGTATGGCACCAAACCGGTGCTCTGTAAATTGTAGTTGTCCGTGACTTTACTGGAGAGGGTGGGGGGCGGATTGTAAGCGTCATTATGTGCCTATGCCCTACCTTTGCCCGGTGCATGTCCAGTGGAGTTGTTAAGGAGAAGAATATGGGATAAAATTGTTTTGTTTTTTTCTTATTTTTCCATAAAAACATATGTTGTGGGTACTCATTAGGCTGATCTGAGTCTTTGCTGCAGGCACATGCAGTCTCGTAGGAAATGCTATACCCCGGCTGATATGATCTATATATGTAAAGATGTTTGAATCTGATCTATATGTGGGTCATGCTATACGTGTGGGTCATGCTCTATTGTGAGTTTGCTCTACATCTATATGTGGATCATGCTCTATGTGTAGGTCATGCTCTATATGTGGGCCATGCTCTATGTATGGGCCATGCCCTTTATGTGGGTCATGCTGTATGTGTTGGGCATGCTCTATGTATGGGCCATGCCCTTTATGTAGGTCATGCTGTATGTGTGGGGCATGCTCTATGTATGGGCCATGCCCTTTATGTGGGTCATGTTGTATGTGTGGGGCATGCTCTATACATGGTTCATGCTCTATATGTGGGCTATACTCTTTATGTCGATCATACATCACATCATAAGCTGATGGAGATCTGACAATGCTAGAGTGTCCAACAAGTTCAGAAAAAGACTACTGCCCAATTCGTTGCGAAGAAGTAGAAGCAGCCATCAAAGCACAGAAGAAGGGAAAGTCAGCAAGAGTTGATATCTGGTCCATGCTTGAGGAGAACCCGGGATCAACGTCGTGATGTCAGTCTCTAGCAAGATATTGAAAACATGTGAATGGCTTACACCAAGGATTCACTCAGTGGTGAATTTACTCCTAAAGAAGGAAACTTACAGCAGTGCTAGAACTATCGAACCGTCAGTCTCGTTAGCCATCCAAGTACGTTATTGTTGAAAATAAAGTCGACCCTCGTTATCTCGACCTCGCTTATATCGGATAACCGCTTATCTCGAAATGAAAATCTGGTCCCTGTTTTAATATGTAAATCTATACTACAGGTAACAAAATATTGTGGAAAAGAAGAGAAATTGCTCCTAAGGAGCAATTTCTCCTCTTTCCCACAATATTTTCAATATGCCTCTAACTTCAGGAGTCAAATTACATATTCATTTGAGAAATGTGGTTGTTTGATTTATTTTCTTCTCAATTCTGCAAATCTGATATGTCGAGGTCCGGATATCTCGAAGTATTTCAGAGAGTCCCTTGGACTTCGAGATAACGAGAGTCGAGTGTAATACTCAACAGACTACAGTCTCAGACAGAAGGGATCATCGCGGAAGAACAAGCGAGTTTCCTAGTACTTCTGAGCAAATAGTCAACACATTAGACCTCAGGGCAGGAAACATCTTCAGCATCAGAAAGATTTCTCTTATGTCTTCATAGACTTCAAGAAATCCTTCGGCAGGATGTGCCATGAATAAAAATCTAAAACGTTGCCTTTGGAAACCAGACGCCTTATGGGCAACTATGAGGAAATTTAACAACAATGGCAACCTGGCCCCGAGGTTATTTTTTTTATGCTCAACTCAGCTGAGCATGAAATTTTCTCTGCTAATAAATATGAAAATGCCAACAATAATTGGCATTTTCATGTCTAATAACAGAGAAATTTTCATGCCAAAATTAGTTGGCATTTTCATATTTATTAGCAGATAAATTTTCATGCTCTGCTGTTTAGCAAAAAATAATTTGCAATTGTTAGTAATTTGAGGTTTATTAGCACGACCAATTTCAAGCTAAGCCTATTCAACATGAAAAAGGTTTTATAAACCTCAGGCCCCGATCTCGTAGGTCCGTGTCATTGAGTAAGTTTATTTCTAGTGCAGTCCAGTTCAATGACACTGCAGGCAAGTGCTTCAGTACCACAGATGATGTGAGGCAGGAATGTCTTCTATTACGAAAAATCTTCAACATCTTCCATGAAAGGATAAAGGCTGATGCCTTAGTAGCTTATGAAGGAATGAAAAAAAATGGAGGCAGAGTAATTGTCAACACCCGATTCGCATATAACAAGGCTGGAATCGCTAGAGAGTTTAAAGGACTGGTTAATTGTCTCGACAAACCACTAAGGCCTACAAAATGGAAAAAGATGAAAGTGATGATGAACAGCTCAGAGTAAATGGCACCAGGCTAGAAACAGTAAAGCGTTTCGAATGTCTAGTGTCTACAATATTTGATAACGCGCTCCAAACCAGAGATTCTGTCCATGATAGTTCAGACAGCTGCGGTACTAGCAAAACTAAAAGTGATATGGAAAAACAAGAACTCGAGAAAAGAATTCAGGCCTGGGAAATGAGATGCTACCGCTCTCGTACTTAAACCATATCATTAGGAAGTACGCAAGCAAATCCATCCGAGATGTCATATCCCAGCTAGCATTATCTTTGAGTCTATACCGGACCGTTATCGGTCCGACAGAAATCCTGTCGGGCCGATAACGGTCCGATATAGATTTAAGCGGAAGGCTGACTAGGATTAGTTTCTTACCATGGTTAAGAAACTAAAGTTTAGATGGTAGTTATGCAAGGCACAATTTAAGGGATACATAAAGCATGCAGGCGGAAGAAACGACGGGAAGAAAATACAGTCGACTCTCATTATCCCGAAGTCCAAGAGACTCTGAAATACTTCGAGATATCCGTACCTCGACATATCAGATTTGCAGAATTGGAGAAGAAATAAATCGAACACATTTCTCAAATGAATATGTATATTGACTTCTGAAGTTAGAGATTATATTGAAAATATTGTGGAGCAATTTATCCTTTTTCCACAATATTTTGTTACGTGTTGTTAGATTTTCATGTTTAAACACCGACCAGTTTCCTTATAATGTATCAGTCGAGATAAGAGGTTATTCCAGATAAGCGAAGTCGAGATAACGAGAGTCGACTGTATCAAGGACAGGACCGGCCTTAGCTTCGCAAGCTCGCAAAGGATAGCTTGAAGACAAGCGGAAACGGAGAGAAACAATTTTAAAGTTATCAGTGGCGCCCCGACGACAAAGTTACTGTTGTTACTCAAATGAAGAAGTGACTTTGGTAGATTTTCAGCTAACTTGGCATAAGTGTTCATAAGAAGGTGTGTCATGTAAAAGAAGCGGATTCATTCCAGATTGAGGAGTTTGTATCACCTGGACTCATTTTATTTGTTTCAAGGCAAATTTGTTCAGCTGTTATATACCAGGTGCAATCTTCATCCAGTTCTTTTGCAAAACTGATAGGCGTCTTTGAAATAGTCTGAATATATGTCTGTGGTGTTTGTGCCACGTCAGTCCATACAAATACACACAATCTTGAGACTTGTTACTTTCAACACCACGAAGCCTGACTCTATTGTTTTGATAAACATAACATTACGAAAACATGCCTATTTAAATATATAGAAAATTTTACCACCAAAAAAATGAAAATTTTCAGATAAAAAAACTCTGATATTTTTCATATTTCTGATCAAAACATAGATTGTGGGTACTCGTTAGAACCGCCTCGGCGAGGCGGTTCTAACGAGTACCCACAATCTATGTTTTGAGCAGAAATAATAAAATAATTTATACCCCTGTAAACCCCAGTTTTACTATATAAAAGTGGGGTTTGAGGGGGTCAAAATTATATAGGCGTGTTTTCGTGATGATAAACCATTACATCCAGGCCCCGAGGTTATAAAACTTTTGTCATGCTCAACTCAGATGAACATGAAATTTTCTCTGCTAATAGATATGAAATGTCAACAATAGTTGGCATTTTCATATTTATTAGCAAAGAAATTTTCATGCACAGCTATGTTTAGCAAGAAAGAATATGCAGTTATCAGTAATTTGAGATAACCCATTTATGTCTGGTGTCCCATAAAACATTTGCAAACAGCGTAGATCCAAATCAGACGCCGCATAACGCGGCGCCTGATCAGGGCCTACACTATTCGCATTACGTACAGGAATTTCTGTAAACCATGGTAATAATAAAACTTACCAGACACCCCTTTTACTGCAAATGGACCGGTCCAAAGAGTTAAGGTAGAAGAATCCACTCAGCATAAATGGGTTAATTAGCAGGACAAATTCCATGCTCTGCTGAGTTGAGCATGAAAAAATATAACCTCGGGGCTGTCATTATATGTAAATATCATATGCATGTCAAGTGATTGATTTTAAATAAAATATGTTAAAACTAAGGGAGGCAAGTGTTAACAATATTTTACTTCATTTCGCAAAAGGAGTCTACTAAAAAAATAATAATTTTCTCCAAAACAAATTCTTTCCTTTTAGAGCATCAATTTTGATGGCGTTGCTTCTCTTGAAAGTATATCAATTCCCCTTAAAAAGGTCCAGAATATAATCACATGCGAGCTGCCGTCAAGCACAAAGAGGGTCTAAAGCAGGTGAGAACTGTGGATGTAGATTTATAAATTGTCTGCACATGCATGCTATTTGATGAGGTCAACAGCTTCAACTTAGCAAAAGTTTCCGCGCGGCCTTATTAGGATCTTCTCTGCTCATTTATCTATTATACAGTATTCTTGATTCTGTAAGTGGTCATCGAAGCCATGATCAGACTGTGAATGCCCAGGCTGATCTGGGCCTCCGTTACCCATGTATATAATAACGGTTCATCACGAAAACATACCTGTATAATTTTGACCCCCTCAAACCCCACTTATATATAGTAAAACTGGGGTGTACAGGGGTATACATTATTTTTCTTATTTCTGCTCAAAAAAACATAGATTGTGGATACTCGTTAGAACCGCCTCGCCGAGGCGGTTCTAACGAGTACCACAATCTACGTTTTTGAGGAGAGGCGAGGCGGTTCTAACGAGTACCCACAATCTATGTTTTTGAGAAGAAATAGGAAAAATATCAGAACTTTTATCTGAATATTTTCATTTTTTGTTGGTAAAATTTTCAGTATATTTGAATAGGCATGTTTTCGTAATGTGTTGGACAATATTAATTTGGACCCCATACATTATACATAAAAAGTTAGTAATCATACATTATAAGGGAAAAGTTGGGCATCCTACATTATAAGAAAAACGTTGGGCATCCTACATTATTAGAAAAACGTTGGGCATCATACATTATAAGAAAAACAATGAGCACCATACATTATAAGGGAAAAGTTGGGCATCATATATTATAGGGAAAAAGTTGGGCATAATATAAGGGAAAAGTTGAGCATCATATATTATGAAACACTTGGGCATTATATATTATAAGGAAAAAGTTTAGCATCATACATTATAAGGGAAAAGCTAGGCATCATATATTATAAGGGAAAGTTGTGCATCATATATTGTAAGGAAAATGTTGAGCATTATACATTATAAGAGAAAAGTTGGAAATCATACATGATAAGGGCAAAATTGAGCATCATTATTAGGAAAACGTTGGGCAGCATACATTATAAGGGAAGAGTTCCGCACAATACACTATAAGTAGAATGGGAAAAAGTTTGGCATCAAATAGAATGGGAAAAAGTTTGGCATCAAACATCAGAATGGAAAACTTTGAACATCATGCTTTATAACGAAAAACTTGAGCATCATACATTATAGGGAAAAACTTGAGCATCATACATCAGAAGGAAAAAACTTGAGCATCATACATAATAAGGAAAACGTTGGGCATCATATATTATAAGGAAAACGTTGGGCATTATACATTATAATGAAAACCTTGGGCATCATACCTTATAAGAAAAACAATGAGCACCATACATTATAAGGGAAAAATAGGGCATAAGGGAAAAGTTGGGCATCATATATTATAAGGGAAAAGTTGAGCATCATACATTATAAGGGAAACGTTGTGCATCATATATAATAAGGAAAAAAGTGAGCATCATACATTATAAGGGAAAAGTTGGAAATCATACATGATAAGGGCACAAATGAGCATCATACATTATAAGGAAAACGTTGGACTTCATACATTTTAAGGGAGGAGTTGACCACTACACATTGTAAGTAGAATGGGAAAAAGTTAGGTATCATACATTTTAGGGAAAAAAGATTAGCATCATACATTATTAGGAAAACGTTGGGCATCATATATTATAAGGAAAATATTGAGTATCATATATTTAAGGAAAATGTTAGGCATCATATGTAATAAGGGAAAAGACGGACATCATATATTATAAGGAAAACGCTGTGCATCATATATTACAAAGGAAAAGTTGAGCATCATATATTATAAGGAAAACGTTGGGCATTATATATTATAACGAAAATAATGGGAATCATATATTATAAGGAAAACGTTGGGCATCATAGATAATGAGGAAAATGTTGGACATCATACTTTATAAGGAAAACCTAGAGCATCATACATTTTAGGGAAAAAAGATGAGCATCATACATTATAAGAAAAACGTTGGGCATCATACATTATAAGGAAAATATTGGGTATCATATGTTTAAGGAAAATGTTAGGCATCATATGTAATAAGGAAAAAGATGGGCATCATATATTATAAAGGAAAACGCTGGGCATCATATATTATAAAGGAAAAGTTGAGCATCATATATCATAAGGAAAATAGTGGGAATCATATATTATAAGGAAAACGTTGGGCATTATATATTGTAAGGAAAATAGTGGGAATCATATATTATAATAAAAACGTTGGGCATCATATATAATGAGGAAAATGTTGTGCATCATATATTTTAAGGGAAAAGATGGTCATCATATATTATAAGGAAAACGCTGGGCATCATACATTATAATGAAAATTTTGGGCATCATATATTATAAGAAAAACAATGAGCACCATACATAATAAGGGGTAAAGTTGGGCATCTTACATTATAAGGAAAAGGTTGAGCATCATATATTATAAGGAAAATGTTGGGAGGAAAATGTTGGGAGGAAAATGTTGGGCATCATGAATCATAAGGAAAATGCTGAGTATCATATGAAAACTTTGGGCATCATACATTATAAGAAAAACAATGAGCACTATACAATATAAGGGAAAAGTTTGGTATCATATATTATAGGAAAACAGTTTGGCATCATATTTTATAAAGAAAAAAGTTCAGCATTATATATTATAAGGGAAAAGTTGGAAATCATATACGAAAAGGGCAAGTTGAGCACCATACATTATAAGTAGGATAGGAAAAAGTTTGGCATCATTTATCAGAAGGAAAACGTTGAACATTATACTTTATAAGGAAATACTTGGTATCATATATTATAGGGAAAAACTTGAGCATCATGCATTATAAGGTAAACGTTGGGCATCATATATTATAATGAAACTGTTAGTATCTTATATTATAAGGAAAATTTTGGGCATCATCTATTATAAGGAGACTGGTAGGCATCATATATGATAAAGGAACAGATGGGCATCGTATATTATAAGGGAAACGTTGGGCATCATACATTATTAAGAAAACGCTGGCAATCATACATTATAATGAAAACGTTCGGTATCATACATTATAAGAAAAAAGGTGAGCTCCATACATTATAATTAAAATGGGGAAAAGGTAGGCATTATACATCAGAAGGAAAACGGTGAACATCATACATTATAAAGGAAAAGTTGACATCAAACAATATAAGGAAAAAGTTGAGCATCATACATTATAAGGGAAATGCTGACATCATACATTATACGGAAAAAGTTGAGCATCATACATAATCAGAACAAAATTGGGCTTGGTCCTCAAAGCGGTTAACAGTACTTGTGCACATTTATTCGGCAGAAACTGACAACTCGCCTTCTTTAATTAGCGGAAGGAACACATTACAAGGAATAAGTTGGCAATCATACATTATAGGGAAAAAGTTGGACATCATACATTATAAGGAAAACGCTGGGCATCACATATGAAAAAGGAAAATTTTGGAATCATATACATTATATGAAAACAGTTGGGCATCATGCATCATATGTAAGGAAAACGTTGGTTATCATACATTACAAGGAAAAATTTGGGCATCGTACAACACAAGGGAAAGGAAACAGTTGGTCATCATATATATATATATATATATATATATATATATATATATATATATATATATATATATATATATATATATATATATATATATATATATATATATAATAAGGAAAAAGTTGGACATCATACTTTATAAGAAAATATTGGGCGTCATTCATTATAAGGAAAATGTTGGACCTCATATATTACGAGGGAAAGGGAAATGATGGACATCATACATTACAAGGAATACATTACATGGTAATGGAAAAAGTTGGACTCCAAACATCATAAGGAAAATGTTTAGCATCATATATATAAAAAAACGTTTGGCATCATACATTAAAAAGAAAACAAATGGCATCATACATTACATGTAAAAAGCTGGGCATTACACATTACCAGGCAAGCTTTAGGCATCGTACATTATAAGGAAAAAGTTGGGCATCGTATATTATAAGGAAAAGGTAGGAAATAACCAAACAACTAATACTATGGACTTCAACTTTTTTTTATTTTTATTTTTATAGTCATAATTGAGCCAACGCCCCGCAAGTAAAGTTCGCCTTATTCCTTTGGCCAAACCAGTATCCAGATCAGACTGCACGCCAGTGAAGTCTAACCAGGCCCCTTAGGTTTTGTAACCTTATTTACCTTTAATATTCGGACAGACAGTAAAAATTGTACTGACCCAGATCAGTCACCGAAACACGCGGCGTCTGATCAGGTCTACACTAATGCCACCCATCCAGCATTTTTGACAAAAGAACACGTTTGTTGTGAAATATATATGTTCAAATTTTAGGACAAACATGGTAATGGGTTAACGTGTCCGAATACTTTGGATAAGTATGGTACCTGAATGTGTTACTGTACTGTGCGCTCAATGGGTAGCTAACGACCCAAGCTTTCTTCATGCGGACAGCAAAGATGCTGATCAGACAGTGCGGATATGCCATTTTGTTGCTTTTGTAATGAGGCGGCTCATTTCATGCGTTAACAATAATGATCCTGATCAAACTGCAATCATATATAAGCTGCTCTGGGCCTAATTTTATTCCAAAATGATACAAGGTAATTTCCCCAGTCGCTTGGCTTATATATCAAATCATCATATTAAGTGCTGTTCATTCATTGGTCATAAATGAGTTCCAAAATATTTCCCCAATTCGACTTCCATGTATTTGTCTCTTTGCTTGCTTCATATGTAGGGTAGACAAACCTAATCACTTTTTTTTTTTTCACTGACCAAAATCTACTATAACCTCATCAAAATAATGATATCTTACCGCCTCTTCACCAATCTCCAAAAGAATGTTGCCTTTCCGAGCTCTGTGTGGGATGACAATAAATTTCAAATGATTTGTGAAAATCTAGAGAGTCTGAAAATCTGCTATTTGATACACAAACACAAAAAAATTCATAGTATACCCGGCTGCTAGGTGAACAGCGTATTATTCCGGTGGCCGTGACATTGCCTTCCTTTCTTATTGGCCCGGCCGCCGTGTCAGAACATATAGCAATTGCCTAGATATATTTCATTGGCTCGCTGTGGCAAATGACGGAAACGCTTGCTAATGTTACAGTATAAGCACCGAAACGTAAAGCGCTCATGTAATCCCACTACGAAAACACGCTTATTCAAAACGAGTACCCACAATCTATGATTTTAGCTAAATAAGAAAAATAATGTATACCCCTGTAAACCCCAGTTTTACTATATAAAAGTGGGGTTTAAGGGGGTCAAAATTATAAAGGCGTGTTTTCATGATGCACACATTTTGGTTACACCCACCAATCATTTGTTACCTCCGGCGGCTCGGGTAGTTCCCGTTAGACGCAAGTCTTTAGAAAAAACTAGAAAATGTGTTTGTTAAACACTATGCCCCCAAATATATGCGTTCCCTTAAACATGCATTGACCGTAATACTTAAGCATAAAAAATGGCTAAGTTCAAAAGTCAAAATGAAACTGACAAAATTAAATTGGGAATAATTCCAAAATTACATGCACATCTACAGACCATAACCGGTAATGTTTTAAATTGATCAGTGTAAAACTGTAGGAGGTGCTGCGCACACAAGGTACCCACTGTAATGCAGTTTAATTGTATTTAAGCCCAAAAAATGGCTAGGTTCAAAAATAAAATAAAAAGTGACAAAAAATAAATTGTCGATAATGCCAAAATATACTGCATACATACAGACCATGACAAAAGAGCCTAAAAAGAGTATGAGATTTTATACATGTATATAGCCAAGGGGCAAGTACAAACACTCCTGGGGGGGGGACAAATTTTGATTGTAACTGAAAGGGTTTGCTACTTTGATCATACATTGTAAATTTTAGCCATAAGTCTTTAATACATTTTGAGAAACTGAATTTTCAATGTTTTCCCCATACCAATGCATGGGGACGCAAATTTGACCGTGCCGTAAAAAGGTCAAATGTCAACCTAGGGTCATCATTTGTATAAATTTAGATAATCTTGAGCCCCCGATGCTCTGTAACAAGATTCAGCCTTGAATATTTCTTGCTTCTGGAGAAGAAGATTCTTAAGTGTTTTTCACCATATATGGGTATGGCGGCCATCTTGTTTACTCATGCAGGACGGTTTAAACAAATTGATAATACACCTTCGACAGAAGGCCCAATATGATATCTGGTGAAAATTGGTCAAGCTGTTTTTGAGAAGAAGAAGTTTAAAGATTACGAGATTTTATACATGTACATAGCCCAGGGTGCAAGAGTAGATAACCAACCCTGTGGGACAAAATTTTGATTGTAACTGAAAGGGTTTGCTACTTTGATCATATATTGTAAGTTTCAGCCATTAGTCTTTAATACATTATGAGAAACTGAATTTTCAATATTTTCCCCATACAAATGCATAGGGACGCAAATTTGACCTTGGTGTAAAAAGGTCAAATGTCATCCTAGTGTCATCATTTAAACAAACTTAATAGATCTTGAGTCCCTATTGTTATGTGCTAATATTCAGCCTTGACGCTTTCTTGATTCTGGAGAAGAAGATTTTTATGTGTTTTTACTATATATGGCCGTGGCGGCCATCTTGATTAACGGACCGAGACCATTTGTACAAATTTTCAATCCCCCATTAACAGAAGGCTCTAGGAGAAATTTGAAGAAAATGGGCCCAGTGGTTTCAGAAGAGACGTTGTTCAAATGTGTGGACGGACGGACGACGGACGAAGAGTGATCACAATACCTCATCCTGAGCAGAAGGCTCAGGTAAGCTAAAATAAACTGCAGGAGGAGTTGCGCAGACAAGAGACCCCCTGTAATGCACTTTTAATAGTATTTAAGCCCCAAAAATGGATGTTCAAAAGTCGAAAAAAGTGACAACAATTAAATTGTCGATAACGCCAAAACCGCATGCACATCTACAGACCATGACAAAAGAGTCTGCAAAGTTTCAAATTGATCGGTATAAAACTGTAGGAGGAGTTGCGCACACAAGGTACCCACCGTCTGTCGTCAAATGACTTAGTCGAAAAAGGGGAATAACCCCGCAAGAACCCTGACGGAAAAACGAAAAAAAAAAATACGGGTCGCTTAAAATTTTAGGATCCTAGCTCTGACCATTTCTGACCGTATGCATGTGTACCGGACGGACGTTCTAACGAAAGGACAGTTATGCGGCTACCATCAGTATTTTAGATACTTATATGGTTGGAAAGTAGCCACATACGATCAATTTTTATCCACATAAGATCAAATTTTAAATGACTAACCGAATAAATCCCATTCAAATCACAACGCACAACTTCGCTGCCCACCTGAAGACACTTTGGTCCTTGGCTATCCACAGAGAGCCCAGCGAAGCTTATGAGCAGACTGCGCGATGGGTGCACAGAATGTACATTTCTCTAAATTGCGGCTCACATAAAGAAAAGAAAAAACAATATAGTTTATTATTACTATTATTGTTATAAGTAGTAGTAGTAGTAATAGTAGTAGTAGTAGTAGTAGCAGAAGTATGACCTGCATCCCTGGGCCCAGTTGTTCAAAGTGTCGTTAGCTTAACGAGCTCGTTAAGGGTCATTTCGTTAACTGTTATAGCAGATTCAATACACAATATTCTGATATTTTTTTTTTTCTGAAAAATGTGAGTAGCTTTTGCACTGCAAAAGCTACTCACATTTTTTTCAGCAAAAAAAATCAGCATATTTGCGTATCACTCGATGTAAATTTTAACGAATCGTTAACTAACGATGTCGTTAGCTTTGAACAACTGGGACCTGGTGTAAGCAGTGTCAGTAGAGGTAGGAATGGGTAGGAAGAGGAGAACCACAGGCAGTAAAACTAAACAGAGGAGACGATAGAAAAGAAGAGTGCGAGTAGGAAGTATATAAGTACCTAATGAATTAATCAATTGGACAATACTATCTGTAGTGATACGCTAATATATGAAAGACCGGTAGTGACATTTCAACTTCATTAATTCAAGGTTTCAACTTCACGAATTCACGATTTCAACTTCACGAATTCACGAATTCAACTTCACGAATTCACGAATTCTTGAATTAATGTAATTGAAATGTCACTATCGGTCTTTCGTACTAATACGACCAAGAACTGCAAAACAAGGCATTACAAACGACAATAATTATCTAAGAGTGCACTTTGCCATCCCCACCCCAACAACCCCTGGGGGCGGGGGTGCGTTACGTCAGAAATTGTGAGCTATTTGCCCATATTGCGTAAATATGACCTAGTTCTTAATAAAAGAAATTAATTTTATTTTTGTGGATTTTACTGATGTATAAACACCGGCGAATCTCTCACAAACTAAACTTTCGGGCTTTATTCAGTTTGTAAGCGATTCACCGGCCTTTAGACATCGATAAAATCTACGAAAATGTAATCCATTCCTTTGATAATAGTCTTATAATTCAGACTAGGCATAAAATAGCTTTTGTTTGTTTCAGTTATCAAATCTTAGAAACCTGGAGATAGAAAGTTTTGAATTTGAAATAAATTTATTAACCTTCCGTAGCATTTTGTAGGCAAAATCATCAGCCGACTAACTGACTCATTTTTTATTAATTTTATTTTACCAGAAAATAGCGATTTCATACAAGTTTTCCACATACCCAAATGTATTACATCAGCTAACATGTCGCCTGCTTACTGTCATACTACAGTATGTATGACTATATAGTTGTCTGTCAGACGTACCGTATTTTCCCTAAATATTCGTACACCTTAACAACTCCTTAACATACTTGTCATAGAAATTGGATAAAGTCAATTTTACAACCTGTTAGTTTAAATAGATTTATTTCAACACTTTAATGTATACATACAACAAATAACACATTTCATAGTATTATAACGAAAGCAGTATGTCTGTTTGGTCCTGTTCCCTGTTGATGTGCCTAAAACTGCTGGACGGGTGGCAAACAGTGTAGACCCTGATCAGACCCCGCGTTCTATGGCGTCTGATCTGGGTCTACACTGTTTGCTCAGGCCCGTCTGTCCCCATACTTAGGGTTATTACAGTAGATGGTGAAAGTACAGACGACAAACAAGTAAGTTCTATGTGTTTTGTAATATTTAACTTTTTATTTTCTTATATTTCCTAGGTGTAACTGGGGAAGACGACTCCGCATGAAATGCCGTCCTATATTCAGGGAAATATATGAAGCAAATCATTCATTTTGTCGTCAGACGACATTCATGGGGATTGGATACAATTACAAGGAATGCAACTATCAAAATTATTCGCTCCCTTCTAAAAAAAGGGATCAACTCTGAAACGAGAGAATTGGGGTTAAATTGTTTCCTTTTAGAGTAGACGCCCCTTTCAGATGGGGCCTGGTATGCAGGAAACCAAACAGGCATTGAAACCATAAAAACTGTCTTCCTTGTTAAAATTGGCGGAAAATCTACCAAGTTTGTCGTCTGCTTAACGCTTAGCATGCTGGGTCAATATTTCTGCAAACGACAGTTTGAAATATGTTTTATTTTTCCCAGAAAACAGGCTTTGACACTTCATGCAAATTGTCTCCTGCATGAAATGTCAAAAAAGCCTATTTTCATTTTCTGGGAAAAATAAGAAAAAATATCATCAATCCGTCTGCTGAATCCGCCCAGAGAGTTGTCAAAGTTAAACTGGGTAGATTATGTGTTAACATGACTGCAGTTGTTGTTGGTATAAATGAGAACTATGGTATCTGTCCTGTTCATCATAATCGTCTATATCACTAATATCACTGTCCTCATGAGATTCCGAATACGGTGACGTCATTTCCTGTCCATCATCACGTGACGTTGACTCGCCACCTTCCTCTTCCGCTTTCATACGCTTATGTTTTGTTCTCCGGTTTTGGAACCAAACTTTCACCTGAAAAAATATATAAAAATAGCATCATTTAAAATGAGCATTGTGCTATGCGGAAATTACCTTGAATACGAAGTACAAGTTGCCATCTGGCCAGACTACTATTCATTTATTCATTCATTCATTCTTCAAAAATGTTATAGTGTGCGTATACGCATAGAATAATAAAACATTTGCTTTCTTTGACTTTCTTTACCGTGTCATATGATTTGAGTTACTGCAGGATAACATGAAATTTTCATTTAAAAGTAAATTTTTCACTATGCTGTAATCACTATTATTTTAGTCAAATTACAATTTACCTTGCATCAAATCGGTTTGATTCCTTTCTACTTTAATACACTGCATGGACACTCGACCGTTTTAAATTTTATTTCACTTGGTAGATTTTTCCGCCATTTTGTACAAGAGAGAACTTTTGCGACTGCCTATTGGTCTTCCTATACAATAATCCCCTTTCGTAAAAGGGGTTTATCAAAAAGAAAAGAATATTCTCCCAACGGGACCAAATTATTTCCTTTTAGAATTACCTTTTCAGACGGAGACAAACATGTTCAGAAGGACAAAATGATTTTGATAGAGTTGCCTCCCCTGACAGTGTGTCAATTGCCTTTAACTCTTTCCCCGCTAGTGGCGACTTTTGTCGTCTGCCTATAACCTTTGCAAACAATTTGGATCCAGATCAGGCCCGACAAAACGTCGAACCTGATCTGGATCCAAACTGTTTGACACTCTGATGGTATTCCTAATTTTTTTTTTTTTTTTTTTGAAAAGTTAATTTTGAAAAAACAAATCTACAGACGACAAAAAAGCATGCAAAATTACCCAGAATGCAAAGAGTTAATTACGTTGCAGAACGATGAAACCTGGTCAAATATGCAGCTGATCTTGGCTTTCGCTATCACATAAAGTGAAAATTCCACCCGAAAACAACACCATCCTTATCATTTCCATGACGGTGGTCAAAATAGTTTAAAGGTTGGAGGTGGGGTGAATTAAACGGACACGCCTCGTAGGAAATTTCAATTCGCCTAACAAAGAGATAATCTTTAACTTAAATTGAGTTATACTTTCCGATTCTGCAGTCCTTGGTATGTCTTTATCAATTTAATTAGCTATGTGTCCTGTTCGAGGGTCCAAGTCGAATTCTTCAATAGAACAGTATCTCGCTCCATCCCCAAATACCGGTCCAGTCTCTTGAAGAATTGCAAGCCATGACGATGTAATTAGCAGCAATTTTTGGTCAGCCAAAGGATGGCTTTATTCAGAAATGATACCAAGATAAACAGCAATCAGGATAAGGCCTGGGGCGGGACGGAACAAATGTGCGCCTTTAAAGGGTCTATTAAACCCGATAAAACCCTAATCATGGGCGATTTTGATAGCATTTTAATTGACTTTTCTGAAGTGTGGACATGCCTTGCCGAAACCGAGTCTTCAGGGAACTGAACTAATTTGATTATGCGTGCTTCACTGATAGCTATAGGAAGAATTCAATAAATCAACAAAAAAAAAACAAACAACTTTTATATATTATGCTAAGGTATAGCTCGAGATTATGCACTTTTTTAAACAAAAAGTATTCCCACATTTTTTTCTTACTTCTCAACGAAAACATTCGTTGTGAAGCGCTTCTAATGATTAAGAAAATGTTCCAGTAAATTTCCAATACGGGAACTTCGCAGATTAAACCCCTAAAGTACCAAGCAAAAATGTAACTGATTACACGCTATTGTTTTATTCATTTTTTATTTTTTATTTTTATTATTTCTTTTTTTTTTATTTTTCCGAGATAGTAGAACAAGAATGTTTGAAAATGATGTCTGCTGTAGTTGTAATTGGCACTTTAAGAGTTCAAGACAATGTCCTTTTATTGAGTTACAGCCTTCTTTAGTATTAATATTAAAATGTTATTTGTTTCTTTGTTTGTTTTAACATAGTTTATTAGTTTGTTTGTTTGTTGTTGTTGTTTTTTTTATTTATTTATTTATTTTTGTTTCTTTTTTTTTTTTTTTTTTCAGTTTATTAAAGTCTCATCATGGTTTACATTTAATATACAATACATATATACATATTTTAAAAATACGCCATGTCACAGATACATTTATACAATCATATATAATACGCATAAACGATGCAAACAATGGATATGAAATCTTAATCTTTCTTCTCTTTAATATATACGTATATAGTACATGCTAATCATGTAATGATTTTTGTACATTCAGTCGTGAGAGAGTGTGTGTACGATATTTATTGTCTAAATTTGTTTGAATATTTTAGATGACTGTTTTCTATACATTACTGACATGTATATTTGTAAAGTATTTGTAGTGGGCCTCAAGGAACCGTAGCTTGTAGCCAGGTGCGTTAACCACTGAAAATAAAGTCTTTACTTTTATTACTATTATTATAATTATAATTATTATTATTATTACTATTATTATTATTATTATAAAACTGCGTATATATAAATATATATATATATATACCTATAAAATCGTTTTCCAACTCGCATTAACAACAACATACTTAAAACAAACGGGCTCCAGCATGTATTGTACCGGTATGTGACAAAATTAAGTATTTCATATGACTTTTCCTTTGTACGTTAGTTTATATGACTTAGAGTCAGGAAACGGAAATAGCTCGAAAATGTTACTGCCCTGATAGCGCGTCCCCAAAATATTAATAAATGTGTACATGCATTGATAATAAATAAATAAATAAATAAATAAATAAATAAATAAATAAATAAATAAATGTCCGTAGGAACATTTTCTTACGCTACGGCTCCTATGTATTCTGCATACCCATAACGAAAACATGCCTATATAATTTTGAGCCCCTTAAACCCGCCTCGATAAAGCGGTTCTAACAAGTACCCACAGTCTATGTTTTGAGCAGAAATATGAAAAATATCAGAATTTTATCTGAAATTTTCATTTTTTGGTGGTAAAATTTTCAGTATATTTGAATAGGCTTGTTTTCGTAATGCCTCGGAGTGCATGTGAGCGGGTTAGAAGGTGTGCATGCAGATCTGGGATTTTGCTGTTTATGTGCCCAGAAAACCTCTATTTTCTTCTGACGCGACGCAATTAGTTTTGAAACAATGCACAGCTATACTTATACCTATTAAGATAATGTCATAATTACCACATTTTAAACAATATAGGTACTTCAGTTGCTGATTAGGTTGAACTATTCTTCAAATATCTGTACAGAAAAGGTCCTTTAGATTTCTATCTGTTTAATGTTCAAGACAAGAGTGCACACATGCAATTTGTGATTATCATCAATGAACTCGCAATATATGTTATAAATAGTTATATACAGAATTAAAAAAAAAAATATGCGCTGAAATCCGACAAGCAAGCTTGTAGCTGTCACTCTATATCGGCACGCTTACTCGATAGCCATTATCTCATTGTTCTTAACTGTTAATGAAATGATGCTAGCTTTCATGTTATTTCTAAATTAGTAAGTTTGTGTTTTTTAATTGCAAATGAAATGATGCTGGTTTTCATGTTATTTTTAAATCAGTAAGTTTGTTTTGTATGCTTCATTTTATATTTGTAAGTTGATATGTCTTGTTATGCCCATAAGGGGCCCACTATAAAAAATATTCTATTCTATTAAATATTATATTCTATTCTATTGTATGTTTAGTCGGATGCCTTTGAATTTTACCATCAAATGACGTTGCTTATGATGCCGTCTTAGGACAATGACGTCGCGCCAAAAGTTGCTACGTATTTGTGCAGACTCTGAAGTTTAGACTATAAAAATGTCCATTTCGAGGCTACAAACAACATAAATTGAAACAAATATTAATAGGTATGTCAAAAAAGTTTATTGTACTGATATTGGTGAATACTACCATTCGTTGGGAAAGGCCGCTAGCGAGCTCGTTTACGGCCCAATCAACCCAATGGGGGAATGTCAAGCGCGGTAAGTTTACCTAACCACGCTTTTACTGGACAGGCTTATTCCTCTGAGCAGTTAACCAGTATTGTGCACATTCTTTCGCCAGAAACTGACAACTGCCCTTCTTGAATCAGCGGAAGGGAGTGAATGATCGTAGAAAATATTTCATGATCTCCACGAGAGAAAGTTGCCGACCCGGCGGGCGTCGAACCCGCGACCTCCTGATCACCAGTCGAATGCCCATCCAACTGAGCTACCGAGGCCGGCTACATCCTTTGATATCCCGTCCCGGATATCCCATTTTAGGGCAATATTAGCTCGTGTCAGATATCCCAACGCGGGGGAACGCTCACCAATATCAGTGCAATAACCCTTTTACTATATAGCTATACAAATTTTGCGTCATTTCAGTTGTTGGTAGTCTAAAAATAGGCATTTTTATTATCTAAAATGATCTAAACAAAAGAGAGGGGGGGAGTACAAAACATTTTTGAGAGTTACCCCCCGCCCCCCCACCCCCCCCCCCCCCCCCCCCCCCCCCCTGTAAGATTATCCGTTCTCTTTAATGGCCAATACAAACACAGAATACCCCGGGTCCGCCTAAACAACCGCGCAGTCTGGTCAAAACCTTTCTAATTTACTTAATGAAGCCGTAGTAAATTATCACGCGACTACTGTTATCATTTGCGCCGGGCCACAGCATTTCCTACAAGGTTGCATGTGCGCCCAGCGAAGACTCCGACCAGCCTGCGCGTCTGCGCAGTCTGACCAAAGCCTTCGCAGGGCATTTTGTGGGTGGCCTAGGATCTATAGCGTCCTCATGCGCCCAGCGAAGACTCAGATCAGCCAGCGCTGATGCGCAGGCTGATCTGAGTCTTCGCTGAGCGCACATGTAATTTTGTAGGAAATGCTATACCCCCGCTCATTGGTATTACTCAACGCTAGGACCATAGCAAACAGGATGTCAGTATCTCTGTCGTTCGTGTCTGCTATATTTTACCTTTTCTCGCGATTGAACTCAAATTGGTTAATAATTTAAATATTTCAAACAAAGGTTTCATTTTTAAACGTCGGTAATTAGTTTGATAAATGACGTCAGCGTAACCGAATACGACGCCATTAAGTTAATCAGTTGTATAGAATTGCGGGTAAATATGTGTTTAATAATTGATGCTACCACGCCCAAATGCTTTTTCTGCTTAATGTGATTATTTCATCGATGTTCGCATTTAACCCTTAAAGCGCTAAGCAATTTTGTAGCAGATGACACTCTAAAATTGATTTTGTTTTAGAAAATAAAGATTAACATATGTGAATTGTCTGCTAGGCAAATAATAATGCTTCAAAGTGCCCTCTGCTGTAGACAGACGATTCATATAAAACATCAAGTCTTATTACTCCGAAAAATGAAAAAAAAAATCAAAGTGTCGTCTTGTGTTGTTTGTGAGTAGCTAGGAAGACGATTCACATGAAATATCAAGTCTTATTTTCCCCTAAAAAGAAAACAAAAGAATATTTCAAAGTGTCGTCTGCTGCAGCTGTGATTAGCGCTTTAAGGGTTAGACTTTAGTTCACATCACTTAAACATAACTGAAATATCTTTTCAAATTTTTACTTTCGTTACAATCTATCAAAAATTCATAAAGAGTCAAGTGAACCGCAAATGTTGCATTTAGGACCCTTAGATAGCTATTTGTTCATTTCGATACGATGGTACGTATGGTGTTGTTGTTGTTGAATTTAAATTAAATTTCCAGGCATTGATAAGCTCATTTTGATCACCTGAATGTGGAAGAGTTTGATGAACAAAGGAAACACTTACTAAGATGGGTCTAGTCTGGTGCAATCTACTACAGTTATTATTATTATTGTTATAATTATTATTATTTTCTTTATTATTATTATTATTATTATTATTATTATTATTATTATTATTATTATTATTATTATTATTTCATGGTGCAATCTCGAAACTTTGATTCAGCTGCAACATGATTTCAAAGATTCGTAAAGCAGAAGTTTTACAAGATCTTTTTAATTACCAGTGATTTATTTATTATCTGCATCCTTGTGCATAGACTGTTTCTAGTCTCCAGAGACTAAATGTTTTTTTCCTATAATCCTGTTTGATGAACAATTAAGATAAAGCCATACAAATATCACGGCTATAAAGACTGGTCACTGGTGATCAGCCTTTATAGTTGTGATATTATTTTGGTTTTATTTTAGTGGATTATCAAACAGGATTTTAAGAATAATTATTTCGTCACTGGAGACTGGAGCCAGTCTACATTGTGCATTATATTAACACAACTATGCATCACGAAAACATACCTATATAATTTTGAACCCCTTAAACCCTACTTTTATATAGTAAAACTGGGGGTTTACAGGGGTATACATTATTTTTGTTATTTCTGCTCAAAAAACATAGATTGTGGGTACTCGTTAGAACCGCCTCGACGAGGCGGTTCTAACGAGTACCCACAATCTATGTTTTGAGCAGAAATATAAAAAATATCAGAATTTTTTATCTGAAAAATTGCCATTTTTTGGTGGTAAAATTTTCAGTGTATTTGAATAAGCGTATTTTCGTAATGGTATGCGAAATTTATACTTCTCTGCCATCCCAGAAGATAGGCACTGTTTTAACCATAAAATATTTATATATTTTTTTTATTTCTCCCATATTCGCAAATAGGTAATTTTACAATTTAAAAGTATCGATTCTACATAAATGCAAACTAAACGCAATTTACAGAAATATTCTCTCTTCTTTCGTATCACCATTTAAACAAAATAGAAAAACAAATATGAAAGAAAAAAAAACATGTAGGAAATACTGTTAAACAAACAGTTCATACTAGTAAATAGACAGACGGAGGAATGATTTTTGTAAACTTTAACAGACAGACCCCTGAGAATTTCATATGGAAACAAGCAATTACACAAAACTACTAATACTTTTATATATTGTGTTCATATTTTTTGTGGTGCCTCATCCTACTATAATGTATAAGAACTAACCCCACATCTGGAGAAGATTAGTAACAAAGCTAGATAACTCGACCTGTGTATCCATGGGTTCCTACTAAATTTCAGAGGACAAACAGGGAGTATTTGAAGATAATTCTGTGATAACTTACTCCAGTTCTCAATAAAAACAAACAAACATATGTTGTGGGCACTCATTAGGAGACGCTTCTTGTGCGTACCCACAACATATGTTTTATGGGAAAGTAAGAAACAAATATCCCAGAATTATCATTCGCTGCCCCCCTGTAACAAGTTCTATGGTCCAGATCCGTACCCTCGCAGTCAATCCATAGAATCATCAGCGCTGTAGAACGTTACTTCGCATCACAAAAACATACCTATATAATTTTGACCCCCTTAAATCCCACTTTTATATAGTAAAACTGGGGTTTACAGGGGTGAACATTATTTTCCTTATTTCTACTCAAAAATATAGATTGTGGGTACTCGTTAGAACCGCCTCGTCGAGGCGGTTCTAACGAGTACCCACAATCTATGTTTTGAGCAAAAATAGTAAAAATATCAGAATTTTTAATCTGAAAATTTTCATTTTTTGATGGTAAAATTTTCAGTATATTTGAATAGGCATGTTTTCGTAATGGACGGACAGAAAAGCCCATGCATCCGCGCAATCTGATCTAGGCCTTAGCTGTTCGCATGTCCATTTTTTTTTCATGCCAAAATTTATTTGTACTTTATCACTCTATGGGCAAACTCAGCAGACGACAAACTGATATTTTTTTTCCAGAAAATAGGCTTTGACACTTCATGTAAATTGTCTTTTACCTAAGGAGACATTAGCATGAAGTGTCAAAGCCTATTTTCTGGAATATATATATATATATATATATATATATATATATATATATATATATATATATATATATATATATATATATATATATATATATATATATATATATATATATCAGAATGCTGAGCGTTAAAGGCTCCATATTCATCAAAAATAGACATTTTTAATTATCCAAGAAAGGTTTTGAAAATATGAATACAATCATAAAATGTAGCACCTGACAGACTGTAAAAATTCAGTTAGTCTCTCGTTCTTGAACTGGATCAAAAATGAAATGATTTTAAACCTACCTCTGCATTAATGTTGACAACATTAATTCAGAGATACGATAAAAAATCATTTCTTTTTTGATCCAGTTCCACATTTTAAGATCGTATTAGTACCATATATCAATTTATTAAATCTGTTTTGAATAAAAAAAATGTCTATTTTTGAGGAATAAGGAGCTTTTAAATATAATGTTCTCACCTGTGTTTCCGAGAGTTGCAATTCCCCCGCCAAATCTTTCCGTTCCTGTCCGACAACATAGTGGCTCTTTTCAAAAGATTTTTCAAGCTGTAGCAATTGACTAGGAGAGAATGCGGTTCGAATCCGCTTTGGTTTTCTGTACGGTTGAAAAAATAAACCAGGAGGGCCAGCCACTGAAATGTCAAAAATGCAGCTTAGATAATTATAACAGAATGCATTACTTTGTATTAAAACTATACAGACGCGTGCACAGGGTAATCTAGAAAACTAGAAAATGCATTTTTTTACCAGTCTAAATTACAGGGGCGGGGTGGGTATTTTCTGCGTTAATTTAAAGGATTTATTCATCCTTTTTCTTGCCGTTTTTTTTTTTTTTTTTTTTTTTTTTTTGATTTTTTTTTTTTTTTTTTTTTTTTTTTTTTGTTTTTTTTTTTGTTTTTGTTTTTTTTTTTTTTTGTTGCCTTCTGTTTTTTATTTCGAGTTTTACTCCGCCACTGAGTAGTCTATTTATCATTACAGCTTATGTTTTCTTTAAACTAATCTTATCTTATATCTCACATCCTAAAGAGAGAACAAAAAAAAATGAGAAAATACCATCCATATCCCAAATCAAACAGCAGAAATTCTAATTAAACAAACGTGCAGTTTATAACTGATTACTAGGGAGACATCGCTTTTTAGACAGTTCTTTACGGTTCCAACCGATTAAGGCACTTATTGATATGTTTCTAGTTTTAATGTTTTATTCCATAAACACCCAATCAATGGTCCCTTTCACCAATTCTAAAGTCAATTTTAAAAGAGTCTAGTTTAGTTAATTTTTATATTAAGGCCTGAATATGTTCAATGAACTCTCCCATCATGAACTTTGGAAGGGTCCATTATATAATCAAAAGGGTGTTAAACAGAAATTGTCATAGTTGTTTTTTTATTATTGGAAATTTCCAATATTATTGAAAACAATGTAGACCCTGATCATTCTGCGGCATCTGATCTGGGTCTAAACTGTTTGCCAATGTCCCTTTTATGGGACGCTAGGCATAAATGGGTTAATATTGCTTTACAGTTTTGTTTTTTTGTTGTTGTTTTTTTTTTTTCATGTGTTCAGCGGCGTCTGAACTGGGTCTGCACTATTTGCCAATGTCTATTATTTGCTATTATTTTTGGGCCAGGTATTAGTGGTGTTATATGCGTGCAGCTGAACCTTAAAATTACCATAGGCGAACAGCGAAAACGCAGAATATTCGGGCGAGCAGTCTTGCAAGAAAACATCGCAGCATACATTTTCAAAATATTAGTGCACATTACGAAAACACGCCTATTCAAATATATTGAAAATTTCACCACTAAAAACTGAAAGTTTTCAGATAAAAATTCTATTTTTTTATTTTTTTTTTTTTTTTTTTTTTTTTCATATTTCTGCTCATAACATAGATTGTGGGTACTCGTTAGAACCGCCTCCACGAGGCGGTTCTAACGAGTACCCACAATCTATGTTTTGAGCAGAAATAAGAAAAATAATGTCTACCCCTGTAAACCCCAATTTTACTATATAAAAGTGGGGTTTAAGGAGGTCAAATTATATAGACATGTTTTCGTAATGATCTAAAATAGTACGGTCAAACCTTGAATAATTTGGACTTATTGGCTTTAACACCTATGGAAACTGCGTAAACTTCACATATGCAGAGAGAGAGAGAGAGAGAGAGAGAGATGCCCTTGAAGGGTGTACAGACTGATCACGACATTCACTGTTCACAAAAACTTATAGGGTTTGCATAATTATATAAATTGAAGGACAATTCTGACAACCATGATTTACCTTACAGAATATAGTCTAACGCTTAGCACTCTGGGTAAAATTTTCACCATACGACCAACTGAATTTTGTTTTCTTATTTTTTCCAGAAAACAGGACTTTAGAGTTCATGCTAATTGTCTCAATTTGCATGAAATGTCAAATCTTGTTTTCTGGGAAAAAATAAGAAACATCATCAATTTGTCGTCTGCTGATTTAAACAAGAGAGTTGTATAGATTAAGAATTCTACAGTTATTATCTATTATTAGGTGTCTAATTACCCGTTGCGAACGTTTGATCTGCCCTACAAATATCCCCTACACAGTTCGTATTTTATTAAAATTGTTCATAATTAATCTGTAAAGTATTGTGTATTGGGTTTTATCTCTTCTAATAGTCACATTAATTAGTGACAACACAGAACCTTATCTTAAAATATATGAAAATCTGTAATATCATTTTAGAAAAAGCTAATAAGTACATGAAATCAAAGCAAAAGAGTTGGACATGCAATACAATATTAGCAATTTCAAATTATAAAGAAACCTGAATAAAACAAAATCCTGCGTGATTAGAACAGCCACTGGATTTCTATCTCAACAGTTATACAAAGTACGCACATCTACCTTTTTTTCTCTCTTCGAACAATAAAAAACAACAACAACAAAATAAAAAAAAAACAGTACTTTATCATATTATGTATATATGAAATGTAATAAACATTATTTTAACTCTTAAAACGTAAAGCAAAATTTGTGGCAGACGACATTCTACTTTTATTTTATTTTCATTGAATATGTCTGGACATTTCATGTGATTCGCCTGCTTGGAAGACGATTCACAGGAAATCCATGACTTCTTTTCTATGAAAAGTAAAACAAAAATGATAAAAATGCCGTCTGCTTTAGTTGTAATCGACGCTTTAAGGGTTAAAAAACAATTATCCGCAGTATTGTATAAATAAAAAACAACACAAATTTAACTGTGGAACTGACACACACACACACACACACACACACACACACACACACACACACACACACACACACATATATATATATATATATATATATATATATATATATATATATATATATATATATATATATTTATTATATATATATATATATATATATATATATATATATATATATATATATATATATATATATATATATATATATATATATATAAGCAATGGCGCGTTCGAAGAGCGAAGACCCTAAACAGCCCTTGCTGGTCTAGGCCTTCTCATTACGAAAACAAGCCTATTCAAATATATTTGAAAATTCACCACCAAAATAATGAAAATTTTCAGACAAAAAATTCTGATATTTTTCATATTTCTGCTCAAAACATAGATTGTGGTACCCGTTAGAACCGCCTCGCCGAGGCGGTTCTAACGAGTACCTACAATCTGTTTTTGAGCAGAAATAAGAAAAATAATGACCCCCTTAAACCCCACTTTTATATAATAAAACTGGGGTTTACAGGGGTATACATTATTTTTCATATTTCTGCTCAAAACATAGATTGTGGTACTCGCCTCGCCGAGGCGGTTCTAACGAGTACCCACAATCTCTGTTTTTGAGCAGAAATAAGAAAAATAATGTATACCCCAGTAAACCCCAGTTTTACTACATAAAAGTGGGGTTTAAGGGGGTCAAAATTATATAGGTATGTTTTCGTGATGTGTATTCTCTATTCACAAATGACATTAAACGCTTTTTCCTGTGCGATAGCTTGCGTACGAGACATTATTCATCAATATTAATGCAATAACCGTATAAAATGTACGGACGGACGATCTTTATTACCTCCATATCTTGGCAGAAAATATCCAGGATATCTGTCTATATATGGATACATCTGTCGGATATCTCTATTCATTAACATAGGATGAATCTGTGCCGGCGATGTCATATGCTGTCCATAGCCTGAAACATTTAAAGCCGACAGAGGGTGCCGGCAAAGTGTCTGTGGGGCGATGGGCCCTAAACCCACCCCTACGTTACCCGCATTTTGCACAAACGCCTCATGAAAATGTTTTAAAGATTCTGGAGGTGTAAACGTCCTTGAAGAATTTCTATTAGCACTTAAGAAGTTAAGATTTGTGTCTCTTATTCCAGTGTCTTGATGAGGATATGATGAAGTTCTGTGTGAATTAAGATTGTCTGTTGGTAAGTTATTAAAGTCACTCGACCTGAGCCGCTCGTTAATCTCATATTCTCTTTCTTTGTTCCTTTCACTATTACGTTTTTCACTCGTTTTCCGATTAGTTACTTCCTCATTTTCACTTTTCTGTTTTTCTGTCTGTCTGTCCGAGTCGTTTCCAATAATAGAATCGATAGTAAATCCTTTTGAACGTTTTGAAACACTAGTACTTGGCTCGACTGACGTCGCCGTCATTTTTACGTTACGCTGAATACTTCCAATTTTAACGTCGGTTGCAGATAGTTAATTGATTAAACAAGAAATCAAATGCATTTCATTTTTCGTTATTTTGTAGTGTGTACACTTCTAAATCTAATAACTGATACAACTAAATATCACAATAAAACAAAAACATATCACATTATAATGCAGGTCTTTTCACAAAACCCTCAAACACTAAACAGTTTATTAATATAAACCTTTCGTCGCCTATGCGTAACAAGATCTTCTGATTTTGTCTGTTAAAATACGATTTTGATGAAGATATAGTCAACAATTATGGAACTGCAAGAGAACATAAAATAGGCGGAGTTTAAGGCGGGATTAACACAGCGCTAGGCGGGATCGATTTCTCATTGGTGGGGAATTGATTTTATCGCACACAGATGTTTTTACTTGTCTAAAAAGGTGACTTTAGTGAACCCAAACTTTTCTTTTACAAGATAACATCGCGTATCAGCGCGAAATCTGTTTTAGAATTATTTCATGAGAGGCGGATTTTCATAATCACACCTTTTGTTGAAATAATTCCATCACTTAGAGTCACAGGACCCCAATAAAACTGCCCACGATCAGTGACTGTCATTTTTATGTCATTCTAATCGGCTTCATTATATTCATATTCAGAAATTAATGACAATAATTATTAATATTGTTGTCAAATGCCTTTATTACTATTACTGATTCTTGTATTATTATCAATAATAATTCCTAACGATCAGCTGTCTAAATGATTAGTTAAATTTTATTTTAAAATAAGGAGAAATGAAAAGGAAATAATTCCACTGCCAGACTGATCGTGATATATGACTTTTTAAATTTGACAAAATGTCTTTAGATAAGGTTAAACATAACCTTTAAATACTTTCACTTTAACGCTGAGCATGCTGGGTAAAAAAAATCTGCATCGACACTCTGATTTTTTTTTTCCAAACAATATGCTTTGACATTTCATGCAAATTGTCTCTTGGAGTGTCAAAGCTTATTTTCTGGGGAAAATAAGAAACATAGTTTATCGCCTGCTGAATTTGCCCAAAGATGGTAAAATTTGAGTCATGAAATTGAATTCAAATTAAATGACTCGAAACAAGTCATAAATTACTGACATTTTAGTGTGTGTGTGTGTGGGGGGGGGGGGGGGGGGCGGGGGGGGGGGAGTTGTTGTTGTTATTTGTTAGGGTTTTTTTTATCATTTTTTATTATTTTATTTTATTTTTATATCTTTATTTTTATTTTATTTCTTTTTTTTTTTGCATGAATTTCTCTCCACGCTTACACGGGGTCATGTTACAGTTACCTTCTTCTACCATAAACCCATGCTATGCATGTGAAATCAGGATCTGCACTGTTCGAAAAAATATTTTTTGGCTTTTAACAGTGTTTTAATATGCACCGCTGTTCAGACATTCATGTTCGAAACTAAATGATTCTGATCAATGCTTTTCAATATATAGAGGACCCACGTTACAATGACAGTATTTTCTCCTTTGTAGAAATGATGCTGTTAAAATGAATTTGCTGTTCTTAGGAATCCTAAAATCCACCTAATGATATGTAAGAAATGCTTTGTTTTATTATTTCCCCAAATAACATGATTTTGATATTTTTCTTGAGGTAATACATGCCTATGAATAATTTTTTATTAACTGTGCACCTCTTGAGTGCCAGTTAAATCACCAGAATCGCGAATTTTGTAGTTGTATCGAGTGTCGGTATAAAGAGGATTGGCTGTACTCACAATATCTTTATACGTTATAATACTCCGTATAATAGCATTTTCTAAATGTGCCATTTATTTCGGTTCCTTGGACCCTGGCCGTGGACTTATAGTAGGGCTTTTGGATACTGCCTGTAAACTAGACTGGCTCCAGTCTACAGTGACTAAATATTTTCCCTTATAATCCTCTTTAATACATCCACTAAAACCAATATAATGTGATGGTTATAGAATAGAATTCTGCATCAGAGAGAAAAGTTAAGTTTCATTTGATTCTATAGATACAGATAATGCATTTTTATGCAGTCATTGTTTAATTCAATAGACTATTGCCAGTCTACATGAAAATCTACACATGTTGGTAAGAATTGTCAGGGAACTTCAAACAATGTATCAGCATACTGACACTGATTGTTACGTTTCAGATTATGTTAATCTCACTCTTAGTTTATCTTATTTAGTATAGTTGGGATACACATTTAAATAAATGAGTCGACTTTCTTCTGGATCCTTTTTTGGATAGATATATCATACATGTTATGTTTGATTGTGTGTGTGTGTGTGTGTGTGTGTGTGTGTGTGTGTGTGTGTGTGTGTGTGTGTGTGTGTGCGTGCGTGCGTGCGTGCGTGCACGTGTGCGTGTGTTCTTTTAGAAATAAAATACTGTTTAAAACAACTATGTGAACATACCCAACGTGACTGCATGGTAGGACTGACAGACCGGAATTTGAATTAGCTATCCCGAATTTCGAAATAACTTTCAAATGTCCAGATCTGTTTTTATATTCTGGAAAAGATGCGAATAATGAACTTATTCTGTTATAAACTTTTTTTCTGCATTTCTTTTTTATTCATGTCATTTCGTTAACCTTTACCACTCTCTGGGCTAATTCAGCCGACGACAAATTGGAGATGTTTTTCTTATTTTTCCTAGAAAACAGGATAGACAATTTGCATGAAATGTCAAATCCTGTTTTCTGGGAAAAATAAGAAAACTGTTTCAGTATGTCGTCTGTTGAAACTTTTAACAGGTGTGTTAATGCTTAGTACAAGCGTTAACACACCTTTGAATAATGTATACTTTTAATCTGTCGCTGTAGCGCTATAGAGGTGCTTTGTAACCATACTAAATTGATGTTTTTCTTATTTCTCCACAGAAATGTATTTTCTGGGTACTCATTAGAAGCGCCCAAGAGCTCATCACACCCGTGTTCCCCATAATATATAGTGAAAACAGAGGTTTTTAGGGGGTCTACATTTTTAAGAGATATTCAGAATTTTGTTTTAAACCAGTTTTCAGTTCGTTTTTTTTTTTTTTTTTTTTTTTTGCTTCCAGTAAACCGCTTACACATAAATCTATTATAAATCATGCCCATTTCTCATATTATATGGTGAAAATGCCATGGCTAACATAGCTCTAGATAAGAAAGGCATCAGGATATTTTTTTTTCTCACATTACGAAAACGCGCTTATTCAAATATACTGAAAATTTTACCACCAAAAAAAAGAAAATGAAAATTTTCAGATAAAAAATTCTGATATTTTTTCATATTTCTGCTCAAAACATAGATTGTGGGTACTCGTTAGAACCGCCTCGACGAGGCGGTTCTTACGAGTACCCACAATCTATGTTTTAGAGCAGATATAAGAAAATAATGTATACCCCTGGAAACCCCAGTTTTACAATACAAAAGTGGGGTTTAATGGGGTCAAAATTATATAGGCATGTTTTCGTGATGCTTCCCCCGAATGCATTTGTTGTGGTACTCATTATAGTACACATGCATACTCACAATATATGTTTGATGGAGAACTGGAGAAAATTATCCCAGAACTATCATCAAATACTCTTCTTCTACAACTCTTCTGACTTAGCAAATTTCCCATTACGAAAACACGTCTATTCAAATATATAGAAAATTTCACCTGAGAAAAATAATCAGATTAAAAAAACTCTGATATTTTTCATATTTCTGCTCAAAACATAGATTGTGGGTACTCGTTAGAATCGCCTCGATGAGGCGGTTCTAACGAGTACCAACAATCTATGTTTTTAGCATAAGAAAAATAATATATACTCCGTAAACCCCAGTTTTACTGTATAAAAGTGGGGTTTAAGGGTGTCAAAATTATATAGGCGTGTTTTCGTGATGCTTTTTTAGATTTTCATTCTGCAGTTCCGTAGAAGTATTCGGAGGAACATACCGATGAGATAGTTTGATTCCAGATCAAACTTATAATATATTGTTGCAATATGCCATCACATGAAATAATATCCTTGATTAACTGTATGATCCGGTTATGTTTGTGGTCAACAGCATTATGTCATTTGTATGGTATGGTCATAATGATTACTGAAACAAAAGACTTGTCATCCAGCGTCTTCCCCGAACTCCACCGCGTCCTCGGAAGACACTGCACGACAACCCTTACTTCTAGTTAACTTATTGTATCCAAAACTCTCATTCTACTAGTTCAATCTATGTTATAGATGAGAAATACATATTCTAATAAAATCGAAGGTTTGAATAGACTACGAACATTTAAGGCAAAAGTTCTGTCCGATTCTGAATGCTTAAATTGTTGTCAGAACAGGTTTTAAAATCAGATATCGATTTTTTATTGTTTTCATGTAATCTATGATCCCTTCCTTTAGTGTAATGAAGATTTTATGAAACTCATATGCACAGAACTGTAGTAATATACTTTTTTTAACTTTAAAGTAAACAGAAAATCCATCAGTAAAATCGGCAGTTTGCCATTACGACAACAAGCCTAAAGATTCAAATAGACTGAAAATTTTACCACCGAAAATTGATAATTTTCAGATAAAATTCTGATATTTTTCATATTTCTGCTCAAAACATAGATTGTGGTACTCGTTGGAACCGTCTCGGCGAGGTGGTTCTAACAAGTACCCACAATCTATGTTTTTGAGCAGAAATAAGAAAAGTAATGTATCCCCTCTAAACCCAAGTTTTACTATATAAAAGTGGGGTTTAAGGGGGTCAACATTATATAGGCATGTTTTCGTGATGACTGGAATGGCGCGTAAAGGTCACGGACTGGTACATTTACAGACTGCACCAGTTTGGTTCCAAACGAATATAGTTCCATATTAAATACTTCCGTTTCTTTTTGTCTGTTTTAAATTGTTCCTTCTTTGATACCAGAATTGGTTAAAGTGTATAATTCAGGCAATTCTGCGGTAGATATTAGCAAAATTGTATATTTTGGGTGGTAGCCTATGAAAGTAGAGCATCATCGGAGGTATAATTTACCCTTACACCAGTCGGACCTCTAACGCGATCTGTGGCAACGTCTTCGAAGAGGCCTAAGTTCCTTACGTGTAACATGACCTACCATTCTGTTGCCCGTTTGAAGATTTTAGAGGGACAGCTGTTAGGCAAGTACCATGTATTGACCATTTTAACTTAAAAAAACAACAACAAAAAAAAACTATGGGCTGTAGAACATTTGCAAAATATAAATTATATACGGAAAAATCCATGGTAGTCTGAAGCCTTTAAACGTCAAGATAACACAGCATCAGTAACTCTTGTTACAATGATAGCATTTGTTCCTAAAGATGCTGCCATTAAAATGAATTTGCTGTTGTTAAGAATCCTTAATGGCCAGACTGATATGTAAGAAATGCCTTGTCATCTTGCATAATTGCTGATTAACTGTCACCTCTCGAGCGAAAATTTCGTGCCAGTCGAATTATTATAAGGATTTATGTCGTTGTATCCGAGAGTCGGCATAGCGTTGACTGTATATTATATTTTGCGTACGAAGTCTGTTTTACTTCTTTCCGGATTTTTATACAATAACGTGAACAATAAATACCGTGTACAATGTCAACTCATATCCGCATTTTTGTTTTTCCGTTCATGGTTACTTTTTATAATTTACTCTGCTTGCTGTTCAGTTTAAAACAATACAGTCTACAATTAATACAATAGAGAATAAGACGTGATATCATCATTTCTATTCTTACGTTCATGGTTACTTTGTTCATTGCTTTATGTGGCTCTGCTCTGCTCTGCTCTCTGTTGAGTTTAACACAATACAACCTGCAATAAATATAATGTGTTATGTGGACATACCTACGTTCATAGTTACTTTGTATATTTATATTGTGAACGATTTCTGCTCTAAGTTTTACCGTGTGGTAGCCGTAAAACGTCTCCATTACTTCGTCATACTGTAGATTATAGCCAGCTCGCTGCCACATGTGGTCATGGCGAGCAAACTCTATGGTACAGCAGTTGCCGTCAAACCAAACCGGAAATAAACATTTTGTTTGCAGCTTGTCGGGTTCTCAATTAATGTGGCAGATCTATTTGTATTTGCCGGGATCAACTGGGAAAATCCGCTACCAGAATCCGGTACCAAAATCAAACCGCGCGTTAGACGGACCAACCAATTGTTTACGATATGAAACCCACAAACTGTTGTCTCCGAACCGAACTCTATTCCCAAACTGAACGGTTTACAAAACTTTTTTATGGTCGATTGTTTATCCCAAAGGTACCAGAGAATCTTAGTCATAGTGTTGTTAGTTCAACCACGCAAATAGCGTTTGTACCACATCCAGGTTAAGGTTATTTATAGCCGCGTTATTCTTGTCTCGTGACGTCAGAGTGCTGGGTAAAGAGGATTATCTGTAAAACCTGGACTGGGCTTAGTGCTGGAACATGCACAAACAGTGCAGACCCAGATCAGACGCCGCAGAACGCGGCGTCTGATCAGGGTTTGCACTGTTCTCTTAAATTACAGGAAGTTCTCTTAAATTACAGGAAGTTAAGGGTTAAATGAAATAGCCTTAAGTCACCGTTCATTTTCCCAGCCTACATTCAGTGACAATCGACCCACCAGTGTTGTCAATACTTTTATTATATTACGGTACATGAACAGCCACAATTAAACCGAATCTGCAATTTCCGATTAATGGATGCGTTTCTTGCTTCCAACGGATCCCCTTTACGGAACATGTTTGAATTCTCTACAGTGTGCAATAAATATGTATTTGCAGGGAAGGCGACCAGGTTAAGCACAAATTCTGTGATTACCTTGAGCACAAAGTCTCTGATTACCTATAATTTCTTCAACACTGCGCAAAGACAAAGTAATCCGTCTTCATTGCCAGAATCGGTGCCTGGGAAAGGAGAGACAAACAGGCGAAAAAATGGCAGGTGCAGTTGTTATATGCAAAACACGAGCTTCTGACTACTGAGTGATCCATCTGACGATCGAAAATACCTGTTTACGGTCCAAACTCTGATATCTCATTTTGTTATTGTGTGGTGGAAAGACCACTTCATGCTCCGCCTCTCAACTAAAAACTGGATTCTATTAGTCAAGCACAATATCTTTTGGCGCTGAGCAAATGTCTATGGTCAGTCCAGCTCGTATGAAAGATAACATGCTGTACTGACCATATACTTGTACTCAGGAACTCAACCAGCGCACCAAACATACAAGACGGTCGCAAGGCAAGAAAACACCAAAAGAGTGCCTGTAATCTGAATCAGGATAATAAGAGAACAAGGCTTGAATGGATACATTTCAGCTTCCTTCAGAAAACACAGAAAAGAACTAAACAGGCTTTCAAGATACGGTTCAGTCATCTGCAATGGATACTCATGGTCTAACGTCTCTAAACACTAATTATAAAGAAACGCAGGAACTTTTAGACAGTTTACGGTCGATAGAGCTCTTTAATGTACAACTGGAACCATGCTTTGGCCATACAAAGAAACTGTTCTGAAGGGAAGCAAGAATCAAGCTGGAATAAACAGAAAGGTAAAATATAGGAGAGGACGAGAAGAGGACAGCATTCAGCAACAGCTGAATGTCTTTTAAGACCAAGCTCAAGAATATGTAGATGCGCTGATAGAATCCAGTCTTTAGTTGAGGGCAGTGGTGCACACGGAAATGTAGTTCCATCTGCTCTTGCAATTCTGTAAGTGAAGATGGAACTGCGCTTCCGTCAGACAAATATGCTGACTTCAAAGGAAGGACTGAACCCTTCGTTGGTATCGTTTGTTGCTCTTTTCTGCCAGTGAAGAAGCATTAAATAAAGCAGAGATTATCACGGGTGGCGTGTAAAGTGTTGCATGGTGAATTTTGAGGAGATAGTGCGATATGAATTCCTCTCAACTTACCATGCCCCGAGATCAGATACCGGGAGACTAAGGGGAGCATCAACAGCGGAGAACCTTACACAGCTAAATACCACTACCACATCACTTTTTTGAACAGGTAGAAATGGATCACTAAATAATATAAACTCGCCTTACTTGCCTTATAATTAGAATGTCCATTTAATTACCTTTTGTTGCGTCTGAAAACCGCTGGATAAGTAGCAAATAGTATAGACCTTGACCAGGCGCCATGTTCTGTGGCTTCTGATTTGGGACTAGACTACTAAGGCCTGCCTGTCCCAATACTTAGGATACCTATGGTAGTTTCTCACTTCACACTATAACCACTATCCACTATGGCCCTTACCATCTCTTTTACTGGGAGCTTTCAGCCGATTTAACCCTTTTAGACCCTTGTGTCTCAAGTAGACACGTCCATATTTGAATTTGTATCTTTCCACTTTTGCAAAAAGAGGCGTCTATAAAAATCAGAACCAAAAAAAGTGCAAACAGTACAGATCCTCAAATCTCGATGAGATGGCTCGTCATATCTACACTTACACTGTTTTGGTCTGCGGTAGCGTTAACGTTCAACTGTTTCGTCTACCAGTTCTAAATTCCAGATTTCGTCCATGGTACCTGAGCGAGATTTGCAAGTATGAATACGTATGCGCAGCAGATACTCAGGTCGCTTGATTTTTTTAACAAATCTTTTAAACAGATATTTATATTGTTAACAAGTTGTTTAAGTTAGTTTAGCCGATGTTACTGCCCTTTCGACATCACTCGGAAAGACCTTTTTTGCTTGGCGTTTTATTTTAAATGAAATTATTTTGTTCTGATTGACCATATCTTATCAGAAGCCATTTTTTTTCTCCTGTGTTTTATTCTTAAATATTTACCCTAAAATTAAATACAGTCGACTCTCGTTATCTCGACTTCGCTTATCTTGAATAACCGCTTATCTCGAAATGAAAATCTGGTCCCTGTTTTAACATGTAAATCTAACAACAGGTAACAAAATATTTTGGAAAAAAGAAAATTGCTCCAAATTTCATCTCTTCGCCACAATATTTTCAATATATCTCTGGTGTCGGTGATCCATTCCTCAACCAGGATATTCGATATCATTGCCCTATATATGGAATATTCAAATTTACTAAGCCTAAATGCAAAACGTTTAAACGACATATTTGGAATTATGAGCGGGGAAATTATGATCTTTTACGAAGCACGGCATTGTTGGTGGACTGGGATTCCCTTCAGGATAATAATGTTGATACATATTCCGAAAATATCACATCTACGATTTTATCAATTGCAAAGGAATGTATTCCAAATAGACAAATTACTATTCGCCCCTCAGAACCTCCATGGATAACAACTGAAATAAAACGAAAAATTCGTAAACGCAAAAGGGCATATCGGAAAGCTAAATCAACGGGTTTGGAAATAGACTGGCAGAAATTCAAGAAAGTGCGAAATAGTGTTGTCAATACTATACGTAAATGTAAGAAAGCCTTCTATGACAAGCTTGCACTTAAACTTAAGTCAGAATCACTTTCCTCAAAAGACTGGTGGTCTGCTTTGAAAAAGTTCATTTCTCCGCAGTCCAAGTCGTCTGTCCCGCCACTCGAACTCAATAACTATATACACAGACGACTATGATAAGGCGAATATTATAAATAATTTTTTTCAAAGTCAAACACTATTAGAAGAACAGAATGCTGTGTTACCAGACCTACATTTTGACACTATTGAACCCCAACTTAGTCATATAGTTCTTAGTCCTAATGAAGTGTAAAGAGTGTTAGAAACGTTGCCTGTCGGTAAAGCTTCTGGTCCTAATGCGATCAGTAATCGCATTCTCCGAGAGCTTTCTAGTGAATTATCTACTCCGTTGTGTTCTCTCTTTAATCATTCACTTCATACAGGATGCGTACCTATCTCCTACAAAGAGGCAAATGTGACTCCCGTCCCCAAAAAGGGAGACCTATCCATAGTATCTAATTATCGACCCATATCCCTACTCAACTCTGAAGATAAAGTATTTGAACGTCTTGTATTCAAACACTTATATAATCATTTACACCGTCATAACTTAATATCTTCACTCCAATCTGCCTTCATGCCAGGTGACTCAACAGTAAATCAGCTTGCATATCTTTATAATACATTTTGTCAAACACTTGATGCTGGAAAGGAAGTGCGTGTTGTCTTCTGTGACATCAGCAAAGCATTTGACCGAGTTTGGCACTCTGGATTATTATTAAAACTTCAAGCAGCTGGTGTAACAGGGGAAGTTCTGGCCTGGTTTAAAAGTTACTTATCTAACCGCAAACAGAGAGTTGTTCTCCGAGTCGCAGTATCTGATTGGGTTTTCATTCAAGCTGGGGTTCCCCAGGGATCAATTTTAGGACCCTTATTATTTCTTTTGTATATAAATGACATTGTACATGACATTGGATCTAATATTCGTTTATTTACAGATGATACTAGTCTCTTTATCATTGTTGAAGATGCCATCACAGCAGCTGCATGTCTTAATAATGATCTTGATAAAATTTCTCAGTGGGCAGCTAAGTGGCTGGTTACTTTCAATCCTTCTAAAACCGAATCGTTATTAATTTCACGTAAAACAAACAAAGATCGACATCCACCAATTTTTATGCAAAACCACAGAGTAGTAGAAGTTGACTCACATAAACACTTAGGCGTTGTTCTCTCAAATGACTGTTCTTGGCATCAACATATCAAATATATAACAGATAAAGCATGGAATAGAATTAATATAATGAGAAAATTAAAATTTAAACTTGACCGTAAATCCCTTGAAATTATATATATTGCATTTATTAGACCGTTACTCGAATATGGTGATATAATATGGGACAACTGTACACAATATGAAAAAAACGAACTTGACAAAATACAAATTTAGGCAGCCAGAATAGCTACTGGAACAACAAAATTAGTTTCAATACATGTTCTTTATTCAGAAATACGATGGGATACTCTCCAGCAAAGACGAAATAATCATAAGCTAACGTTATTTTACAAGATGACCCATAACTTGACCCCTGAATATTTATCATCTCTCGTTCCCGAACCTATTAGTAATATTTCCAGTTACAACCTACGTAACTCGAACAATTTTAGAGCCATTAACACAAGAACAAGTCAGTATTACCAATCATTTTTACCATCAACAGTTAGAAGCTGGAACGATTTGCCTGTTGAAGCTCACCAGTACAATACACTAAATTCCTTCAAACACTTCTTAAATAAAGAAACAGCGCGAGTGCCTCAATATTTTTACACCGGTAGCAGAAAAGCTCAGATCCTGCATACTCGCTTACGTACAAACTGTAGTTCTCTAAATTTAGATCTTTTTATGAAAAATATTACTGACTCTCCTCTGTGTAGTTGCAGTAGTGTAGAAGATGCCCAGCATTTCTTTTTTCACTGTCATAAATACCAAGCTCAACGTAACGAACTCTTAAACTCTATCTCTTTGTATCACACCCCATCTTTACATCTTCTCTTACAAGGAGAGTTAACACTAGCTGTAGAAACAAACAAAATAATCTTTGAAAAGGTCCAAAAATTTATAATAGAAACTAAGCGATTTTGACGTATAATATTTGTGTATCAGACCATGGAAACTATTTGCGAATGCTACTGTAACAAATTTCTGATCCACTAACCTGGTTAACGATGTAAGCTTGTGCTCTCTCTCTCTATTTTTCTCTATTTACTGCTTATAATAATAATAATGATGATGATGATGATGATGATGATGGTGACAGTGATGATGATAATAATGATAATGGTGGTGGTGGTAGTGATGATGATGATGGTAATGGTGATGGTGATGGAGATGATGATAATGATAATCATAATAATAAATTATTTTTATTATTGTTACTATTATTAATATTATTATTACTGTTGGTATTGTTATTATTATTATTGTTATTATTATTATTATTGTTACTATTATTATTATTATTATTTATTATTATTATTTATTATTATTATTATTATTATTATTATTATTATTATTATATTCTTTTATTTAGTCGCTCTAAAATTGTTCTTCATAGTATTCTTTTTTTTTTTTTTCCGAAATTTTGTATTGTAGTTTTGCAATATTTCTCTTTGCATTGGCACTTTGCACACATTTTTCCACTGGTATTACTTTTGTAGCTTTCCTTTTATTTTTTTTTTCTCTTAATTTTTCTCTGTTCCAAAATGTCATATAGTTATCATATATATACTGAAATATAATATTTATCATTTAGCAATATCTTCTTATGTATAATAAATGTGTAGAATTTTGTCTTAGGCTATCAACTGCCATCAAATCAACAGCTGATAAATATATATTACAGGAGAAGAATCTTATAAGTATTTATATGCTTCCATTCTAATCCTGTTTTTATTTCATGTCTTGTGAGTATCAATGTTGTATTGAAGAAAGCAAATAAAATATGTTTAAACTAATATATCTCTAATTTCAGGAGTCAAATTATTGATGTCTCACAAATATATTGTAAAAAAATCAGAAAAATTGAAGAAGCGGAATTTGTTAAAAATCTGCCCCCAAGTTACCTCCCTACAGATGTCTGCATAATTTGCATTCATTTTTACTATGGGGGAAAAGCGAAACTATTTTATTTATTTATTTTAATTTATTTTTTTTATTTATTTATTTATTTTTCATTACATCAACGACTAGATTAAACTTTTATGCGCATAGGCAGTTACGACAAATGGTTTTGCATTAAATCATGACAAAAGTTTGCAAATTTACTTGTTTTCTGTAAAGCGCCAAGAAAAATACGAATTTCTGAAAGATGTCGTAAGCACAGTATCTTTATGGTGATCTTTTCCAATAATGCCGCATTTAAACTAGACTGGCTCCATTCTCCAGTGACTAAATATTTATTCTTATAATCCTGTTTGATAATTCACTGAAATATCATGACTCGTCACTAGACCAGCCTTTATAATCATGATCTTATATTGGTTTGTTTTAGTGGATGTATAAAACAGAAGTTTGTAAAAATAAATATTTAGTCACCAGAGACTGGCGCCATTCTACTTTTGGACTGGACGTTTGTTTCGCTTTATTGTTAACCAGAATTTCTTGTGCAATGCAATAGTATGATATCAGAGAACAAAATCCTGGTCCAGTAGACGCTTCTTCCACTTAAACCATTATGAAGCCATCAGGTGTTTCTGATATCTCTTCAGCAATTCTGGAGCAGGTACACTATATGTACCCTAGGTGTTCGGACACATAGGCGGCTTGAGAAAGGACTGTAGACCCTGATCATACGTCGCAGGATTTACACGGTTTTACGTTCTATCGCCACCTTTTAGAGACATCGACAGGCAGCCAAATGGACAGTTTTTCTTCTGCCCGTTCAAAGACGGTTCCTCTGTTGCAGTTCTTTGTTCGTGCGTCGGTGGTTTCATATGTGAGGCGGTTCCTGTGTAGCAGTTCTTTGTTCATGCGTCTGTGGTTTCATATGTGAGGCGGTGCCTGTGTAGCAGTTCTTGTTCGTGCGTCGGTGGTTTCATATGTGAGCTGGTTCCTGTGTAGCAGTTCTTTGTTCGTGCGTCGGTGGCTTCATATGTGAGGAGGTTCATGTGTAGCAGTTCTTTGTTCGTGCGTCGGTGGCTTCATATGTGAGGAGGTTCCTGTAGCAGTTCTTTGTTCGTGCGTCTGTGGTTTCATATAAGAGGCGATTCCTGTGTAGCAGTTCTTTGTTCGTGCGTCTGTGATTTCATATGTGAGGCGGTTCCTGTATTGCAGTTCTTTGTTCGTGCGTCGGCGGTTTCATATGTGAGGCGGTTCCTGTGTAGCAGTTCTTTGTTCGTGCGTCGGTGGTTTCATATGTGAGGCGGTTCCTGTGTAGCAGTTCTTTGTTCGTGCGTCTGTGGTTTCATATGTGAGGCGGTTCCTGTGTAGCAGTTCTTTGTTCGTGTGTCGGTGGTTTCATATGTGAGGCGGTTCCTGTGTAGCAGTTCTTTGTTCGTGCGTCTGTGGTTTCATATGTGAGGCGGTTCCTGTGTAGCAGTTCTTTGTTCGTGTGTCGGTGGTTTCATATGTGAGGCAGTTCCTGTGTAGCAGTTCTTTGTTCGTGTGTCGGTGGTTTCATATGTGAGGCGGTTCCTGTGTATCAGTTCTTTGTTCGTGCGTCTGTGGTTTCATTGGTGTCATTTGTTTTGGAGCGGTTTCTCTGTTGCAGTTCTTTGTTCGTACGTCTGTGGTTTCAAATGTGCCATCCTTTTTGGGAGGGCGGATGCGGTTCCTGTTGCAGTTCCTTGTTCGTACGTCTGTGCTTTCATATGAATAGAATAGAATGATTTTATTCAACCAATCATGGGCCATTTCTGGCATACATAACAACAAAACTCAATAAACATTACTAAAACACGCCTATTCAAATATATAGAAAATTTCACCTCCAAAAACTGAAAAATATTCAGATAAAAAACTCCGATATTTTTCATATTTCTGCTCAAAACATAGATTGTTGGTACGCGTTAGAACCGCCTCACCGAGGCGGTTCTAGCGAGTACCCACAATCTATGTTTTTGAGCAGAAATAAGAAAAATAGTGTATACCCCTGTAAACCCCAGTTTTACTTTATAAAAGTGGGGTTTAAGGGGGTCAAAATTATATAGGCATGTTTTCGTGATGTATAACATATTTGCGATGAGCTATTAAACTAAATGTGATGAATGGACCATGAAATGAGATGAAGAATGACTAAATTTAATCTATGTGTCGTTTGGTTTTGGGGAGGTTCTTCTGTTGCAGTTCTTTGTTTGTGCGTCGGTGGTTTCATATGTGGCGTTTTTTTTTTTTTGTTTTTTTTTTTGTTTGGCGGTTCCTCTGTTGCAGTTCTTTGTCCGTGCAATTGGGGCTTTCATCTTTTTGTGCCTCGGGTGGGCTGTGATTGTGGCATCTCCTGGGTATCTCCACTTGTGTATAATCAGGAGAGAAGTGAAGGTGGCCGATTATTTATGATAAATATGATAGTTTTCTTATTGTTCTTTTGCGAAAGAGTCTCCTTCCTACTACCGTTCAGTTGACTGTAATGTGTAAAACATATTGAATATTGCACGGGTATAACGTTGTTAGGAAATTGCATTATGAATAATCGCTGCCCTTTCTACCCTTCAACGCTTAGCATGCTAGGTAAAATTTTCAACAGAAAACATACTGAAATGTTTTCTTATTTGTCAAAAAAAATAGGACTTGTCATTTCATGCAAATTGTCTCCAGTGGAGACAATTTGCATGAAATGTCAAATCCTGTTTTCTGGGAAAAGTAAGACAAAATATTATATATTTGTCGTCTGCTGAAATGAAGTAAAAGTTAATTCTTGGTCTGTTTTGAAATTCTGTTTCGGTAATACTGAACACACGTTGAACCAGATTAAACATAAATAATAAATTCTAAGATGGATCAGATTCACCGGATCTATATTCTCTCGCGCAGTTGGCGACAGATGAAACATAATTCAGTCGTTTGTGACAATTATTCGGTGATTTGTATAGAAGATTAGATAGCAACATGCCATTTCAATGCACATGACACACTCGAGGAATAGTTTCAATTTTAATTAGATTTAGGAATAATGACAAAAATTATGACAAACATCCAGCGCGGATTAATACCTTAATAGACCAAGTGTCAGCTTGCTGCCTTTTACCAGCGAGGATAGCAATTAATATTGTATTTGTGTACCATTTGTTAACTTGGACACGACAACAAATTCATTATTAGGTGATTTAAGAAAGGAGAATACTATAAAGAAGGCGATGTATTATTTGGCAGCACGTTCTTGTGAAACATAAACTATAATAAATAATTACAGATTGCCGCCATGGTCAAATATACCTGGCGTTGTTTCCGTCCGGTCAGTGTCCCCTCCTAGAATAAAGTGTCATAATGTTAAAAAATGCCGAGGGACAAACTGCTGATAAATACTAATACTAATACATCTACCACTACTACTACCCCTACTACTCGTACTACTACTACTACTACTACTACGAATAATAATAATAATAATAATTATTATTATTATTATTATTATTATTATTATTATTATTATTATTATTATTATTACAGTCGACTCTCGTTATCTCGAATTCCAAGGGACTCTCTGAAATACTTCGAGATATCCGTACATCGACATATCAGGTTTGCAGAATTTAGGAAAAAATGAATCGAACAGCAACATTTAACACACGTATATGTAATTTGACTCCTGAAGTTAGAGATATATTGAAAATATTGTGGAAAAGCGGAGAAATTGCTCCTTAGGAGCAATTTCTCCTCTTTTCCACAATATTTTGTTACCTGTTGTTAGATTTTCATGTTTAAGCAGGGACCAGATTATCGCTTCGAAATAAGCGGTATTTCGAGATAAGCGAGTTCTGATAACGAGAGTCAACTGTATTATTATTATTAGAAAAGTATGAGTGAATTAATAAACTGAAAACTTTACCACCAAAAAAAAATGAAAATTTCAGATAAAAATTCGGATTTTATTTTTATTTCTACTCAAAAACATAGTTTTGAGCAGAAATAAGAACAATAATGTATCCCCCTGTAAACCCCGGTTTAAGTACATAAAGTGGGGTTAAAGGGGGGTCAACATTATATAGGCATGTTTCCGTGATTTGAGAAATGCCACAAACACGAAGCACAGCCCTGTCGAGACACCAAAAGAAGAGGAGCCGGACGAGGAACAAATTATGACAAAACAAACGCACCATATGATAACACAGATGCACAAAGAAGAACTGCGACAGCGGAACCGACTAATGGTCAGTAGGAAACTACTGGGGGTTGGGCTTAAACCAGTTTTACTCGCGCGAAACCTCACCCTCAATTCTGATGCAGCTCTAAATTACAAATATATGTTCGTTCCACATGGGGGTTCTCTTAGACTGGCTCCAGTCTCCAGTGACTAAATTTTTTTTTTCTTATAAGCTGTTTAATAATCCAGTAAAATAAAACCAAAGTAATATCATGACTATAGAGGCTGGTCTAGTGACCAGCCTTTATAGTCTTGATTTTTTTGTTTGGTTTTACGTATCTTAGTGGATTATCAAACAGGATTATGATAGACATATTTAGTCACTAGAGACTGGAACCAGTCTAGGGTTCTATATCTCATCTGTGAAACATCACAGTGAAACACATCAAATCCTCTGTGATGAAACAAAGCAAATTGTTCAATGGCTATCTGAAGCCAGAACAGAAGAAAATCACAAACAGGACCACGATGGGACCGACCACAGACATTGAACTATGAGCAGTGAAGAAGTTGTAGCAGTGAAGTCGTGGTATGTATAATCATTCATAAGTGCACATTTCATAACGTTAAATGATACGTTTGGTCCCTCTGAAAAAAAATCTTATAAGGAGACTGACCCCATTTAAGTGAGCAATGTTACAAATATTTTGATAAAGAATTAATTTTTCAGATCCAAAAGAAATGCCATTAACCTTTACCACTCCCTGGGCGAAGTCAGCAGATAATATTATTGGTGATATGTTTTTCTCAGAAAACAGGATTTGACATTTCTTGCAAATTGTCTCCTGCGGAGACAATTTGCCAGAAATGTCAAAACCTGTTTTATGGGGAAAAATAAGAAAACATAGTTCAATGGGTCGTCTGCTGAAAATGTTACCCTGTATGCTAAGAGTTAAACTAGTTTTAAATCTGAAACGTACAAAATTACATTATGACTCATGTATCATAACAGTCATTTATAACATTGCTGGAAACCAATTACAAAAATACATTTTACAAATAAAATACTAGTATCTATATAAAAAATCGAGTTAGAGGTGTGTGATGTATTACAATGTAATCCAATTCAATTCTCTATTAAGTTTCTAATTTGCTTTCTGTTTGTTCAGGCGTGCTTGTCCGTATACGAAAGGTTAATACAGTAGGAATTTTATGTCTTAGAGATGAAAGAACAAAATGATTCCCCCACCCCAACCCCTGCAAAAACAGAATATGGCCACTTTTACTTCAATGTTGATCAACGCCACTTCATAAGCGTTGTATGTCAGGTCATTGCTTCATAATACGTATACGTTTTGGGGCTAGACATTAAAAGATAATGATAATAATAATAATAATAATAATAAACATACAATGAAGTTCTAAATTTAGACATAAACTGTATTTGGCGTATTTCATGGACAGTCACGTGAGTAGTATAGGCTGCCACTATGGTGGCAGCCTATACTACTCACGTGACTGTCCATGAAATACTCACGTGTATCTGTCTATCATCATATTCTTTTACTCTGAATATATTTGCTAGTCAAACTGCATGTATTTTGCCGAAATACAATTAATTTTGAATTGCTGTACAGTGGTTTCGTATAACGCAATGTCCAGTAATTCTACATAATAAAGTCAACTGTATACCTTTCCGGTCACCTTGGGACTGACTGTTAGATGCCTTAGAGAACCAAACTAACGTCTACAGCAATAACGCATTTTAGTATTTACCATTCTGAAGGCAAATTCAGCATACGACAAATTGACGAGTTTGTTTACACTCTTATTGATGTCATTGCGGGTAGGCTACAGATTTACTACACTCGACTCTCGTTATCTCAAAGTCCAAGGGACTCTCAGAAATATCTCGAGATATCAGTACCACGACATCAGTTTTGCAGAATTACGGGGGAAAAAAAGAAACTGAATAACCACATTTCACAAATGAATATGTAATTTGACTCCTGTAGTTTGAGATATATTGAAAATATTGTGGAAAAGAGGAGAAATTGCTCTTCTCTTCTTTTCCACAATATTTTGTTACCTGTTGTGAGATTTTCATGTTAAAACAGGGACCAGATTTTCACTTCGAAACAAGCGGTTATTCGAGATAAGTGAAGTCGAGACAACGAGAGTCGACTGTATTTCGTACAAATTCTTTGATCAAGTGCTTACGAGAAATGTTTTGAGTTGTATCACTTAGAGTAGATATTTCAGACGCCGTTACGTAAGCTCTGTGTTCAAGAAGCTAAGCAGTTAGATAAAGTTCTCGTAATGTCACAGAATACCAATACAACATAAGAGACACATGTGCAAGCTTGTAGAGTGGATCTCTACTACTTACCGCCCTTCATTCTACAAATCGGATGATATGAAAAAATCAGAAGACAATGTACAGAGGCAGATCAAAAGAGGCTATGGTAGCAAGCGGGTCTGTCATGTTGCAGTAATAATATGACAAGTGTGTAAACCCCTCTCTATCTCTCTCTCTCTCTCTCTCTCTCTCTCTCTCTCTCTCTCTCATGAGCAAAATTCCAATTGATCTTGGATCCCTATATTGAGAATATATTTATCTGCACAAAAGCTGGTGTTAATTTTGTGTAAGGAACTTTGAAATCTTTGGAAGTGTAATTTATATTTTCTAGTCCTTTGAGATCACCGAATCCATTTTCTTGAAACCATTATAAAAGTAAACAAAGTTGTTGTTTTTTTGTTGTTGTTGTTGTTGTTTTTTTGTTTTTGTTTTTTTTTTTTGTTGTTGTTTTTTTTTTGTGAAGTAATTTTATTTATTTTAGTAATATCTACAAAATTCAATAAAAGTTGAATTTGTTGAAAACCTGGCTCTAACCTTACCCACATCATTTCTACACAATTTTCATTTATTTAAACTACTGAAAAAATCAACTGTTCATCGTTGACTTGATGAATATATGGACAGAATAGAACCAATACTGCATAGGCAGTGGCAACATAAGATTTTGTATCAGTTCAACACAAATGCTTTCAAATTTGTCGCCGATGGATTAAAGCTCCAGAAAACAAAAAAATGCGGCTGCCTCCTTAATTTGTTTCAGATGGTTATTGCCTGACTATTTATGTCTGTGACTGGGCCCATCGTGGTCCTGTTTGTGGGGGTTTCTTGTTTTCTGGCTTTATATTGCCATTGGACCCTTTGCTTTGTTTCATCAGTTTTTTTTTATTATTATTATATATATGTTTCACGGTGATGTTTCATAGCTGACATAGAGGACCCCTATGCGGATCGAACATATATTAGTAATTTGGAGCCGCATTAGAATTAAGGGTGAGGTTTCACGCCGGTAAAATAGACCTAAGCACTCCTACCCAAGAAATTTTCCTACTGAACGTACCAAGGCGAATCCTCTGTTGAACGGCTTTGTTTAAGCGTCGGTGGTGTCATAAGTGGGGTTTGGTTTAAACACTATTTTATTCATTTACGTTCACATATATACATCGCATAATGTTATATGGTACAGGATTTGATAAAAAGCTAAAAGCTTATATAAATCATTTCCTGGCGTTTGTTTTGTCATTATTTGAGCTTCGTCTCATCACCAAACATGCCTATATACGAGGGTCCTGCAAAAAGTTTTGTCACTGGGTTCGGATTACTTCAGTGCTACGTTTTATCAAACATATTTTTATTACAAACCTTCAAAGTATTCCCCCTTTACTGAAACACATTTTTGTAACCTTTTTACCTATTCGCGAAAAGTAGATAAATAGTCTTCCTTTGGTATCTGTTGGAGACACTGATAAATAGCGCTGCCAAGAGAACTTCTAGACGTATACTTATTTCCAGAAAGCATTTTCTTAAGCCTTGCAAATAATTTGAAGTCACAGGGACTCAGGTCAGGTAAATAAGGTGTGTGGTTTAAAACTTTCACCTATTCAGAAGCCAGAAAAGACTTAACAACCTCACACTTATGAGAGGAGGCGTTGTCATGTAAAATGTGGACTCCTGACCATCCTTTGCTTGGTCGTTTCTTATTGTAACAAATAAATTGGTCATGACTGCATCTATTTCAATTTGAAATAACTCGGTCAGTTGGAAAGCAATTTGCACGAAATAAACGGGTATCGTTAGCTATTTAACACACCATTCAAATGCAGTGAAGCATTTTAAAATATACCTGGGATAAAACTTAGGAAGCCTATTAGTGACAGAACTTTTTGCACGACCCTCGTAATGTTGATCCCCATAAACCCCACTTTTATATAATAAAACGGGTTTACAGGGGTTGAACGTATTTTTTATTTCTGTTTAAAACATTGTGGGTACTCGTTAGAACCGCCTCGCCGACAATCTATGTTTTAAGCAGAAATATGAAAAAAATATCAGAATTTTTAGCTGAAAATTTTCATTTTTTGTTGGTAAAATTTTTAGTATATTTGAATAGGCTTGTTTTCGTATTGTCGCCTTCGTTTGGTGTCTCGGGAAAGCTGTGCTTCGTGATAGCGGCTTTTCCTGGGTATCTTCACTTATATTTTTTGCGATAGAAGTGTCTGTTTCGGATCCATTGCCATTATATGTCAGTCAAACGTTCTGCTGTGATTAGGGAGGACCATGTTCGTTGATTGTGGTCTTTCCTGTGGGTCTTCGTATTTATTTTTGCTGTAGTGGCCCCGCCGGGTCCGGCAACATTTTTTGTGGAGATTGGTCATGAAATATTTTCTACAGTCATTCTCCTCCTTTCGCTCTTTCAAGACGGACAGTTGTCAATTTTTGGCAAATGAATGTGTATAAGTACTGGACAACCGCTCAGAGGACTAAGCCTATCCAGTAAAAGTGTGGTTAGGTAAACTGACCGGCTCAATATGACCTTAATAATGTTTATTGGGCCGTTATACTCAAACTCAAACAAACAAACAATTCGTTGTAATTAGATTTGATTTTCCGGTCTGTGTCATTTAACATAAACTAAAGGTGGATACCCAATTAGCATTCTGCTTAAATCTATATGGGCCGATAACGGTCCGATATAGATTGAAAGAGAATGCTAGCTGGGTAGACTGGTTGGCCTCAAGTAGTTTTCTTTCTTTTTTCTTTTTTTTTTTTTTTTTTTTTTTTTTTTTTTTTTTTTTTGCTGACGATTCTTGGGTGGTTTTCCTCTTGCGGCTCTCCTTTGTTTGTCGGTTGTTGCGGTTGTACTTTTGTGTCTAGTCGTTGTTTGTGCTTCGTCTCTTCGTGACCTTGGCCTTTCCTGGGTAATTTCATTTGTGTGTTGCTTAAGACGATTAAATTGAAAAGCAAAAACAATGATTTCAGTTTAAGGTCATTTTGGAAGTACTGCAGATTGTGGGGTCATTTCGGAAGTATCGTTTTACACTATAGCATAAATTAGTTTTGCAGCAGCGACGTCATAATGAGCTTCACAGTTTTTTTTTATGTCCCCCACCGAAGGGGGAGGTGAAATATTGTTTTTGGTGGGGATCCCATTGGCGTCCTCGTCGGCGTGGCACTTTCTTGTCCGCACAATATCTTGTAAACTAGTCGTTGGAGTCTTACCAAATTTTAATGGATATATAATACTGGGATATAACAAAGAACTGTTTAGATTTTGGTGACACTGACCTGATTTTCAAGGTCACACAAGTAGAAAAATTGAAAATTCTGTAACAAAAAGTGCAATATTTTTTGACCCAGTCGTCTGATTCTTACTAAATTTACGGGGTTATATCATTAGGACATGGCAAACAACGGATTACGTTTAGGCGACCTTGACCTAATTTCCAAAGTCACAGCGGTAGTAAAACTGAAAACTTTTCGGTGGGTGGGGATATGGTTTCTCTGAAAACACTGTTAATAGTTTAATCCGTGAATTTCTACGTGCCCAGCTAACAGAAAACGTTACCACAACGTTAGCATTTGGTTGTATGTAGGTTTGGTTGCAACCCAACGTCACTTAAACCTAACCATGACGTGTGCAATGGGTTGTGTTATGTTGAAACCAACCTTAGGCAAACGTTGTTGCAACGTTTGATTGTCAACATAATCGAAACATATATATGACATATGCTGTCAAATTCAAAATGTTTGTATGGATACTTTGCAATGATTTATGATGTTTTATGATTTGAAATATTCTTTAGGTCTCTTGATAACGTTTTAAAAACGTTTCGTTACAATATTTAGTATGAACTTTCGTGCGCAGTTTCGTATCCCAGTTTACTGTTGTTTTGGCACAGTTTTGTCAGTGCCAGTGGTTACTTTTTCTGCTGATTATTGTACATTTAACATGTTATAATTATCAAATATTTAGATGAAAAAAAATATATTATATATAAAGAAAATGTTTATACGAAACTCTGATTCAACAACTCCACTGTCTTTTCCGCAAATTCGCTAATTCGGGATCAAGAACAGAGAAGTCCGATACGAGAATAATTCGAGTGTTTTTTCTACTCGTGCGGCTTCAGACAACACATAAGATAATCTTTATATCAAGCATCTGTAATGTTTTCCGTTGTATGTCTTAAATAATGATGGAATAACCGCATGTTTGCTTGAAATATTCTACTGACATATGTTTTCGCGCCATTCAAAAATATTGCATGGCTATATAATATACGTACGTAGAGAGAAGTCAGAGAAGCATGCTTGGTTAAATCATGTTAATTCTGTTGCAATTGAGTTGCTTGTAACAAAATAAATGTCAGAAGTTACTTAAAATTATGTCCAAATTGTTTGTCGCACACCAACGTTTTTACAACGTTTCTGAAACGTTAAATTTTGTCTAAATTGTTTGTCGCACACCAACGTTTTTACAACGTTTCTGAAACGTTAAAGCAACACCATTTATTTTTTTTATTATTATTATTATTCTATTAAGCAAACAACCTGTATTAAGCAAGCATGCCATCATTTCCCCCAAAAAGGCAAAATACACTGAAATTTACCCGCATTAAACAAGCAGCTGCCTTCAGCAAGCCAATTTCAGTTATAAACAATTAGAGGCTTGCTTATTATAGGTAGGACTTTTTGCCCTTTTAATTTTTTTCATGATGTTTGTGATATGTAATGCATCATGTTTTCCTTTTTCAGGCTGCAGAGGGTGCTGTTGGCCGGCAAGACTCCGATACAGATTAGTGAAATTTTTTATGTTCTTAGAATGGAATAAAAAGATCTAGTATTGCGCTATATGTTTTGTTTATAATAATTGTTTGCATTTGCCATTGCTTATAGGCTATAGCTAAAGGAGTATCCACTGGCCAACTTTCAGTGTTTCTTTGCGTAAAATGAATACAGTTTTCATCCTAAAAGATTGTCACAAGAAGTGAATGACTTCTTTTGGTCATCTGAATTTGTCACACTCAACAGTTCTATCAGCTATTGTTTCAGTTACATGTCCAGATATTTGCATTTTGGGCTCTGTCGATCCTCATGCAGGTTAGTTTGGGAGAGGTGGATTTATTTTATAAACGATCCTCATGACAAACGTACTTGAACAGGTGGTACTGTTTTCTGTCTAAAATAATATTTCGAAAGCCTGACAAACAACAATCATGAGTACACGGTTTCATACAACTTTCATGGTGAAATAGCTGTTTATTGTGGCAGAAATAACCAAGGAAACATTGTATGCAAGTAGTGAAGAGCTTATAGATACTGACAGCGACGAAGTGAAGCTTAAATCAATGTAAGCAAAGGTTTGACACAGATTTTGCACATACTATTAAAAGTAGAGCATTTGAATCATAATTGATGTCCTTTGTGGCTGCCTGCAGGTCTGACATTTAAAGGTTGCAGAGGATTTGGAAAGACTCTCAAAAGGTTGTAGAAAAGTTTTTCTGCAACGCTGTACAAAAACGTTTAGCAAACATTGAGAAAACTTTCCAATAAAGCTCACCTGAACGCTAAATCACAACGTTTTCACAACTAAAATATAACGTTGCGTCAACGTTTTTCCAACGGGTTTTTGTTAGCTGGGTGGACATAATTGTTTTTGTGATGACGTCGCTACTTCGTGTGGCACTCCTGTCTTTCAATCATCTGATACTCTATCACTACCTTAGCCCTTCAAGCTAAGCACTCTGTGTAAAAAAATTCAGCAGACAACATATTGAATAGTTTTTCTTATTTTTCCAGAAAACAGGGTTTAAAGACAATTTGCATGAAATGTTTCTGGGGAAAATAAGAAGACTATCACTAATTTGTCGTCTGCTGAATTAGCCCAGAGAATGGTAACAGTTAAAGTGCTAATCACAATTGCGGCATTTTCTTTTGTATCTTTCAGAGAAAATAAGGCTTCACATTTCATGTGAATCGTCTGCGAAATGCCAAGTCTTATTTTCTCTTTAAACAAAAAAGATTATAGTAAAAAAGAATATCGTTTCACAGGTGAAAAATTCTAATCACCATTTCCACTACCGGGGGTCGAGAGCCCGGGCCGCCTGCTTGACAACTTGAAAACTGCCGCGTCAATGTATAGGCCGGTGCTATCCCTGCAGGGTAGTACTACTACAGTCGTCTGCTACACTTTTGCTAAGCGTTCTAAGGGTTAACCGCCGCCTTAATATTGCGTTTTCCTGCTAATGATAATAGTTTTTAAAAGTGGCAAAATATCCTTATCAAACTGAGGCTATTTCTTCGCTCCAGTAATAACTATAAACCACAAACTCGTTATGATGATTAACTGCAGTCTTGCACGAATATACTCAATTGCACAGGTATTAATCACAGGCCATTTGCACATGGTTAGTTTCAAAATGGTGGTTACGATGGCAGACCGTGGGACTCGGGTTTCAACTACCCGCAGTAATTACTATTGCTTCAACAACCTGATTTGTCGCTTTACATACATTATTCCCTAACTATGTCCTAATTATACGTGAAAGATACAGTGCAGACCATTTATGGATCTGGTCGAGGAGTTTTACGACAACCTGTCAAATTTGCGGCGATTTATGACTGTTAATAAGTATATATGACCGCAAACGTAATTCTAGTCCGTGGCGAAGCTGGTTGGTAAATTGACGTATCGAATTGTCAACGCTGGGTATGCTGGGTTGAAACTTCAGCAGGCGACATTTTAAAATATCTTTAATTTTCATAAAAAATAGAGTTTGATATTTCATACAAATTTGCATGAAACTTCAAACACTATTTTCTGGGACTAATCAGAAACTATCTTCAATATCCTCAATATGATTTATCCCAGAAATGGTAAAGGCTAAGCTATGATATACGTAGAGAAACATTTCACAGGCTTTTTTTCACGCAATTTACTGTACTATTTATGGATTTCGGTTACAATGTTTCACTTGTTAATGATACACACTTAGGTACTTAATCTTTAGCATTCAGCAGACGACAAATTGTTGATTTTTTCTACTTTTTCCCCATAAAAATAGACTTTGACATTTCAAGCAAATTGTCTCCTGATTAGACAATCTGCATGAAATTTCAAAGCCTGTTTTCTGGGAAAAATAAGAAAAAATATTTCAAAATGTCGTCTGCTGATTTTTTTTTTACCCAGCATGCTTAGTGTTAATTGTTGAAAATAAAGAAGTTGAATAAGTTCATAATTCTGTTAAACATGCGAGCAATGCAACTAAACAACCCCTGAATCGCCCATAAAATTGGCGCAGCTTTTACAAATTTGTTATAAATCATGTGATTTTAATTATTTTAATGATGTTTAGATTACACACCAGTCTACAACGTTAAAACAAATTTGGTACCAAAGTAGGAGTGTGTTCACAAGAGTAACCCATGGGAAATCGGTCTGCTTGCCAGAGTGGATGGACATGGTAGACAGTTCAAGAACCATGACACACAAAGCCAATCTACTGAATCGTGAACAGACGTTGTACCTAATTAACTCTTTCGCTGCCAAATTTCAGACTGCGTTTGTCGTCTGCTTTGTTTTGTTTTTTTGTTGTTTTTTTTTTATTTTTTGTTGTTGTTGTTGTTTTTTTTTTTTTTTTGTTGTTGTTGTTTTTTTTTGTTTTTTTTTTGTTGTTGTTGTTGTTTTTCTTTTTGTTTGTTTTTTTAACAAACTATCTATTGGAAAGAAGTTTATATGTAAAGTTGAAAGACTGACTATCAAACAGTGTAGATCCTGATGAGACGGCTCATTATGAGCCGTCTCATCTGGATCTACGCTGTTTGCAAAAGCTTATTATTATCGCCTGTGGCAGTGAAAGAGTTAACAATAGCGAAGAAAACATGAAGATACCCAGGTAATATCACAGTCACGGAGCAAAGCCTTCCCGAGGCACCAAAGAAGAAGAGATAAGAAATAAACAATGACAAAACGCTATAGGTGAAAACGCCGACGCATGATCAAAGAACTGCAACATTGCAACCGACGTGAAACGGTCAGTAGAAAAACTACTGAGGCTTAAACAAGGTTTACTCGCACGAAACATATATTATCGAAGGGCTTGCATATATTGAGCCATTTCCAAATCTCGGACGGCACGCCTCGATGCGGTGATAAGGTGGCAACGACCATTTTTCAAGATGACGGCCAAGATGCCGACGGGGTGAAATGCCGACAAATCAGCCATGGACTCGCTGGAGTCAGTGGAAGAGAACTACGCCAACGACCAAGAACGAGTGTCCGGAAGATCTGGTTGGATGGTCTTAACAAGAGCCATTAGGATTTCAAGAAAGAAGAATCATAAGCTTGCTGCTGGTGACAGGAAGGGTGCCACCAATATCGGATTACAAGGTTGGTTCCTTTTGGTTTCCTTTTACGAGCACTGCCGGTTGGTGGCACGATTGAGCAAGTGTGAGATTACATTGTGCATTGGTAAAACACGCTTACTTTGATTGACTATTCTGAATTCTGAAACTTACAGGCATGACTCTTGCACTCAGTCCGTTGGTGAGGGTTTTCTGCGCATGAATTCTGGCAGAAACCGTTTCAAGCCGTGGTCTAGGCAAAACTAATCCAGACTTTCTGACGTAGCCCCTATGTGACTCAGTTGCCCGGCTACGTTGAAAATCTACCGCCTGTCTATTGGGCCATTTGCTTTGTTCATCACAGTGTTTGTGATCATATATGTTTCACTGTGATGTTTTACTGATGTGGTAGAGGACCCTGTTGGGACCGAACATAATTTGGAGCTGCATCAGAATTATGGGCTAAGTTTCGCGCGAGTATAACTGATTTAAGCCCCAGTAGGTTTTGATCACCCATTGGGGGTGAGAGTAGGATTTTGAACAGGATGTGTATTTTTAAAGTCAGTCTAATTTAACCCATTTAGGCCTAGCGTCCCATTAAAAGGGACCAAGGCAAACTGTAGATCCAGATCAGACGCCGCAGAACGCGGAGTCTGATCAGGGTCTACACTGTTTGCATTAAGTTCAGAAATTTATACAAAACATGATAATAATAAACACTTACCAGACGCCCCTTATACAGGAAATGGACTTATCCAAAGACGAAGTTGAAGAGTCTACTCGGAATAAATGGGTTGTGTCTTATTTACACTAGTGCTATTTACATGTCTATATGCCTATGGCAGTACGCCTATATCCCAGTCCTGGAATGTATCGTAAAAGAGTAACTTCGTGGAAACGTACATAATGAACTGGTCCATTGTATTCATTGGGTAGATTGTTTACAATCGAACCTTAGTATACAACCGCCAAAATTTGTCCACGTGTTCAAATCTCGGCGAAATCCAGGTAATGGTTATTTATAGCCGCGCTATTCTTGTCGCTAGTGAGTCAGGTATAAAGAGGGTTATCTGTAAAACCTGGACTGAGACATTGGCAAACAGCGCAGACCCAGATCAGATGCCGCAGAACGTGGCGTCTGATCAGGGTTAGCATTATTTGCTTGAATTACAGGAAATTAAGGGTTCAAGGAAACAAGTCTCCTTTCAGGACCATTTTCCCTACAAACACTCAGATACAATCGACTCGCCAGTGCTGTCAGTGTTTTGATTTTTTTCTCTGTCAGCCTTATGCCGACTGGGTGCAGCTACATATATCGAACCTTACTTTTTTCACAAAACTATAAATGCAGTTGCACAGGAAATCACGAAGCACAGCATTCCCGAGGCCTCGACAGAAGAAGGGACGAGGAACAATGACACCACAACATCACAGTTGCAAATAACTGATTTACAAACAAAATAGAACTGCAACACAGGACCAACCTTTGACCGGTCAGCCGCAACAACTACAGTAAACTTCCGCCAAGACCATTATTGGGACTGTCTAAAAGCGGTCTTAGTGGGGTGGTCTTAATATTAAATAAAGAAGAGACTAACTGTCCTAAAATTTCGAACACCTCATGCAGTTGGTTCTTAAACTACGTAGTTGGATGTCAGGGTCTACACTGTTTGCAGATGTCATTTACGTAATAAGAAAGAGAACGTTTGTGACTGACAAAACCTGGTCTGAATAGTGGAGTGGTCTTAAATTTGAGTGGTCTTAATTGCGGACTTTGCTGCATTTGGGGTCTCAAACTAGTGTTACTGGATAGAAACCTCGCTCATAATTCATGTTACAAAAACGTGTTCAGTCCGCACACGGTCTTGTACCTCATCAGTGAAACAAAAATAATCACAAAACACAAATGAGATAAAGAAATTGGCTCAGTGATAATCTGAAGACAGAGCAAAGGAAAACCTCAAACTGGACGACGATGGACCCGACCATAGAAAGCAAAAGTCAGACACCAACCTTCTAAAACGGACTGAGAAAGGAGCCGATTTTTTTTCTGAGGCCCGAATCATCATCGTGCAATTAACCCAGCGGGTACATGACGTTTATACGACGTCGTGTTTACGTCAATGCAACGTCTTGACGTTAATGCGACGTTGCATAAATGTAATGTGTCCGCTGGGAAGGAGATTAACAAAAATATCCACCATTATTGGGTTAAAAACCATGCCTGCAATTTGCCGAATATCTTTCATGTTGTAACCCATTTTTTGTAACAAATATGTCACTCGTGTATGACATATTCGACCCAGTATGTCACATATGAGCCGGGCCACAGCAATTCCTACAGGATTGCATGAGCGCCCAGCGAAGACTCACATCAGTCTGTGCATCCGCGCATGCTGACCAGAGTCTTCGCTGTCCGCCTGAAGACGCTTTGGATCCTTCGCTACCCAAAGGGTGCCCTGCGAATACTCTGATCAGACTGTGCGGATGCGCATGCTGATCTTCGCTGGGCGCATATGCAGTCTTGTAGGAAATGCTGAGGCCCGGTTCATTTAGATTAAAATGCCATATGCATTTGACCATTTTGTGCGATAACGAAACCACATGTAACATGTATTGTCGAGAATCTGGAATGTTGAGATCATACATGTGTGACATATTCGTTTTGTGAAAAATAATTTTCAACACAGATACAGCTTGCCCTTAGATATCCACGTAAGTTGATACCTGTCGCTCTTTGCAGTACCTCCAAGTTTAAGAATACAGTTGAATATGAATATAGTTGGATGTGCTGAGTAAAATTGTCATTTATCCCTTTAAGTGCTGAGCAAAATTGTAGCAGGCGACTTTTTTATTTTTTTCTTTCTTTTTATTATTATTATTGTTATTCTTAGAAAATAGACTTGGCATTTCGTGTGAATCGTCTGCTTGGCAGACGATTCACATGAAATGCCAAGTCTTATTTGTCTCTGAAAAGCACAAAAAAAAACCGTCTGTTGGAGTTGTGATTAGCATTGCAATGGTTAAAATGGACATGAATGGATTCCGCGGTATTATTTGTGCGTTTCTGGTTTGAAAGCAAGACGTATCTGTCACACAGTTGTCGACAAGATAATCTGCATGGTTTGTACAGTGGCCATCTTCGGGTATCACAGACATTAATTATTCACATAAGCTATTATCTGTTACAAAAGAATCAAGGAAGTGAAGCCCGAAAGAATGTTTCAGCCATTTCCCCATCCTGTTTTACCATCAATCTGGTTGAGAACAATACGAAACCGGTTTAAGTCAGGAGTATAAAACCGAAGTTTCGTATTTTTCTCCAACACGTTTGTCCCAGATAAAACCTAGAGCATCTAATCTGTGCTTCCGAAAAAAAAAACAAAAAAACAAAACTTTCTTTACATATCCGAATTACTATACCGGTGTTTTGATTAACACCAAGAAGAAAGTCTACACCTTTAGTGGCGTTTAGTGGATATACAGTGCGCTATGTACTACCGGACGATCCTTTGGTAAAACAGTGACACAGCTAAACTCCAAACACCATCGTTGGGTCGCAACAAGCCATTAGAAATCATCACATTCGAATGATCGATCTGCTTATCCCGTTTACCCATGTTTTTTTTTTTTTTTTTTTTTTTTCTGAAATGAAGTCTTCTTTTGTTGAATTGGATGAATCTATCTATTCACCAAAAAGGGGATGTCGTGTAAAAAATGAAAATAAAATGCCAGATAGTATAGTGCCAAATTGAAAAGGAAAAAAACGTACAGCCTGATGAGACTGCTCGTTACAACCGTTCCATTTGGATCTACACTGTTTGCAAAACTCTTTTTTGGTCTGTAGAAATTAAATAAAAAAGTTACACGCGGAGTATATTAAAAGGAACTGATGCACTTTCAAGGAGAGGTAATTCTTTCAGAATGTTTCGTCTCCCTTCTCAAATGGGATCAATGCTAAAAGGAAAACAAAAAACGGGAGCAAAACATTCTGTCCTTACGGACCCCTTTTCTGAACGGGTTCGATGTGCAGAAAAGTAAACAAGAAGTCTCAAAAGTTGTCTTCTTTGTAAAATTGGCGACAAATGTAGTATGTGTATCCATTCACCTTAACCCATTAAAGACCGAATAAACTCTCCCACACTATATATTGGAACAGTCCATTTTCGATTTTAGGTATGTCAGGCTATATGATGTAGATATTCCTAAAAAGAGTGGTTGAATTATTTGCAAACAGTGGAGACCCTGATCAGACGCCGCGTTCTGCGGCGTCTGATCTGGGTCTGCACTGTTTGCCAGTTACTCGTTTAGGGGTTTCCAGTCTTCAAAGGGTTTAAACGCTGCATGGTCCAGATATTGTGTATGAAGATACCGATTCGACAGCGCGGATGCGCCGGCTGATCAGGTTCTAGGTTCTACTTATTTTGCATATTTTTAAGGTATCCTTTCATATGGATGCCGCAAAGTCTGTCTGTTTTGGCGTCTTCATTTAGACGAATCAGCAGAGGAAAACATTTTACACCGTAAGTAAGGCATGTCATTTCATTCAGATTGTGTCCTGTGGAGGCAATATGAATGCAATGTAAAACTTTATTTTTTATGAAAAAATGAAAACTTTTTAAATGCCGTGTGCTCTATTTAGATTCAACAGGTTAAAGGTTAACCTTGTTTTTGAGGGATTTTGTCTTATAACGATGGTTCGTAACAGTTGCAAATTAAATTTATGCTACAACCTATATGAGTTAGGCTGTAGTTTAGCATATTATGCTAAAGTTCTCATCCATTAGTATTTTAATCAGTGAACCTATTGCACAATGACTGATCGTTTTAGCCTGCTGTTAACTCGAACACCTGAACACGGCTACGTAATTTACGATCATTGCATTTCATTAAATACCCCGATTTCCAGTGTTCTGTTTCACTTTTTTATGAGGGGAATGGAGATTTTAGTAAACTTTTTGAATAATTATCAGCCTTTTAGGGAAATAAAATCAATTGCATAATAGGAAAACTGTGGGATACGGAGAGAAATAGCCGTAGATCAATGTCAGCTGACCCGCGCCATGCGAAAACCTGTCTTCGGGCACATGCAGACAGCGAAGGCCCAGATCAGCCTGCGCACCCGCGCAGTCTGATCAGGGCATTCACTGTCCGCTAGCATAATCATTGGATACTACAGAATGTATGAATGGAGAGCAAAGGCTTGGATAATACTTTGCGCATGAACAGGATGATCTGAATATGCGCATGTTGCGCATGTGCGAAGGCATTTTTTCGCTTAACGAGGCCCAGCTAATAGGACTAGATTTCATGGCGGAGCAATATCGTTAACTTGTTATTACGACAATTCACTTATTTTGACAGGCAAATAATTACGCCCTGCCTTCCATAATTTGTCTTGGGCTGATGACTATGAAATTGTAGGTTATTGAGAAATCACTGCACCGGCAATGACATTTTCCGCTAAGAAACTGACTTTGCGTTTTACATTGTCAGGCTATACTCTCAGTAGCGAAACCACAAACATTCTGATAGAAAGATTATCATATAAAGCAAGTAGTTCCAAATTTTGGTAACATGTTTAGGCCAGTGAAGTATCTCCCAATACTCAGAAATTGGTAGCAGTAGTTGCAAGACCGGTAACTGTTCTCAAGAGACAAACATTTGTAGCTATAGCTGTCAGACCAATACAGTCGTGCATTGGAAGTCATAATTGCCAAATCAGTAAGTTCACTCGACAGACAACAATTGGTAGCAATACTAGCCAGACGAGTAATCTGTCTCAGTCGACAACCAATCTGTCTCAGTCGACAACCAATGATACTGCTGCTACCCATAGTTGTCTACTGGGACAGATGAATGGTCAGGATAATATTGCTACCGTTTAGTGTCTATTGGGAGGGATTATTTGTCTGGCAACTGTTGCTACCAATTAGTTACTGAAACTGATGTCTGGTCTGGCTGATATTGCTACCTATTAGTGTCTACTGGGAGATATTACTTGTCTGGCAACTAATGCTACCAATTGTTTCTACTGGGACTGATGACTGATCTGGCAAATATTGCTACGTATTAGTGTCTACTGGGAGAGATTACTTGTCTGCCATTTACTGCTACCAATTGTGTACTGGTACAGATCGTCTGGCAAATATTGCAACCTATTATTTTCTATTGGCAGAGATGTCTTGTTTGGCTGCTATTGCTACCAGTTGTTGTCTCCTGAGATAGATGACTGTTCTTGCAAATATTGCTACGAAGTTGTGTTTACTGGAAGGTGTTAGATGTCTGGCAGCTACTGCCACCAATTGTTGCCTCCTCCACGGATAGATAACTGGTCTGGCAAATATTGCTACATGTTAGTGTCTGCTGGGAGAGATTACTTGTCTGGCAACTGTTGCTACCAATTGTTGTATACTGGGACAGCTTATTGGTCAGGCAAATATTGCTACCTACTAGTGTCCACTGGCAGAGATTATTTGTCTGATAACTATCGCTACCAATTGTTGTCTACTGGGCTAGATGACTGGTCTTGCAGATATTGTTACCTATTTGTGTCTACTGGGAGAAATTAATTGACTGGCAACTGTTGCCACTAATTGTTGTCTCCTGGGATAGATTACCTGTCTTTTAACTACCGTTATCACTTGTTCTCTACTGGGAAAGATGACTGGTCTGTCAAGGTCTCTTCCAGTAGATAATACGCGGTAGCAATAGTTAACAAGCCTGTAGTCTCTTCCAGTAGACAATACGTGGCAGCAATAGTTAACAAGCCTGTAGTCTCTTCCAGTAGACAATACGTGGCAGCAATAGTTAACAAGACTGTAGTCTCTTCCAGTAGACAATACGTGGCAGCAATAGTTAACAAGACTGTAGTCTCTTCCAGTAGACAACAATAGGTAGCCGTAACTACAGAACACTGATATTATACAATGATCGAAAAGTGGTACATGTAGTAGTAGTTGTATAACCAATAGCCTCGCCAAGTTTACAACAACTGGAAGCAGTAGTTCCCATGGTGGTATAAACTGTCCAAGTAGACATCATTCGGTACTCATGCTTGCCAGACATCCTTTTTTACTTTTATTTTACTCTACTGTAGCTGGTGTAGTGTCGTGTCTCCCCGAACATCATCGTAGTGCAGGTTATATTTTATTTCCTTTGGGATCATTGAGCACATCCTGGCTATTTAAAAAAATCGAATACCGCTTAAGCCGGCGCTAGTGGGGCGTATGCAGCCTCGCAAACTACATTGCTACTTTGAAGAGACTCAATCAAACCGAGTCTCCGATTTTCGTGATTTGTGTGTTCTTTGTTTCGAAAGAAAATCCCTTTTTTACTTTCATGTAACCTTTCCTAGTAGACAACAAATGACGTCAGTAGTTGACAGACCAGTAATCACTCCCAAATAACAACAAATGGTGGCAATATTTGACAGACTAGTAATCACTGCAAAACAAAAAAAAAATGGAAGCCATATTTGAAAGACCAGTAACCTCTCCCAATAAACAATAAATGGCAGCAATATTTGACAGACCAGTTATCACTCCCAAATAACGACAATGGTAACACTATTTGACCGACTAGTAACCTCTCCTTATATACAACTAATGGTAGCAATATCTGACAGACCAGTTACCTCTTCCTATAGATAACTAATGGTAGCAATATTTGGCAGACCAGTAACCTCTTCCTATAGATAACTAATGGTAACAATATTTGGCAGACCAGTAACCTGTTCCTAAAGATAACTAATGAGAGCAATATTTGACAGACCAGTCACCTCTTCCTATAGATAACTAATGGTAGCAATGTTTGGCAGACCAGTAACCTCTTCCTATAGAAAAATAATAGTAGCAATATTTGACAGACCAGTAACCTCTTCCTATAGATAATTAATGGTAGCAGTATTTGGCAGACCAGTAACCTCTTCCTATAGATAACTAATGGTAGCAATATTTGACAGACCAGTTACCTCTTCCTATAGCTAACTAATGGTAGCAATATTTTGGCAGACCAGTAACCTGTTCCTATACATAACTATTGGTAGCAATATTTGGCAGACCAGTAACATCTTCCTATACATAACTATTGGTAGCAATATTTGGCAGACCAGTAACCTGTTCCTATAGATAACTAATGGTAGCAATATTTGACAGACCAGTTCCTACAGATAACTAATGGTAGCAATATTTGGCAGACGAGTAACCTCTTCCTATAATAACTATTGTTAGCAATATTTGACAGACTAGTTACCTCTTCCTACAGATAACTAATGGAAGCAATATTTGGCAGACCAGTAACCTCTTCTCATAGACAACTGAAGTTCGAAATATTTGACAGACCAGTAATCTCACCTAATAGACAACTACAGGTAGCAATATTAGCCAGACCAGTAATCTCTCCTCATACACAACTAATGGTTGCAATATTAGACAGACCAATAACCTCTCCTTCTAGACAACTCATGGCAGCAATATATGATGGACCAGTAATCTCTCCCAGTAGACAACTTAAGTTGGCACGATTTGACAGACCAGTAACCTCTTCCTATAGACAATTAATGATATATTTGACAGACCAGTAACCTCTTCCTATAGACAACTAACGATAGCATTATTTGACAGACCAGTAACCTCTTCGTAAAGATAACTTATGATAGCAATATTTGTCAGACCAGTAACCTCTTCCTACAGAAAACTAACGATAGCATTATTTGACAGACCTGTAACCTCTTTCCATAGACAAATAATGGTAGCAATATTTGACAGACAGACCAGAAACCTCTCCAAGTAGACAACCAATGGTAGCTATATGTCGTCTATAGACAACTAAGCGTAACAATATTTGACAGACCAGTAATCTCTTTCAGTAGAAAACAAATGCTAGCAACAGTTAACAAACCAGTAAACCCTCCCTATAGACAATTAATGATAGCAATATTTGATAAGCTAGTTACATCTCCAAATAGTAAGAAATGGTAGTAGTATTTGACAGACCAGTTACTACTCCCAAATAACAAAAAAATGGTAACGCTATTGACAGACCAGTAAGCTCTACCAATAAGCAGACAGACTAGTAACCTTTCCCAATAGACAACTACTGGTACCAATATTTGACAAACCAGTTACCTCTCCTAATAGACAACTACTGGTAGCAGTATTTGACAGACCAGTAACTTCTCTACACAACTACTTGCAGCAATATTTGACAGACCAATTACCTTTCCTAATAGACAACTACTGGTAGCAATATTTGACAGACCAGTAACCTCTCCCAATAGACAACTAATGGTATCTATATTTGACATACCAGTACCTTTCCTAATAGACAACTACTGGCAGCACTATTGGACAGACCAGAAACCTCTCCTAATAGACAACTACTTGTAGCAACATTTGACAGACCAGTAACCTCTCCTAATAGACAACTACTGGTAGCAATATTTGACAGACCAGTTACCTTTCCTAATAGATAACTACTGGTAGCAGTATTTGACATACCTTTACTAATAGACAACTACTTGCAGCAATATTTGACAGACAAGTAACCTTTCCTAATAGACAACTACTGGTAGTAATATGTGACAAACCAGTAACCCTCTCCTAATAGACAACTAATGGTAGCAATATTTGACATACCATTTATCTTTCCTAATAGACAACTACTGGTAGCAATATTTGACAGACTAGTTACCTTTCCTTATAGACAACTACTTGCAGCAATATTTGACAGACCAGTAAGCTTTCCTAATAGACAACTACTGGCAGCAATATTTGACAGACCAGTTACTCCTAATCGACAACTACTTGTAACAATATTTGACAGACCAGTAACCTCTCCTAATTGATAACTACTGGTATCTATGTTTGACAGACCAGTAACCTCTCCTAATAAACAACTACTGGTAGCAATATCGACAGACCAGTAACCGTTCCTAGTAGACAAATACTGGTAGCAATAATTGACAGACCAGTATCCTCTCCTAATAGACAACTAATGGTAGCAATAATTTACAGACCAGTTACCTCTCCTAACACAACTAATGGTAGCAATATTTGACAGACCAGTAACCACTCCCAATAGACAACTAAATATAGCAATAATATACAGACCAGTTATCTCTCTTAATAGACAACTACTGGGAGCAATATTTGACAGACCAGTAACCTCTCCTAATAGACAAACAATGGTAGAAATATCGACAGAGAAGTAACCTCACCTAATAGACAGCTACTGGTAGCAATATTTAACAGACAAATATCCTCTCCTAACAATCAACTACTGGTAGCAATATTTGACAGGCTAGTAACCTCTCCTAATAGACAACTTGTGGTTGCATTAATTTACAGACCAGTAACCTCTCCTAATAGACAACTAATGGTGGCAATATTTGACAGACCAGTAATCTCTCCAAATAAACAACAACAAATAAGTTACTATTCTCCTAATAGACAACTACTTGTAGCAACATTTGATAGACCAGTACTTTTTCGCAGTAGAAATCAAATGATAGCAAAAGTTAACAAACCAGTTACCTCTCCCTATAGATAACCACTGAAAGCAATATTTTACAGCTCCTAAAAGACAACTAATTGTAGCAATATTTGACAGACCAGTACCTCTCCTAATAGACAACTACTGATAGCAATATTTTACAGACCAGTAACTGATCCTAAAAGACAATTAATTGTAGCAATATTTGACAGACTAGTAACCTCTCCTAATAAACAACGGCTAATAAGTTACTACTCTCAAATATCAATATATGGTGGCAATATTTTACAGATAAGAAACCTCTCCAAATAAACAACTACTGGTAGCAATATTTGACAGATCAGCAAAAAACAAAATACAAATACTGACAGCAATATTTTACAGACTAGTAACATCTTCCAATCGTTAACAAATCGTAGCAATAGTTAACAGACCAGTGATAAATCCCAAATGCCAACAAATGGTAGCAACATTTGACAGATCATAACGTCTTCCAATAGACAACTACTGGTAACAATATTTGACACACTAGTAACCTCTCCTAATAATGGTAGCTATATTTGATAGATCAGTATCCTTTCCTAATAGATAACTTATGGTACCAATATTTGACAGACCAGTAACGTCTCCTAATAGTAGACTACTTATAGCAATATTTGACAGACAAAGTAACCTCATCAAGTAGAAACCAAATGATAGCAATAGCTAACAAACGAGTAACTTCAACCTACAGATAACTACTGATAGCAATATTTGACAGACCAATAACCGCTCCTAATAGACAACTTATGGTAGCAATATTTGACAGGCAAGTAACCTCTCCAAATACACAACTAGGTAGCAATATTTGACAGACCAGTTAGCTCTCCTAATAGACAACTACTATTAGCAATATCGACAGACAAGCAACCTCTCCTAATACACAACTACTGCTAAAAATATTTGACAGACCAGCAACATCTCCTAATAGACAACTACTGGTAGGAATATCGACAGACAAGTAACCTCTCCGAATAGACAACTATTGGTAGCAATATTTGACAGACCAGTAACTTCTCCTAATAGAAAACTACTGTAGCAATATCGACAGACCAGTAAACTCTCCTAATAGACAACTAATGGTAGCAATATTTGACAGGCCAGTAACCTCTCCGAAAAGACAACAAATGGTAGCACTATTTGACAAGCCAGTTACCTCTCCTAATAGACAACTAATGGTAGCAATACTTTGACAGACCAGTAGCCTCTCCAAATACACAACTACTGGTAACAATATTTGACAGACTAGTAACCTGTCCTAATTGGCAACTACTGGTAGCAATCTTTGACATACCAGTTACCTCTCCAAATAGACAAATACTGGTAGCAATATTTGACAGCCCTGTTACCTCTACTAATACACACATAATGGTAGCAATATTTGACAGACCAGTAACCTCTCCTAATAGACAACTATTGGTAGAACTATTTGATAGACCAGTAACATCTCCTAGGTTACCATTTGACATACCAGTAATAGACTGGTAATAGACTCTCCTAATAGACAACTAATGGTAGCAATACTTTGACAGACCAGTAGCCTCTCCAAATACACAACTACTGGTAACAATATTGGACAGACCAGTAACCTGTCCTAATTGGCAACTACTGGTAGCAATCTTTGACATACCAGTTATCTCTCCAAATAGACAAATACTAGTAGCAATATTTGACAGCCCTGTTACCTCTACTAATACACACATAATGGTAGCAATATTTGACAGACCAGTAACCTCTCCTAATAGACAACTATTGGTAGAACTATTTGACAGACCAGTAACATCTCCTAATAAACAACTACTGGTAGCAATATTTGACAGACCATATACCTCTCCTAATAGACAACTACTTGTAGCAATATCAATAGACTAGTAACCTCTCCTAATAGACAACAAATGGTAGCAATATTTGACAGACAAGTACCCTCACCTAATAGACAACTACTGGTAGCAATAACTGACAGACCAGTAACCTTTCCTAATAGACAACTACTGGTAGCAATAATTGACAGACCTGTAACCTCGCCTAATAGACAACTACTGGTAGCACTATTTGACAGACCTGTTACTTTTCCTAACAGACAACAACTGGTAGCAATATTTGAAAGACCTGTAACCTCTCCTAATAGGCAACTACTGGTAGCACTATTTGACAGGCCAGTTACCTCTCTTAATAGACAACTAATGGTAGCAATATCGATAGACCAATAACCTCTCCTCATAGACAACTACTTGTAGCAATATTTGACAGACCAGCAACTTCTCCTAATAGACAACTAATGATAGCAATATCTGACAGACCTGTAACCACCTCCTCCAGTAGAAAACAAATGCTAGCAATAGTTCTCACGAACCAGGAACCTCTCCCTAGAGACAATTAATAATGGTAATTTTCAATAAATAGTAGCAGTTGTTGACAGACCAGTTACTACTCCAAAATAATAACAAATGGTATCAGTATTTGACAGACCAGTAACCTCTCCCAATAGACGACTTATGGTAGCAGTAGTTTGCAGACTATAACATCTCCCAATAGACAACAAATGATAGTGTAGTTGACAGACCAGTAACCTTTCCTAATACACAACTTTTGATAGCAATACTTGATAGATCAGTGACTTCTTCTAATAGATACCTATAGCTATATTGCTAGTAGTGTTGAAAGACCAGTAAGCACTCCCTAGTAACAACAAATTGTAAGAATATTTGCCAGACCAGTAATCTCTCCAAATAGAAAGCAAATTGTAGCAATGGACAGGCCAACAGAATGTTTTGTAGTTGATCTGCAACGAGAGATAATGTGCGAAGAGTCCTGACAGTTCACTGTTTTGGATAGTAACTAATCCAAGGTTTTTCAGGTGGACATGCTGCGCTGCTGATCTGAATCTTTGCTGTCCCTTATTCCGAAGAAACATTTTCATACGTTCCGTCCAGGATAATATTTCATTTATGTATATAGTTTTATTTTTACATCCTGTTTGTTCTGGTCGCTGGCTGTTGTAATTACAGAGTATGCTGTCACAAACTATAATCCGAAGTAGGGAATCTTTACAACAAATCAAAAACAGGAAATAGTAAGTCACACATTCATAATCGTCTGTAACTGTTCATTTACTATAATTTAAGTTTTCAGCGATTCTTGAAAAAAATGACACAATTATGAATTCAAAAATGTTGACAAACGAACTTCATCAAACTTCGATGAATACTCTTTCATTTGATCATTTTGAACATTTTAACATCTAGTGCAAACTTTTATCCATACCATTTCAATGGCTTTTCGAGTTATTGACTGATGAACATGTTCCTTACGGAGGATAGACTTCAATTCAAAGTTCTTGTCTTTGCTCACAAAATCAGTGTATTTATAAACTTCAACTTATAGTCACTGCCTATAAACCAACAACTCATGAACTACTGTTGTTTTTTTTTTTTTTTTTTTTTCTAAGTAATGCAAGTTGAAAATAGTTCTCACTTCCGTAACGATTTGACTCTCCTCAATAACATCTCCTCCGTAACGACAGAAAACAAGCGTAATTCTGCATTTAACCGAAAGCAGATGTAAAGCTGTGGTGTTTTTGAAATTAGTAGCATAATAAGTAACTAATGCGCAGAGAACTTTTACGATAGACCTGTTGTTGTTTTTTTTTTTTTTTTTTTTTTTTTTTTTTTGTTTTGTTTTGTTTTGTTTTTTTTTGTTTTTTTTTTGCGTTACGGAGGAGAGAGGTACGGAGGAGAGGGGAAACTTTGATTTTGCAGCTATCAATCTGTATTGTTGAACCAATCGGCTACATACCATTTCATATCAATACACCCTCAACCAATGTAAATAAGAGAACTCAGGAACTGATACAATCAGATCCACATCAAGCCCCCAATACCAAAGGGAAAGACAGACAAATGCAATAAAGCAGCCACAAAACGAAATGATGGCAAGCAAAGTTGACAACTCTTTCCCAAAAAAGTGGGGACTCTGTTACCCAAACTTAACTGAATATATAATCAACTTACATAATTGTTAAAAGAAAAACATTAGAAAATGAAATACTACTTAACAATTAACAAAAAGTACCACAATGAAAGTACCGCCTTGGAAGGGTCAGTAATGAATTACTGGGGGAGGTGGGGTAGATGGGGGTAGACTAGCTTTACGGGATCCCAACCCTCGCCCTCAGCTTCCATAGTGGTAAAAACATACATTTGTTTGGTCCGTGTGAAGGTCTTCTAACTCATCCATGAATCATTTCGGGCAACAGATAAATCACAGATAAAGCCCATAATGAAGCAAAGATGAGGACTCAGCAGAAACAGAATCTTATTCATGATCATTCACTCTCTGCCTTAAAGAACAATCAGAGGCTCTGAGAAGTGAAAAATTAATTGTCCACTTTCATGTGTCATATTGTATTCATTTCTCTAGGAATTCGTACTTGTTTTGTCTATCCAGGCAATAATCTGGCAGACATTTAGACATAAAGATGACGCTCAAATTGCTTTTGACAAAATATGGTGGCCTAATATAGGTCCGTTACGGGAGTGAGTGCTGTTCTTGCGACAGTTTTATAGTGATTTGTTAAGAAAATGAATACAAGTCTTTAAACTCTGCTTAACGTTCTTGCATCATGAATACAAGTCTTTAAACTCTGCTTAACGTTCTTGCATCATAATACCACAATAATAACTTCAGCAGTCGTACAATTGAATTCATAGTAGCTCTCTCTCTCTCCTATTATATGTGTACCTTGCGTTGCTACAGGGCAAAAATGTATACCCTATTGTTATTTAAAAGATGGAAAGTCAATACTCTTTCTATATACCATTGGTTTTACTATATACACTTTTACTGCTCAGTGAAAGAATTCAGTTTTTGTGTGTCTGTGCAAGAACATTCAATCCATAACATTCGTTGTCTGGTCATTATAAAAAGACAAACATTGGTGACAGGGTATTTCATGATTTGGTATGTTTTTTGGGTTTTTTTTCAAGAATCGATTTTTTAATGATTACGTTTTAACTTCTACATTCGGTGTTTCGAGAAGTGTCTGTTTTTTGTAAGTCTTGTCTCACTACGTTAACACATCCATGAAAAAAATTGTATTCCTTTTAGCAATCGCTCTAGACGAGCCATTTCTAACCAAATACCGTATCCCACCAAATTACCGCACCGTGCGCTTAGGGTTTTTTCAAAATTTCTGGGAAAACTTGTGGTAAAATACACATCCACCTATACTAAGGGTACACTTAAACAAAGATCAGCGAAGGACTTATCAAATGATGCTTATGCGATTTTGTGCTTTCTTTTTCTTATTTTCTTTATAGAAGCATATGTTATGGGTAGTCATTTGAATTGCTACCCATAACATATGACTTATGCCTTTATAAAGAAGTAAACAAAAAGTACACGAGCTGTAATTTGAAGACTATGGAATTGCTTGACTGTGCGCTTATAGGGGTATGTGCGGTAATTAGGTCGAATACGATATATTGATTTTTATTTTCCTTTCTCCACAATGAAAGCATGCATTGTCAGAACACATCAGAAGCGCCTCAGAGGGATTTCTGATAAGTACCCATAGCATATGTTTATGGGAGAAATAAGAAATATATATATGTAGGTTTCCTTATTTAGAGCTATTTGTGCCATCGCATTTTCTCCATGTAATGTGAGTAATGATGGAGATTCCGGTTATCAAGCACATTAAGACAGAAACATGCAGTAAAAACTTGCTAGAAGTACACAAACAAATTGAAAAGCAGGTTAAAAACCAGCAAAATGCTGAAAATCCGCACCCCACCCCCACCCCCACCCCCTCCTAATGTAGACACTTACACGTCCCTTTTTTCCATTATATATATTATGAGGGGAACGTGGGGATAAACAAAAAAAGTAAGAGAAAAGTCCAGGAAGTGCTACAATCACAAACCGCAGCCCTTCCCAGACACCAAGATACATAATGTCAACCTAATGTTCCCTCTGCTTTTGCACTTTCATCTCGTTATCATCATATCAATATTATCAGTTTACATTTAAAATAAACTCATTAACGTATTACATGATGCCAAGATGGATGAAATTTATATGAACTGGGACAAAAAAAAGGGCTTAACACGTATGCAGAAAGCAAATGCCTGCATCAGAGTGCACAGCTTTGCAGTCCATTTAGGACCTTCCCCGGGCGCCTAAAGTCGTCTGCTACAGGTGTTCTTTGGCGCTTTAACCCTGTCACAATTGCAGCAGACGACATTTTGTTTGTTTGTTGTTGTTGTTTTTTTTTGTTGTTTTTTTTTTTCAGAGAAAACAAGTCTTGACATTTCATGTGAATCGTCTGCTTGGCAGACGATTCACATGAAATGTCACGACTTGTTTTCTCTGAAAAATGAAAAAAAAAAAAGTTTGAATGTCGTCTGCTACAAATTTTCCTTGGCGCTATAAGGGTTAAGAGTTAAAATAAAAGTACCTCATTCGACGACGAAACTATGGTAAATCAGTATTGTTCACTTTTACGCCTAACTTGTCGGGTTAATAAAAAGCCATTGATTTGCTCTCTAATTTGCAGTACCAGAACAACTTGATACCAACTCATCTTTTTGTTTTCTAAGCCATTAGCAGTCATTCGAGCGCCCATAAAACCAAACATTGGCACAATTGGGATTAACTAATATTGGATAATATCCATTTACGGCGAAACTTACTACAGAGATATGATATGTACAGGATGCTGGTTTTTAAAGCAAATTACACATTAAAATAATGCATAATTGATTTGAAGCAATAAAGCGTTCATTAGCTTATGATTGCCATAAATTCTGAGATCATTTTGCATGGAAATAACATTTAAAACTTTACCGATAAGCAATGGCTTTTAGTGAGCGTTAATTAATCAGATTATCTATAGCTATTATCACATAAATAACCATGTTTAACGGAGATATTGGCACCTTTGTCATGGTGGCATTCAGACATAGCTCCAGATGAGAGCTGTAAAAATATGCTTTTTTTCTAGCATTTCTCCGTGCAAAAATAAGTTGCGGTGTTCATAAAAACCGTCTGGGTGAGGCGGTTTTAATGAGCACCACGACATAGTTTTTCAAGCAGAAATAGGAAAAATATCTAAACTATTTGGATGACAGTAGTATCTTAACTAGGGTTATATAGATCTTGGGTATAAAGGTCTCTTAGATACGTGGGTAGCTCATATTTTATACTGAACGCAATGATAGTAAAATGTATAAACACATCATGGTTATATACCGGGCAAAGTAAACTTTTCCATTCTAAGCATTAAATGCGAAATCCTGTCATGCCTATTTGGATATAAAAATGGGATGCCTTCAATTTACGTCACAAGCATATTCATCAATAAAACGCTTTCCTTCACTATTTGGTAAAATATTTCCTTATGGACAATGCACAATGCACAAAAAAAAAAAAACTTTCATTCGATTATCTCAGTTGTAACGTCATACGTATGACGCCATAATGACGTGACTGCGTCTTGATATAATTGGTTAATGTTGAATAGTTTATGTTTCAAGTACAAAAAATGTTTCTAAAAAACATAACACAGTCTGTAATAAGAGCAGATGGAGACTGGCTAAGTAAATTTCAGTGGTATAGAAACCCGTCATTGTTAACTAACCTCTTGAGTGTTATTACTCTTTTATCAGCTATAAACTAGATAAAAGCTGTATCAATAAAATCTAATGACCCATGAACGGTGCTACAAGAAATTTGAACATATCAAAATGAAGCATTTAGAGCCATCTAAAATAAAAAGTTATGTGTTAGTCCAGTAGACGATATTTGTTTTATCTTTGAAAACCCGCTTTTATATGAAAATGCAAAACTTGTTTTGCAAATCTCAGTCCATAAAATTAAGGTCAACCTTAACTTAAGGAATGGTTGTGAAACTGGCATTCCTTAGAGTTAGGGCGCACTTTAACTTAAAGTTCAAAAACTGACCATATAAAATGCGGCATTTAAAGTCAACTAAAATGAATACTTTTTGTTTGTTAGTCCAGTAAACGATATCGAACTTTATTTATTTGTTCCAGTAAGCATTTGTGGAAAAGAAAATGCAAACTTTGCTTCGCAAATCAGTCCGTTAAGTTAAAGTCAACCTTAATTTAGGGACGATTGTGAAAGTGGGCTCTGACCGTATTCAAAGTTTACACCATAACATATTACTCCACTAGAATGCAAGCTCTGCTAAAATTTCCTCCAGGTAGAGGGAGATTTCTGGTGTCAACTGACGCAGTATTTGAGACTTTCGTGCTTAATCCCAGGCCCGTTGACTATTCGTCAAAGTTGAAGCTCTCCGTCTCTGTGCTGTTATGGGGCATATCATCGGTGTCACTACCACCCATTGTTTCACATATAAAGAGGAAACAGAACGTGGAAACACAGCACAGGAAATATAAGTACGACAATGTCATTGACACACTAATAATTAAAGAACGTCCCTATAAACACCAACTAATTTAAATTCGTAAGTAAAAAGCTGCTGCTGCTTTGGCGCGCACCAAACCGACAAAGACATGTGAGATAAGGCTCGCGAAAGGTCAACTATACCAGATTATAAGTGCTGCATGGTGGTTTGTCTAAACTTAATTCCACATAAACTGATAAGATGTTTATAGCAGAAGCATTGCAACGAGTAAAATGCCCGACTGTCTAATTCATTTCAGTCTGGAGACCCCTAAAAGCGTAATTAGCAAACAGTACAGACTCACATTAGACGCCGCAGAATGCAGCATCTGATCAGGGTCTTCACTATTTGCAAATAGTTCAGCCATTTTTCTCTAGAAATATCTAAATCACATAGCCTGGCATACCTAAAATAGAAATTCGACTCTTTCAATATATATAGTGTTTGTGGTGGTGGGTGGGGGTTATTCAGTCTAAAATGGAAACATATTAATCATTTATCGTCTGTTCATTTCTTCAAGAGCAAGATCAAGGTTGAGACGATAGTAGCAACAGGATATCATTTATCACTTTCGATTAGACAAGTAATATTCCACAAATGAAAATGGACGACCAAACGAATCAACTACAAAAATAAATTAATAACAACTCAAAAATTAAATTAACTGCAAACAAAGATGGAGAACAGTGGCCCTTAGCCCGTAAAGCACGAATCACAACCGCCGCAGACGAAATTTTGATGTTTTATTTTTTGTATTTAGAGAAAATAAGATATTTTCATGTGAATCGATTCGCATGAAATGCCAAGCCTTATTTTAAAAAAAAAAACTGATTGGCGTCTGCTTTAATTTTGTCTGGCACTTTTAGGGTTAAGATTTATGAAGGTGCGGTAATTAATGATCAGTTGCAGTTTAGCTAATGTCTTTTTGCTCCAGTCGACATAAGGGCAAATTGATACCATTTAGATTAATTGTAGCAGAAATCTTGATCATGTATAAATATTAAATTAAAAAAAAAGTTGTATATCAAATTGGAACAAAAGAAGACTTTCACAATTAAACTAATATTTCAACAATAATTGTCACATTTTGTTACCAAAGCTTTTTGGGCCACATGCTTATTCAAATACCTGGACTATATTTCGTCGCGCTAGGATACGCCGTGTTACCTGCCGGAAACACCCGAGAAAATTTAAGACTCGTAACAGTGTGATCGGAAATGAGAGTTGCGTGTGTGGTTAAAATGTGGGAACGCTCAAGTGTGTTTAAACGTTTATCTAAAAGTGTCTTAAATGGTATATGATCATTAAAATGAATTGATTTGATCGGCCAAGTACTTCAGTTGTTTAATAACAATAAATTCGCAATAATTCAGATGTTATACATGATTGTTTGACGTTTAATATTGCATGATTTCCTAGTAATTTGAAAACTTCCAATTTGATGTTTAAGAATAGAAACTCTTTGCGTGAAGACTGAACATCCCTCATTAAATGTGACTAGATACACTTGGTAGGGTTTCCGACATGTTTTACAAAGCAGATAACTTATTTTGATTTCCAACGACTTCCGGTACACCAACCCCCTCATCACGAAAACATACCTATATAACTTTGACCCCCTTAAACCTTACTTTTGTGTAGTAAAACTGGGGTTTACAGGGGTATACACTATTTTTCTTATTTCTGCAAAAAAATACATTGTGGTACTCATTAAAACTGCCTCTGCGAGGCGATTCTAACGAGTACCCACAGTCTATGAAAAATATCAGAATTTTTATCTGAAAAATTTTAGTTTTTGGTGGTGAAATTTTCTATATATTTGAATAGGCGTATTTTCGTAATGTTCTGAAAAGGGGTCTTTTCTAAACGTAAAAGTATCTGCTCTACTGCGTGTGGAGGGGGCTGGGGAATTTGGGGACCGAATTCATTTTTTTTGTACGTTTAGAGAAAGGAGGCAAAACTGTAATTGCCACCGTGAAACAATATCCATTTTCCGTCAGCAATGTCAATACAATTTTGTTCCTTCAATGGTAGGCATTTGTGAAATGCGCATGTTTCGTCCCGACTGCATTATCTGGTAAGGGCTGTTCACCAGTATCATTATTTGTCCTAAAATTGAAACAAGTTATAGTCACATCAAAACCAACATTGTGGCATGTACAAACAACGAAGAATCAGATCAGACGACACATCCGCGCATGCCATTACGAAAACATGCCTATTCAAATATATAGAAAATTTTACTTCCAAAAACCGAAACTTTTCAGATAAAAACACTCTAATATTTTTCATATTTCTGCTCAAAAATAGGTTGTAGGTACTCGTTAGAACCGCCTCGGCGAGGCGGTTCTAACGAGTACCCACAATCTAGGTTTCGAACAGAAGTAAGAAAAATAATGTATACCCCTGTAAACCCCAGTTTTACTATATAAAAGTGGGGTTTAAGGGGGTCAAAATTATATAGGCATGTTTTCGTGATGACAATCTGACCGGAGGCTCCGTTTTTACTCTAAGGGTTCCCAGTAATATATAGATTCATCCTTCGAATAGCGAAGAATCTGATCAGAACAGTCGGTTGGAATGCTTTCTGCTCTATTTTCGTATCGCATCGGTATATATATTTGGCCAAACATGTCTATAAGCCGTCTTCTAATACACAACCCAGCAAGCAAAAAATATAGGACCCACATTGGCCCTAAATGGGTATTTATATGGGTCCTACATGGGCAACCCATAAGGGACTCATGAGGGATTTGCAACAGGGTTCCATGTTGGACCCACATGGGCAAAGCCATATGGGAACTATATGGGTCCAGTATGGGAAAAATCAACCCACATTTATCTTCCAGAAAAACAATTTTTACACAAAGGATTATAAGTCCCCAGTCCCAGCCCATTTGATGGACTGATAAGGTCCCAACCGATAGAGACCTATGTACGTGTGCAAGTTATTGCCTTAAAGATATAGGCGTCTTTTTTAATAGGTGGAAATGTTGGCATCATGCGTATTTATATATACCTCTCAATTTTAAAAATAATAGGGACATACGAGTTAAAATAAAAATATGACCATGAATCGACGTCCATGTCGGGAAAATAGTTAAGATAAATTTAATAGATACTTTCATTTTGTAATGAACAAACTATTATTTTTATTTTATTATTATCATTATTATTTGCATTTATATCAGAAAATTTACTATTTTTTGATATTATGTTTAAATAGTGGTAGAGTTGTTCCCCTTAATACCCATATTGAACCCATATGGGTCCCATACAGTAATGGGAGGTCAACATTGGAACCATAGAGGTCCAATATCTGTATCACATGGGAGCCATTCGGGCCCCAATTATGTATATAGAAAATATCACTTTTCCAGGATTATTTCAATTTTATCTCGGGGGTCCCATATATTAGAATGTATTTTTATAGTTATCAAATTTTACCAATATGGGACCTATAAGGGTCTTATATGGGCAAAAAAGCCTATATGGGGCCCAAGTAGGACCCAAATGGGATAAATGCCCCGAATCTGCCCATATGGTTCCCATATATACGTGTTTGCTGGTCAAAGTTTACCAATATGGGACCTATATAGGTCTTATATGGGCAAAAAAAGCATATATGGGGCCCATGCAGGACCCGAATGGGATAAATGCCCAGATTCTGCCCATATGGGTCCCATATATACATGTTTGCTGGGAAAATCACTAGCATAGCAAGTGACTGTGATGATCATGGCCAGTGATGACCAAAGATCCAACAACAATGGCATTACATTTTTAAAACGTGTCGCGTTATAAGAAAATCTTATATTAAACAATTATGTTAGCCGCGACGTCAGCAGAAATGCAGATGATACTGTTATTTTTGGAACAGACGAAGTTAGCTTTCAGTATCATTTGAATGTTTTCTATGAGTATTCAAAAGCATGGAAACTTGATATCAGTTTTGATAAAACAAAGATAATGATTTTCGGAACCCGTAACGATGAAAAGTATAACTTCAAACTTGGCGAGAATAAGATCTCAATATGTAAAGAGTTTAAATATTTGGGTGTAATTTTCTCTAAAAACAGAAGCTTTTATAAGGCGAGGAAGCATAATGTTGACCAAGCAAAAAAGGCAATGCACCTCCTTTATAAAAGAATACGTAATTTGAATTTGCCCCTTGATTTACAATTACATTTATTTGATCATACCATCATACCCATAGCATTATTTGGTTGTGAACTGTGGGGGTTTGAAAATATTAAACTTATCGAAAATCTTCAAAATGAATTTTTTAAGGCGAATTACTAATTTGAAAAAGAGTACGCCTATTTACATGCTATATGCTGAACTTGGACGAATGCCAGTGGAAGTGACTGTAAAGAGCCGAATGATTGGATATTGGTTATCACTGGTAAACGGAAAAGAACGAAACTATCCACATTGTTATACAAAAAACTGTTACACGAATACAATGCTGGTTATGAGCATAAATGGGTAAGCTATATAAAAGATATACTTGTTTCAGTTGGTCAAATTGACCTTTTGAACAAAGAAGTCATTGATAATCCCAGGTCAGTCAAGCTGTCAATATCTAGGGTTCTATTTGATTTACACATTCAAGAATGGGTCCAGAAGGTTAATTCTTCATTAAAAGGTAGAATTTTTTATAGTTTTAAACAAGACCTTAATTTCGAAAAGTATTTGATAAAACTTGATCGTAAACAATATTTGCCTCTCATAAACTTCAGAACAAGTAATCACAGACTTCCGATTGAGACAGGCCGTTGGGAAAATGTACCCTTCGACGATAGAAAGTGTCATCTTTGTCACAAAGACGAATTAGGTGACGAATTTCATTATCTGTTTTGTTGTAACTATTTTGAAACAGAGAGAAAACGCCATTTGAAACCTTATTTTTATAAAAGGCCCAATATAATAAAACAGAAAGAGCTACTTGCCTCAGATAATTTAGCGACACTTAAAAAGCTTTCCGAGTTTGTTCAGATAATAATGAACAAATGTGCGACTACATTTTCCACATAGTCTGTATATGTCTTATTATTGTAACATTGCCTGTTCCTTTGTTTATTGTCTGTTTGCTTGTATTTTCTCTTACGCCACCTGCGAGTGGCCTGAGAATTTGTTCTTAAATAAAGTTCTGTTCTGTTCTGTTCTGTTAAGAAACGTATCTTCGGTCATGTGTGTCGAGCGAAGATTCAGATCCGAGGTTATAAAAAGTTTTCATGCTCAACTCAGCTGAGCATGAATATGAAAATGCCAACAATAGTTGGCATTTTCATATTTATTAGCAGACAAATGTTCATGCTCAGCCATATTTAGCAAGAAAGAATTTGAAATTGTTAGTAATTTGTGATTTATTAGCATGACAAATTTCATGCTCAGCTGAGTTGAGCATGAAAAAAAGTTTTATAACATTGGGGCAAAAACCTTCACTGGACGCATTTTGGATAGCCAAGGATAGCCAGTGTCGAACATTACGAAAACACGCCTGTTCAAATATATTGGAAATTTTAAAACAAAAAAGGAAAATTTTCATATAAAAATTCTGATATTTTTCATATTCCTGCTCAAAACATAGATTGTGGGTACGCGTTAGAACCACCTCGGCGAGGCGGTTCTAACGCGTATCCACAATCTATGTTTTTGAGCAGAAATAAGAAAAAAAATGTATACCGCCTGTAAACCCCAGTTTTACTTTATAAAAGTGGGTTTTAAGGGGGTCAAAATTATATAGGTATGTTTTCGTGATGGCAAATACAATCGTAGGAAATATTGTACTCTGGCTCAAATACTTCCTGATAAGATGTATCACATATAAATGTTTGCATCGTGAAGAGAATAATACCAAACCAAACAATTTCTTTTCCAGCGATGTCGAAAGCAAAATAGCCTTTGCTGCTTGTTGTACGTTAACTTACCAGACCGTGAAAATAAAAGATTGCACAGATACGCAGTCTGGTGTGTGTGTGTGGGGGGGGGGTGGGAGGGCAGGGGTTAGTCGACTATATGGCATTAAAGAGGTAGATTTTCCTATTGTCCCGGCTCGAACAATTTTCGAAAATACAAGCGACCATTGTGTGAAAAGAAATTATAACAATAAAATGATAATGTGATCGTTATATTGTTAAAATGCTAAAGCATGATTTCTGATACGCTAATTATGCAAATATTTTGACATATTTGAGGAACGTTTTACGCCTTAATTTGCATGTACATACAATTACTCCACCCACTTCCTCCCACAAAATAAATACCCTTAATTGCTAATTTCTTCACAATCCTGCCCAGGTGTACCAAGTTACCCTTTCAGCAGCTATTTAGGATTCCTAATGATAGATGCGCCACGACGTCAGAAAACGTCCCTTCGGACATGTGCGCCCAGCGAAGATTCTGATCAGCCTGCGCATTCGCGGTCTGATCAGAATCCTCGCTGGGCGTAGTTTGGATAGTCAAGGATGCAAAGTTTTTTCAAGCAGACAATGACGACTGTGATCAGACTGCGCGGATGCGCAGGCTGATTTCAGTCTTCGTTGGGCGCACATATCAGAAGGTACGTTTTCTCACGTTGACGCTCATATCTATCAACATGTGAGCCGTGCCGTCAGGAAAAAAGATAACGTCCACTGCGTAAATGGGGCAGCCTAAGTCGTCCAGTGAGGGAAGGAACAACCCCCGGACAGCCGAGACCATTATCGGTCTGCCGTGCGCTTTAAAGAGTCATCGGATACTGTGAAATAATTCCAAGGTAATGTAAAGGCCCTGATCTGACTGCATGTGCGAGACTGACTCCGCTTTTCTCTCGGCGCGGCTCATACCTCACTGAGACAATGCACAAAAGAATAGCAAATACCCATATAAGCATGCACAACTGCAAATTAGATAAGGACCTTTGCAATGTCCAGTCATTATGCTAGCGACTACAAAGACGATTGCGAGTGCTCTGGCTGGCTGGGAAATTCGGCGTTTGCAAACAAGGATATGCAGCTTTGGATAAGGGTGTTTTTGCCAATGCACTTCTCAATTATACACGTCAATACAGAAACCCAACCAAATAATTGAGCCTGTAATTTTCTCCGCCAGTCTCTGCAAACGTATAAAATTAAATCAGGCATTAGGGTCTTTTAGTATGCGATGAAATTGACGGCGGTTGCCATTCCAGATGGTATGTTGATGTATGTTAATGTGTTCTCAGGTTCCTCCTGACCAGGTGGCAACACGTTACTCTTATTGTAAAAACTTTAGGGAAATCGATGCAATTTAAGGGGAGGCAACTCTGTCAATTCCTTCTGACAAGGGGTCTACTCTAAAAAGAAATAATTTGCTCTTTTTGCGTTCTCTTTGGGAGCAATGCTTTCTGCTTTTTGAAAGTGTATTGGTATGCTTTTCACAAGTGAGGAAATCAATTTGACACAGTTGCCTCCCCCTGAAAATAGGAGTCTACCGTTTACATGAGATGTAATAATGCGGGACACGGGTACCTTGTAGGATTGCATACTGTTATTCCTGGTTGAATGAAAGCAACCAGGTCCTATGTCTTATGTGCTACAACGTATGCTGTCATGGAATATTTGGAAATAAAATATATTTGAACCAACCAGAACAAAATAATCTTCTATCGCAAATTACTATTAGCTCAAACAAGATTTTCTGCTTGTAATGAGAAATATGTTTTTATGAATGCTGTGAATCATTATCACTATCATTACTTGCGGTTTTGTCAGATAGTTTGAAATACAGAATTAATAAGATAGAAAATAGCTGATTCCATCTGACTGAGTCTGTGTCTGAGGGATACTGAAAAAATATATAATACTCTTCACGCCAACTACCTGCGCTTTCAGAGGTAATCTACTTTCACACTTAATGTATGGACATTATACTATACACCAGTTTGCAAGCCTATATCTAAGTAGGGAGGGATACGGCCGAGAAAAACCTGTGGACGGAACACTGAAGTAGTGTTTTATCAGCCATGTTTAAATCAAACCTTGAATTATTCTTCTACGGATTCTGCAGCTAATTTAAGGGACTATATACCATTCGTACGAATTTCCGCCAAGGGAAACAACTCTTGTGACTTCCCATTTGCTTCACTACATGCCAATCCCCTTCTGAAAAGGATCTGCATTAAGAGGAAATAGTTAAGGAGCAAATTCTTGCCTTTTAGAGTAGACCCCTTTTCCGACGGTAGGCCAAACAATTTTGATGGAATTGCCTTCCCTCAAAATATATCCCCTCCCCTTAACCTTATATTGCAGTAATTAAAGAAAGTCGCACAAAACATGGCAACATGTGTATGATACACAGCTGACCTTCAAACCACTAAATGAGATTTCTTACAATTATTAGAATAGTCTTTTCAATAGATCAGCTGTTACATTTATCGCACTGATATTTATTAGGGATCAAAATATCCTTACCGCAGGATGGGAAAAATGCCCGTATTCCTTAAGAACAACCACTCTTCAGACTAGAGACTTACTGCTAGCGAGGTCATAGCTGGCAGAGAAGGACACATCTGACCTTGTGCACACAAAGAGTTAAATTGGGAACATCTGTTGTCTCTTGTGTGTCTAATAGGTGTATGCCAACAGTGGTCACTCAGACCAGACTGAGCACATAAGAAGTACTGTAAGGTCAAACTTAACGCTCCTAAAGTCTTCGTACTTTCCTGCAAAGAGGCACAGGAGACGAGAACATCAATACCGACAAATTAGGGCAGACAAGGATTAAATTAGGTTCTCTTTCTTTCCCCGTACTGTTATACAATGGAATAAACTCCCTAACCATATATATACAGCAGACTAGCTCAAATTCTTCAAGACCAAGGGCTCGAAGATCGAATTAACCCACACAGAATATCTTCTATCTCCGTCTTTCTCCATCTTTACTTCCTTCTTTCTTTCCCTTATCTCTTCTGATCTGATTCATCTTTTTCGCTTTTCCCTTATTTTCCAGTCTCGTTCTCAACTGGTGATAATCCTCAAAACTGAGGGCATACCAATATACTGGCAAAAGCAAAGAAAAAGCAAAAGGTTCCCCTTTTTACTAGTGGTCAACTGCCGTGAGATGCGGAGATTGCATGAATTTTGCATAACCAGAGCATTTCTATTTTTAACCTCAAAAAATATTGTTAACTTTTTTTTTCTTGTTTTTTTTTTTTTTTTTTTTTTTTGGTTTATTGAATCGCCCACTAACAAAGAGCGGGGTCCAAGTTTGCGCGCGAGGTTCCGAGGTTGGAATCTTACTTTGACCTGCAGAGTATATTTCACACCATACATCGTTTAAAAACATATTTAATTATTTTTCACAGAAAATAAAAGTTGATGTTTCATTTATAAATTGTAACTGAAGGCTACAATTTTAAAGAAATGTGAAGCCTTATTCCCTTCGAAAAATCAGAAAAAATATCATTTATTTATATCTGATGATTTAGCCTACAAATTGCTAAAACTTAAATTGTATAATGTAAAATGAGACGGGACATGTAAACACCCAAGAGAAATGGGTATAGGCAAGTCTGATCTGCATATACTTGTTTGACGTTGTGCTCGAATAAACATTTGAGCATGTATTTTTTTTTTTTTTTTTTTTTTTTTTTTTTTTTTTTTTTTGAAGTCCTCAAACTGGCTGTTATTGTTTGCATAGTGTTACATGACATAACATTGTCACCCTGGAATAAGCATTTTGTTTAAATTTCTGTTTAACGAGGAATAATGTGATTGTATACAATGCAAGAATAACGGCCGCACGTTTGCTTCTTGTATGAACATTTGCCGAGTACCTCGGAAGTTATTTGATCACTCAGTGTGCGGCCTCGTATTCAAACATTTTCCCAGCGACCTGGTAAATGTTAATGTCTGAAAAAAAAAATGATCGTTTTTGTGTGGCCCCTGAAACATTACATGAGGTAGCCAAAGCGTCAATATATTGACGCTTTGGCTACCTCATGTAATGTTTTAGGGGCCACACAAAAACAGTGGCCTAGCCAGAACGGAATTGTCATTACGCACACCGAGAAAAAAATCTTGAATAATGCTCCCTAGTCTCGCTTCCAAAACAGGGGCTACTCTTAAAGAAAAGAATTTGTTCCCTCTTGGAGCAATTTTTTCCCTTTAGAGTAGCTCCTGTTTTGGAAGCGACATTTTTCCCTCAAAGAGCAGCCCCCATATTAAAGAAGCAAAATGTATTTTGTCAGTTGATGTCTCTTTATTGCAAATAATATTTTTCTACGCACATGCGCAATGTATTTAACCCATTTAAGCCTAGCTTCCCATACAAGGGACATTGGCAGAATGCGGCGTCTGATCAAGGTCTGTACTGTTTGCATTAAGTTCAGCTATTTCTACAAAACACAATGACAATAAAAACTAACCAGACACGCCTTATCTAGGAAATGGACCTGTCCTAAAAGTTAAGGTAGAAGAGTCCACTTGGCTTCAATGGGTTAATGAGCACTACACCTACGACTAATGTAATGGCGGTAAGATTATAACAAAAAGCGACGTCTTATAGTAGCACAGGTTTAGGGGTAACGCCTTTTATGTAAGTAATGTGGACTTTGGAAGCTTGTGCATCCTGCACAGTCTGGTCAGAGATTGCGCTGTTAGGTGACAAAACAATAAACCTGATCACAGCCATCACGAATACATGCCTATATAATTTTGATCCCCTTAAACCCCACTTTTATATAGTAAAACTGGGGTTTACAGGGGTATACATTATTTTTCTTATTGCCGAGGTGGTTCTAACGAGTACCCACAATCTGGGTTTTGAGCAGAAATATGAAGATCAGATTTTTTTATCTGAATATTTTCTTTTTTTTGGTGGTAAAATTTTCAGTATATTTGAATAGGCATATTTTCGTAACGAAAACCAGCAATATGAGATACACGAATAACTTATACTTACACCAGCCTGTGCATGTGCAGTCTGGCCAGAGTCTTACCTGTTGATGAAAAAAATACAAAATATAAGGCAACTTTAGCATGAGCAGCTTGGGTTTTGATCGGGCTGCGCGGATGCACGGGCTGATTTAAGTTCTTTTTCTTCTTGTATGTCTTATTGCTGTTTTATGCGTGTAGTGGGCAGGGGCTTATCATCATTTTAACTGACTATTATGAACAGTGAGTACCCCGCTCAGAATGTGTCCCGATTAGACAAGACAAACGCATGGTCATGTCAATATCCTCGCTGTGTGTGTATGGTCCACTGATTTTCCATCTACTGAGTATTGGTCTCATTTCATTTGAGCTGCAAAATTAATTACTAGAAATTGTACTAAGATATAAGCTGGCAACATTTGGGGCTATTAAATATGCTGCTAATAACACGTGATTAAAATAGATCTGTTTGCCACGAATAATAAGCATATCTGCGGCATATGCTTTCTTTGTATCAAGAGAAAATGTATCGCAGTAATTGTTATGATCTCTCCCTTTACAGACTGCCTAGGTAAGTATTGATCTCTTCATTTTGGGTATCTCTCTGTGTTGGTAATCGCAACAATAGGCTTCTTAGGTGAGTCTTGTTCTCTCTATTTTGGGCATCGCAATAATAGGCTGTGTAGGTGTGTCTTGATCACTCCATAATTGGTATCGCAATAACAGACTGCGTAGGTAAATCTTGATCTCTCTGTGTTGAGCATCGCAATAATTGGCTGTGTAGGTGAACCTTGATCTCTCTGTATTGGGTATTGCAATAATAGGCTGCGAAGTGAATCATGGCTTGATTTTTATGTTGGGTATCGCAAAAATAAGCTGCGCAGATGTGTCTTCTCTCCATTTTTGGTATTGCAATAATAGGCTGCGTAGGTGAGTCTTGATCTCTCTGTGTTGGATATCGCAATAATAGGCTGCGTAGGTGAATCTTGATCTTTGTATTAGGTCTCGCAATTATAAGCTGCATAGATGTGTTTTGATCTCTCCATTTTGGTAATATTAGGCTGCGTAGGTGAATCTGTATCTCTCTGTGTTTGGTATCGCAATAATAGGCTGCGAAGATGAATCTTTATAGCTCTGTGTTTGGTATTGCAATAATAGGCTGTGCAAGTGGATCTTGGTCTCTCTGTTTAGGGTATCGCAATAATGCTGCGTAGGTGAGTGAGTCTGATCTCTCTGTGTTGAGTATCGCAATAATAGGCTGCGAGGCGAGTCTTGATGTCTCTGTTTTGAGTATCGCAATAATAGTCTGCCCAGGTGGATCTTGATCTTTCTGTGTTAAGTATCGCTCGAAGTCTTTGATTATAACTATCTATCTGAAACCAGATCTACATGTTCAGCATTAACCATATACATGATAAATTAACCGAGGCACAGCATTTCCTACAAGATTACATTTGCGACCAGCGAAGACTCAGATCAGCCTGCGCGTCCGCGCAAGCTGATCAGAGACTTTGCAAGGCACTAAGTGGGTAGTCAAGGATTCAAAGCGTCTTCAGGCAGACAGCAAAGACTGATCAGGGTCTTCGCTGGGCGCACATGCGATCTTGTAGGAAATGTGCCCTGGCTCCATTCTGAATATTATCTCCATTGATAAGCAGAACAGCAAAGCTCCATGTATGTGTGTATGTGCATGCATAAGTGCGTTTATGCGTGCGTGCACTTGAAAATGGATTTTCTAATCTATAGTGTGTTCTTTGTTTCAAAAGGCAACTTTTTTGACGTTTATTTTACTACACTGCAGCTGGTGTTAGTCCCGTGTGGCGGCGGTAAAACGTATCCCCGTACTTTACCATAGTGCAGATTATATTTCATTTCCTTTGGGATCAGTGGGCCCATTATGGTACATTAGATAATGGAGTTCTGCTTATGTATACGCTAGAAGGCGTAAGCGGTGTTGCAAACTTCATTACTTCTTATGAAGAGTCTCAATAAAACCGAGACTCCTATTTTCTAATCTGTAGTGTGTTCTTTGTTTCCAAAGGCAATCTTTTTGACGTTTATTTTAAATTGTTTGCCATTCAGATGCATTACCAGGTGATACGATATTCATGTTTAAAATTTAGTGCAGTTTTGTTCTAATATTAACCCTTTCAGTTCTTAGAAACAAAAAAAAACAACTTTGTAAACAGTATACATCCAGATGAGACGGCTCGTTACGAACCATCTCATCAGGATCTACAATGTTCGTCTTAACAGTTTTATTTATATATTTATTTATTTATTTATTTATTTATTTTTGTTGTTTGTTTTCTTTTTTCTTCCTATTTATTTTACACCACACTATTTGCCAGTTTATTTTCAGTGTTTATCAAAACCCTTGTTCGAGACAGAGGGCTCACCCAAATTAAAAAATGGGACAGCTCATATTACTTATCTAGAGCTGAAGAAGTTTAGAATATTTACGACAGAATCTCATATTATCTTGCAAGCTGTTTCTGTGAGACATTCAACGACGCTATTTAACAATATTCATTACCTAATAATGATAATCAATTCTAATAATTATTAAATGCGTCGCAACGTGAGAAAACGTACCTTCTGACATGTGCGCCCAACGAAGACTCAAATCAGCCTGCGCATCCGCGCAGTCTGATTAGAGTCTTCCTTGTCCACATGAAGAAAATTTTGCATCCTTGACTATCAAAAAATGTGTCCAGGAAAGGTTCTAATCACGTTGCGTGAATGTGCAAGTTGATATGAATCTTCGCTGGGCGCACATGTCCGAATATACATTTTCTGACGCCAATGCTCAACGGTTAATGGAATACCGTCTTTAACCTAAATATTGGGACACATTAACCTTTACCTTACTTGTCCTAAAGTGAAAACAATTAAACAGAACTACCCGTTGATGTGTCTAAAAATTACTGAATGAGTGGCAAACATTAAAGACCCTGATCTGACGCCGTTCCCTGGCGTCTGATCTGTGACTAACATTGTAGCACAGGCCTTTGTACACCAATACAGTAGATATAGATTGGACCGAAAGCAAAGAAAGTCCTCATTATTAAGATGTGTCCATTTATTTCCTAAGGGGAATTGATACACTTTCTGAGGAGATAACTCTACCAAAATTGTTTTGCTTCACTTTTTATAAAAGATATACAGTCGACTCTCATCTCGAAGTCCAAGGGACTCTCCGAAATACTTTGAGATATCCGTACCTCGATATATCAGATTTGCAGGATTGAGGAAAAATAAATGGAACAGTCACATTTCACAAATGAATATGTAATTTGACTCCTGAAGTATTGAAAATATTGTTGAAAAGAGGGACATTGCTCCATCGTTTTTGAGTCCCCAGGCAATTCTTCCGACAGCTCAATAAAACAAATATTTAGGGATATTTTAGGAACTTTTCCTATTTTATCATGAAAATGTATGTTGTGTGTACTCATTAGAATTGCCTCATCGAGGCGATTCTAATGAGTACACTCAACGTACTATTATTTTACAGAAGATCGAAATGACATCCACAAATTATTCCCATTTGTCTCCTTACCTGGCGCTGTGATTTACCTGCAGTGGCTCGAATTCCCCATTTCTAGAACAAATTTCCATGGTTCAAAAGATGATCGACCCACTGAGGTTCGACTGTATATAACTCTGCTAATATCTACTGCAGAATTGCCTGAATTATGCATTTTGACCAAATTTGGTATCAAATCGTGCAAAGACAATATTTTGAAACAGGCAAAATGGAACTTTTTAATATGGAACCAACCCCATCATTATGAAAACACGCCTATTCAAATATATTGAAAATTTCACCACCAAAAACTGAAAGTTTTCAGATAAAAATTCTGATAGTTTTCATGTTTTTGAGCAGAAATAAGATTAGTAATGTATATCCCTGTAAAACTCTATACTATATAAAAGTGGGGTTTAAGGGGTTCAAAATTACATAGGTATGTTTTCGTGATGCTCTATAACTTTTAGTAGTCCGTAACCAATTATTTAGATTTGTTTTATATACCGTTGAAGACCGTCAGACAATGTCGTCAGAAGGGCTGCGTTTGACAGAGGAGGAGTGGTTGACCTTTTCCTGGGCTTGGCAATGATTTCAGGGCTGACAAATGTCCTCATTGACCTCCTACGTACATTTTATAATCATTGTATTTATGATTTAAACTTCATTCATGAAATGCAAAAAGATTGAAACAAATCGAGCGGAATCTAATTGAGCCACAATGTCAGAAAACGTACCTCCGGACATGTGCGCTCTGCGAAGATTCAGATCAGCCTGCGCATTCGCGCAGGTTGATCTGAATCTTCACTGAGCGCATATTGGATAGCCACAGATGCAC